>CM022300.1:591798726-592363772 GCA_011799875.1 Thinopyrum elongatum
TGTTACAAGGGATTTCATTTGTTTTGAAACTTATTTGAACTCCAGACTTTTGTGTGTTCAAAATGAACCATCAAGCCACACTCAATCAATTTCAACCTTTCTGACTTCATCTGTTATTTTCATGCATTTACTGATTTTTTTGAGCTAAATGACCCTGAAATTGAAAGCACTTCACATGAACTCTGAAGAGTGTATAATTGGCATGATATCATCATTTCACCCACATAGCATGTGCTAAAAAGTTGAGAGTTACGGCAAAAACAATGAGTCACAGTAATATTAAATAGCAGGAAAAAGAATCACTCCAAAATCTATTTTTATAGTAAAGTTAATCACAAACTAGTGATTCACACAAATTTCAAAGAATTCAAATTTAAATTATTCAAATTGGAAAACTAATGGCACTAATAGCAAGTTTATAATTTTTATTACCTAAAAGCAAAAAGAATCACTGAAAAACAGTTTGTATTTTAGTGTAAGTAGAAACAAAATAAAATAAATAAAGCAAAAAAGAAAACAAAAAAAAAGAAAAAAAAGAAAAAAAATGCCACCTACTGGGCCACCACGGCCTGAATACGACTAGAAACCCATCCATGGGCCAGGATTCAGGCCCGCAGAGGCCCAGCAGGCCCACGGCAAAGAGTAGCAGAGAAGGCCCGAAAGCTTGCAGTTGAGAGGAGCTCGAGAGGGCCGGCGCAGCAGCGCTTATAAACCACTCTCGAGCTCTCTCAACTAGCGAGGTGGGACTAAACATCCCACCGCACCGCGCCAGCGCAAGGCCTTTGGTCCCGGTTGGTAGCACCAACCGGGACGAAAGGGGCGGCATTGGTCCCGGTTTGTGCCACGAACCGGGACCAATGCTCTGTGTATATAAGCAGGACTCATCGATGCCGCCAGGCTGCCCGTGCTCGCCGTCACCGCCCTGAGGTCGCCGTCGCCGTCGCCGCCCGCTCCTCGTCGCCATCGCCCCGCGCCCCTGCCCTGCCCCGACGCCGACGCCGTGCGCCCCTGCCTCGACCTCGACGCCAACGCCGCCGCGCCCCTGCCCTGCCCCGACGCCCCGCCACGCCCCTACCCTGCCGTCAACGCCGCCGCACCAGTGCCCGCCGGCCAGGCCGGTACTCCCTCCTTCCTCCCACCCCTCTCCTCTGTCCTTCCTCCATGTATGTGATGATGGTGAAGTTGGTTCAGTGCAAAGTTTCAGCCATGTCCACAAGGTGTTTGATGAAATGCTAGGGCTTGCTAGGGAACTTTGTTTTATGTGAAACTTGGCAGGATGATGTCTCCTTGGATGTTAGTGAAGATGGTTAAGTTGGTTTGATAAAAGGAAAAACTTCTTAGTGCAAGTTTTATTAAAATTTAGTGCTGGACAGAAACTACATGAATTTTTTTGGTGGACTTGCTAGATGAAATTGGGGCTGCCCTTCTGGACTTAAGGGTTTAGTTGGAAGGACTACAAGATGTAAAAAAATCAGAATTTTTTTAGCAAGGAAAAATTGGGTTGTAGTTCAATGCCAAGATTGGACCAAAATTGATGTTTTTGTTCATAGCATTTTTTTGTCCATGTATGTATGTATGTGTGGATGGATGGATATGGATGTATATACAAAATGTTCATATATGATTTTTTTTGTTCATAGCAATTTTTTTTCCATGTATGTATAATTTATGTATGTATGTTCATATATGCAAAAGTTACATTTAAGAAAAAATAAGAAAATGTATGTATGTTCATATGCATAGAATATGCAAAAGTTAGAATTTTTATGTTCATAGAATTTTTATGATTTTTTTTTGTTCATAGAATTTTCTTTGTCAATTTATGTATATGTTCATATTGTGTATGTATAGGAAAATTGTGCATGATCAAAGTCATTTATGTCAAAGTTTGCGATATACCCCCTCCCCGATAACATTTTTTTTATATGATGAATTTTTTTAATAGCCATATATATGTATGTGGCTTATATGTATCTGATGGATGTTCATAGAATTTTTTTATATGTATGTGGCTATATGTATGTTGTTGTCGATAATAGCCCCTCCTCGATAACTTCGACATGAGGGGGGGGGGGGGGGTCGATGATACCCCCTCCCCGGATAACATTTTTTTCTAAGTTACTAAGGTAAAAATTTCACCCCCCCTTCAATATACCGGGCGACCAACTCTCGAGGCCACCCAAACCCTTGAAAAAAAGCGTTGTCGATCTCCTACCCCCTCCCGCCCCTACCCGACAAACTCTCGAGGCCACCCAAACCACTAGAAGATAACTCCGGTAACTTCGACATGAGGGGGGACGTCGATCAACCCCCTCTCGCCCGAACAAGTCTATGTATTATTTTATATCGCGGTGGACATATATCAAAGTTTGATCATATGTCAAAGTTTGAATTTTGACATATGCAACATTTGATCATATATCAAAGTTTGATCATATGTCAAAGTTTGAATTTTAACATATGCAACATTTGATCATATGTCAAAGTTTGATCATATGTCAAAGTTTGAATTTTGACATATATAGATTTATCAAGAATGCCCCCCTTATGGATGTGCACAAGTTGATCCAATTTTTTTCTGATCTCATATATATATATATTCTTCTATATGTCACGTTGTCTGTCAAAGTATTGAAGAAATCCATGGCTTCATCATTAGTCGGAAGTAACAGGCGTATGATGCTACGAAGCTCTTCAAAGTTGTTTTGGAACGGAGTTCCGGATAGAATAATTCTCGTTTTGGTACGAATTTCAGCAAAGGCCTTCCAAATAGCGATATTCAGAAGGCTCTTGCTGAACTTTGTACCAAAAAGCGAATTATTCTATCGGGAACTCCGTTCCAAAACAATTTTGAAGGGCTTCGTACCATTATACGCCTGTCATTTCCGGCTAATGATGAAGTCATGGTTTTCTTTAATTCTTTGACACTAGACAACATGACATATAGAAGGGTAGATGAGATCAGGAAAAATATGGACTATTTTCTGCACATCCAGAATGACGTCATTTTGTTAAATCCCTTGTCGGTCCGGACGTCGGATATTCATGAGAGAGGCGGTCCGACCCAAACCCTAGAAGCGTTGTCGAGGCCACCCCAAACCCTAGAAGCGTTGCCTAGGCCACCCCAAACTCTAGAAGCGTTGTCGAGGCCACCCCAAACTGTAGAAGCGTCGAGCTAGCTAGGTCTACGTTTGCACTAATATATCCATCTGTCATGTTTGTATATTAATTGCCATGTTGTAATATTTGCAGAAACTATGGAGCACCGAGACATCGAAGCAGAACAGTTGTTGGGGGACATAATCCTCGACGGAGGTGATGCCTTGTCATTTCTCAACGACACCGATGGTCTGGAAGGAGAGGGTGAAGCAGGCTCCGGTGATCGAACAATGGAGGTGGAAGGACATGATTATGATGGCTCCGTTGACGGAATGCCGGTGGAAGAAGGAGACCGTGATGACTGCTCCGGTGAGCGAACGGAGGAAGGAGATGTTGCAAAGTCCGGCGAGGTATATATATTAATTAAGCCTGTGCTGACTAGCTAATTCATGCATTAATTGTTTTGGTATGTACACATATTAACTCTCTTATTTCTTTTTTTCTAGCCCTCCGGATCGAGCCAAACTTCGGTAACGAGACGAGGCCCGAAGAAAAGGTTGCGCCAGGATGAAAGGTTCACAATCACAGCAATCAAGGGCGATGGCCAACCGATTGAACCCAGCCGGACCAAGGAAGCATTTTCTGCTCAGTGCGGGGTTCTTGTTAGGGACATGATCCCGATCAGCATCCACCAATGGAATAAGCCTAAGAGGGAAGACCCTCAAGTGTCTTTTGTCAACGATAGACAGAAAGATGATCTTTGGACCGCGCTGAAGGCAAATTTCACCCTACCGCCAGAGGAGGATCCGGATAAGCCAGTTATAGAGCCATTGGTCAAGGCTCATGCTCCTAAGAAGATGGCAGATCTATTCAGGAGGTGGAAGAATGAGTTGAAATCAACGTTTGTCGACAAAGGGAAGACTCCAGAATTCACCGGCCGATTTAAGAAGATAAGAGATCACTGGCCCGCATTTGTGGCCCACAAGACATCATAGAAGAGTAAGAAGATGTCAGCGACAAACAAGAAAAATGCTGCAAAGAAGGAGTATCACCATCGCACGGGGTCAGGTGGCTACCTCAAAGCCCGGCCGTTGTGGGACAAGGCTGAGAAGGACCTGCTTGATAAAGGGGTCGAACCAGAGACATTGAACTGGCCAGACCGTTCAAGGACTTGGTTCTTCGGGGTTGGGGGAACCTTGGACCCTGAAACAGGGAAGTGCTATTGGACGAAGGAGCAACTTGAAATACCCGTCAAGAAGCTTCAGAAGTATATCGCCGCAGCGCAGCAAGGGACGTTCGTTCCCGACAGAGAGAACGACGAGCTCACACAGGCCTTCGGGAATCCTGAGCACCCAGGACGAACACGAGGCACGGCAGGCTCCGTTGCGTGGAAGGAAGGGTTTCCCAGTGTAGGCGGTTACAAAACCCGGGAGAGGAGGAGGAAAGTGGAGCAGACCGAACTGCAGAAGCTGAATGCAAGGGCACGAGCGCTAGAGGAACAAGCACTAGTTCAGAGGTAGCGACCTGCCGAAGCTACCCCAGAAGCTACCCCGCCATCTCAGTGGAGAAGCAGCGTGGCTTCCACCGAGCTCCTTCAGCAGCCTCACTTCACGGCTCCCAGCTACCCTGTGGATGCTATCACGGAGGTTCAAGATTGCCACCTTATGGCGCAATGGCAGCACCTCAAAGTCAAGGCGGCTGTCGTCTCTGTTGCACCTCCTCAACCCGGCGCAACTTTTCACTGCCTTCCAATTCCAGAAGGCTATGCTGTTGTGATGGTCGATGAAATAACGGAGGGATTTGAGGAGCTCGAGCTTGACGACCCTACCGGTGAAGGGGAGACTCAGCTGGGTCTTGTTCTGAATACTCCATGTCTATGGCGGAAGGAGCTCATCAACCTTCCGAACTGGACGCCTCCGCCTCCTCCTCCAGCGAGTCAGGGCACTCCGCCTCCTCCTCTGGCGAGTGATCAGGGCACTCCGCCTCCTTCTCCGGCTGCGCCGGCGCGTCCGAGAAGCCCGCCTCCTTCTCCGCCTCATCAACAACAGCGGAAGACAGCTGCCGCCGTTCCGGCTGCTCCGGCGCGTCGTAGCACTCCGCCTCCTTCTCCGCCTCGTAAGCAACGAAGGAAGACAGCCGCAGCCGCTCCGGCTGCTCGGCCGGCGTCTAGCAGTACAGCCAGAAGCGGGAGGCAATACAAATTCGGTCCATCTATCAAGCCTCTAGATAGATTACCATACGAGATGACCGAGGAGGAAAACGAGGAGATATGTCAAGCCCAAGTGAAGGACTTTTTTGCAAAGAAAAATCCACCTCCGGAGGAGAAGATGGATCCGGTGAAATTGAAGCGCACTTTGAAGAACCTGAAGCGACCACCACCGCCTCCGTCGGATGACAACCATGTCCGCGCTCTGAAAAAGGCAGTGGAAGGAGCGCGTCGGTCGGGAACTACTTCAAGTGACAAAAGGTTACAACAACGAAGAAGAGGGAAAAAAATTCCCTAGCTCGGCGAACAGGCAAACCAATCGTGCCCCCCGCTCAAGGTGTCTAGCGATATCGTCGCAAATCTGCCGGGGATGCTGCCCGGTACCAATCCTGGTGATTACCTGCCCGACGATGCATATTTTGATACAATGGATGTGGACGAACATAAATACCAGTACGGGAAGCCTCTCGTCAAACCTGGTGATCCTCCTCTAACAACGATGATGCGAAGATTCCATAAGTGGTACATGGACACCTGCAAGTCCGGGAAGGATATTTTGACGCTGAGAGTTAAAGAGGAGCATGACCTCGTTGGAATTGATCTGTTGTCTGTTCCATTTGAGGAGTTCTTCCAGTTTTTCAATCAAAAGGACCTCGATAAAATAATCATCACTTGCTACTGTCTGTAAGTACTATACTTCTGTAATTAAGTCTCTATATATAGCTCAGCTCTTTCATTGCATGTATATATAATTATCCTCACTATATTATGCAGATTGAAGATCGTCGAATGCAGAAATGCACAAATCTATGATATTGGATTCATTAACATAAATCTCATAGATGAATGAACGGTTACATATCATGCGAAAGAAACCAAGCCTATCACGCCACATGCTGCTAATAATGGGACAAATATCTATTGCTCCTCCAACTCTCCCAATACGTCATCATGGTCGAGGTGAACTCCGTGTGTTCACCATCTCTCCCCAAAGTATTTTGTTTCCCTTAGCCCTCCCCCCATCCTATCACTAGCATCCGCAGCTACTGCAGCTGGCCGCCACGCCTCCATCCAGCCAGCAGCCTGCGATCACTCCTATCGACGATGTTGTCGCTCCTATATGCCTCTGCGCCCCGCTCTTTGCTCATAGCTTGCTCCCGTGCAAAGCAGCACAACAGTACATTGACTATCTGCTCACCGATGTTTAGACACTGAGGGAACCACTGCTATGTGGGCCTGGTCCTTTAGTGGATGAGGTTAGTGCTAATTCCTATCTTGGATGCCATGATTTGCTGACCAATGGGGCCTGAGCTTAATTAAAATAGTAACCAGTTCTGAAATAATCATAGTCCTCTTGGTACAGTCTAGTTTGGCTTAGTTGAAGCTGACTTTGGCTGCAATGTGGCAAGATAGATTCTAAAACCGATAGCACATAAGCCACAATACCGCTCTGTTCTACTTTTAGACGACTCATTCCCAGTTTTGGGACATGGGGGACCTAATGTAGAAAAAAAAGATACCAATTGTCTAGATGTAAACTTGTGTGACCAAAAATATACATTATGTCAAAGAAAATGGATCTCATATCGTAAAGCGTGCACAAAGTGTCAACATCGAGCATTGTAAGGTAACAAATAGAGCATATGTTTCCTTCAGTGAAAAAGGACACTCATTTAGAACCATCATTGTATTCAACTTCAATCAAATGTATATTTGTTTCTTGTCATGTTTTTTCCAAGAGAAGACGAATGGTTCTCCAGATCAAACGAGAGGGAATAAGGTAAGAGGGAATATGTTTAGTGATATTTTTCAGACAAGGTGAGACGGCAAAAGGAAAGATAAGAATGAAACATACAATGATGCATACTAAAATTCTATATTAATAGCAAAATTCTCATAGATAGAAATTGTAACATTCATATCAAAATCCTATATTATATATATATATATATATATATATATATATATATATATATATATAGAGAGAGAGAGAGAGAGAGAGAGAGAGAGAGAGAGAGAGATTTTCCACATAGATACTACTAGAAAGCGTAGTCCAGGGGATGGACTTCTCACACCTCATGGGATTAGATTTGGTGATAATCTTGATCAAGAATAATAGTAAAGTTTCCATCCAGGAGGGTGCTAGAGAAGCTATCTGGCTAATGTTCCGCCCATGTTCATGAATATCTCGAGCTAGGGACAAATAAAAATCTAGTAAAATTAGGGTAACCTTTGAGGTATAAACGATTATTCCACCAAGGACATGGTCAACAGGGTGTTATGGAGCTCACGTGGTAGGGTTGCTACCAGGGGCCTGGCCGCTTAGGCTGGCACAGCCAACCCTTGGTATGTCTACTACAGTGCACTTCCACGAGGCTTTGTGATTTCTTCTCAATCTTCTAACGGAATTGTTTGAGATTTTTCTTAAAAAATGCTGAAAAAATATTACAAAATTAGGCTTAATGCAACTATAAGTAGATTAGTCTTAAATACATGGGTTAATTTGATAAATGCCACTCCAAATCTTGCAATTCCGAGAAATGCCACTGCAATTTCCAAACTTTGAAAAATGCCACTGCAATTTTTGCAAACTTTGAAAAATGCCTAAATACATCTATTATCAGTTCAATAATAGATATATGAAATGTTCAAAAGGAATCGATATGTTTACAAAGTATCATGTGTCAAGCTAGTCTTCATAGCAAACACTTTCTCCAAGCCATGAGATGAGCCCTTTTATAGCCGAATGCCCTACACATATAGTGAAGCAAACAGTAGAAGGGAAGACAATTTTTTATTTATTTTGGGCAAGGCCCAGGTAGACACCACGGTAACAGAGATAGTTCATGTCATGTGCGAGACTTGAAGCATGACCCTTGCAGCCCGAGGTTATTGATGGGAGAAGTAGGAAGGCATGAAGTAAAATGGTTTGGGTCTTCCTACCCTCCTAGAACTCCATAGAGGAAGAAAATGGGCGGGGAGCATACGGTCTAGCCGATTAGATGTTGCATCAGGGTGGGGAATTGGCTTGGAGTTTTGGAAATGTTTATGTACCCACAAATATTAAAACATGACATGTGAATTGTCTTTTGTCTGATACTTAGTACATTAGTGCAGCAACATAAAATACCTTAACAGAATGATTAGACATAAGCATCAAAACTTCAAAAATTATAGATACATGCATCAGGGCTCTGGGAAATTGGCGAGGAGGCAATTTTTTTTCCATTTTTTGACTATGCCCGGCACAGAGTCACAACTTACGGGTTGGTATCAAATGTTTGGAAGTGCAACTTGGGGACCCAACATGTCAGCTATCATTTTTTTAGGAAACATGTCAGTTATCAGGGTGTCACTGCTGACAGTTAATGGTTTGCCAGTATTTACACAATCGCCACCGACATGCCCCTTTCGTAGCCCGTCAGTTGAGAGGTACCTCAGCGGTATGTATTACAATGGTAGCCTCACCACTCACCGCTAACAGGTGGACTTGCGGCCTGTCATTTCATGGCGAGCCAACATTGCACGGTCGTCTGTGACTTATAGTCCATGGCCCATTAGTGTTGACTCATGAGTTACAATGTTTTTTCTGTAGTAATGCTTGGGCCAAGTTGGTCTGGGTTCTTAAAAAAAAATTTAGTTACAAGTGAAAATGAAAACCACCAAAACTTGTAGATTGCCATATATAACTAGAAAAAAATTCAGTCCTTACGTGATTAACCCTAGGACGATTTCACAAGGTATGTTTAGATGGTGACCAAAGGTAGCTCATCCTACAATCTTTTTGGTCATGACTATAGATTTTCTATTTGTTAGAATGACAAACATCCAATTCTGATCCCGGGCTCATATGCACCCGGTGAACAGTAATTTGAAAAAAATTACTAGAAAAATTCAAAAAAGTCTGAATTTTTTGCATGGATGATATTTGAATGCGTGAGGTGCATTCCAAATTTAAAAGCATTTGGACATCTGAGTAGCTCTCAGGAAAAAACCATATCCAAACAGTAAACTTTTTCCACGGACCCGAAAATTTTCCCTTTCCAAATTTCCTAGACGCTGAGGATGTGCTCTCTGATGCCCCCCCCCCGCCCCCCAACAGTAGCTCTCAACAAAAGCTTTCTCATTGTCTGTGACCTCTGATGTGTGTGGCGCCAAAGATGCATGGCCAGAGTGTCCCCGTCCACATTACTACCTTTCTCAAGAGCAACCCAACATGTTGGATCATTTTCTTAAAATGGTGCTGCTACTTGTGAATGGGTCCTGTGCTCACGTGAGGCCTACTTTACTCCCTTGGCGTTTGGGCAGTAATATTTTTTTTTGAAATAGACGCAAGAGAGCTGCGTATTTCAATTGGTTAGAAGAAGCGGTAAAGAAACCGATGCTCGGTTAATTAAGGGAAACCGAGCTAAAACCTTTACAGAGAGAACACCACACCTAGGGCTCGGGCACAACAGGACATACAGGAAATGCCTAAAGGCCAAAAAAGACCGCCACGAGCATGTAAGACGACATCACCATTGCCGGAGAGAAACGACATGTCCGACGAAAGAGGAGCGAACATGTGCCTCTCCGATCCCGAGAGGGCGCCCAACCTGACTCGCATGGCCCTGCAAGCATGTCGTGTGCGCTCCAAGTGCCCACCACCATGCCCCCCGACGGACATGCCACCGAGGGGAGCTCCTGCCAACCAACGACCGGCCCCAGACGGATGCACCACCAACGGCTCCAAGCACACCAAAACACTGCCTGCTTCAGATCCACCGCACCACCACTACCAAGTGCTCCCGACATCCGACTTGACTCCAACGTAATGCTTCCAACAAAGTAATGACACCAATGGCGCCACCATTACACACGGTTTTCACCGGGAGACAAGAACTCGAAGCAGGGAGAGGTGTCGGATCCCCTCGATGGCGCCTCCAACAAGGCAAAATCACACCCGAAGGCATCATTTGCCACCAGCCCAGACCGAAGTCGAGCATGACTTTCGCCAGGGAGCCGAGCACCTATGCTGGAGACGGCGTCTCCAACACACCACCACCAAACCGAAGCAGTAGACGCCACCTGCTACACCGCCCAAGAACCAGCCGAAGCGCCGCCGGCGCGCAAGCCAGAGCAACCCGAAGGCCGTGCCCCACCCATGCCACCACGGACCACCATCCCGACAAGGAGCCACCACGCAACCCGACTGCAGACAGTCGCCGGCCGACCCACCTCCGGGCCTCCGGCCGCCAAATTCCGGATCCGGCCGCTCCAGGCCAGAGGCCGCCCGCCGCCCGCCGCCCGCGCCCTCAGCAACACCACCCGCCATCGATCTGGACCACCTCCAGATCCACCACGCCCGCAGCACCGGCGACCTCCCAGCATCACGCCGGAGGAGAGCAGGGCCGCTAGCGAGCGCCCGGGCCACCACCACCCTCGCCGGACCAGATCTGAGCAGGGGACGCCCCGATCCGTCGCGAGCAGGCACCACGGGCGGCCACCACGCTGCCCCCGTAGCCGTAGCGGCGGCGCCACCGTCGAGAGCCCCTGGGGCCGCCACCCCAGCATCCTGGCGCGGAGCCCTTGCCGCGGCACCGCCGCCCGCAGCTCCATGCCTCCGCCGCATCGCCGCGTAGATCTGGAGGACACCTCGTTGCAGCCCGACGCCTCGCGCCCGTGCGCCGCGCCCAAAGCTGCCCAGCCGCCACCTTCCTTGGGTCAACCCGAGCTTCGCTGGGATTAGCCCTCCGGCGGCGGCGGGACGAGAAGAGGAGGGGGGAGAAAGCTGCGGCAGCTAGGGTTGTCTCCCCCGAGCCGTCAGGGAGGCGACGCGCTTGGGCAGTAACTTTATGCATGCATGATTCCGGGATGCAGAGTAGAGGACAAGAAGCAGCCTGCTGCGATGGACGCCTACTACACTGCCGCCCCTTATTCCGGTAAAGCACTCACGCGATTGGGCCAAGTATGTTAGAAGAGAATAGAGAGATTGGTGAAATAGTTTTTTTTGAGGGATGATTGGTGAAATAGTTGATGTATTGTTTGAGCCTCGTGGTCATATATATAGGAGTATAATGATTAACTTGGAGTACAAGACAAGGTAGGACCAAATCCTAGTCTATCCTATACTTCTTAATAATCATATACTGAACATCCCCCGCAGTCACAACGGTAGCGACGCAGATGGTGAGACTGGAGAAGAATCCGAAGGTAAGCCGACGGACACGCCCCCACAGTCGTAACGGTCGAAGCATCGCGGAAGTTGTGGCTGGAGTGGAAACCGACGAGGTTGCTCAAGCAAGACGGTAGCCCTTTGTGCCGTTTGTCGATGTAGCCGAGAGCGTAGGGTGGTGTAGCCATGGTCGAGGTAGCCGTGCGAATAACGCCGTGGTCGATGTCGAGCCGGGGTAGCCGGTGTCGAGGATGTCGCCGTGGAGCCGCGGGCGCAAGGAGGTGCCGAGTTAGCATGGGTGCAGTGATGTGGAAGTAGGGGTGCGTCGGGAGGTAGATGGTGTTGACGAGGCATCGCGCCGGGTTTTCCAAGCCCGGGGACACGTCATGGATGAAGGCACGCATCGGTGTTGCCAGCACCGGGCATGCGTAGACAGACGAAGACGAAGTTGGCGAAGCACCGACCAGGCTTGCCAGGCCTGGGGACACGTCGTGGACGAAGGCACACGTCGGTGTTGCCAGCACCGGACATGCTTAGACTGGGACCTGCATGAGCTTTACGCCATGTGGGATAAAGTCGGAGAGGCCAGCAGAGAAGGAGTCGACGACGGTTGCGGCGCCAATCGGCGTGGGGCCGATGTCACCAACGGTGGTTGGAGGAGACGAAGTGGTCGGGGTAGATGACGGCGACGTTGGTGACGCGTTGGTTCTGGATGAAGACGGAGGTTGGTGGACGGGCGGCGGTGGCGGCTACGGGGGTAGCGGCGGCAGCGGCGGCTAGTTAGGAGCGCGGCGGCGGTGCTCGAAGTAGGCAAAGAACCAGACAGAGTGACAAAGCTCGGTGCGGACGTTGGCGTTCCCGCGCCGAGGGATACGGCGCAACGCATACCACGGGAGGTCGACGCGCGGTGAAGGCGGAGTGGACCGCGGGCCGGGGCGCTACGGCCCGAAGGGGCGACCCAGCGGCGACGGGCAGGTCGGGGCGACGACGAGAAGACCTCGGGGCGGCGGCGGGGACCACGGGCTGCAGCGCAGCGGCGGACCCCGGGTCGGTGCAACCGCGGGAACGGTCTCAGGACGGTGGCGTGGACCGCGTGCCATGCTCGCTACGGCGCGACGGGCGATGCAGCGGCGACGCAAGGGTCGGTGCAGCCACGGGGATGACCTGGAGCGGACGGCCTCGGGGCGGTGGTGGACCGCGGGCCGTGGCACTATGGCCCTAAGGGGCGACGCAATGGTGACGCGGGTCGGTGCAGCCGGGAGAAGAACCACGGGGCGGCAGCGCTGCGGCCCGACGGGGTGACGTAGCGGCAGCCCGTTGCTCGATCGCTAAAGGGGCGCGCTGAACTCCGGACAGTCTTCACAGGGCCTGCGAAGGCGCGCGCAACCGACGGGCCAGGTCGGTCGCACGTCGTAGATGAGGCGGATCGCGGCGGCGGGCGGGTGATCAATCCGATCACGCACGAGATCGGGGAGTCCGAGATGAAGCCGGCCACGACGGTCGGCAGGGCGGCCATTCAGGCGCGGCGTAGATCGACGGGCGGGCCGGTGCGCGAACGACGGGTGTGATGGGCCGCCGCACGGCGTGAGGCCGCCAAGTCGGGGCGATGCAAGTGTCCCGGTCGGAGTAGGGCGGCGACAGCTGGCGTAGATCGAAGGGCGAGCCGGTGCGTGAACGGCGGCTGTGATCGGCCGCCGGGTTGGGGCGATGCAGGAGTCCGGTCGGAGCAGGGCGGCGACGGCGGGCGTAGGGCAACGGGCGGGCAGACGCGCAGGACGGTGACCATGAGGGGCCGCCTGTCGCGCGAGGCCGTCGGGTCGATGAAGGAGCCGGCTGGTCGCGCCAGTCTTGGAGTAGAGGCGCACGGGGGATGACAGCGGCGGCGGGCGACGCAAACCGATCTTAGATCGGAAAACCAAAAAGTAAACGCCGATCAAAGCAACCGACGAGAGAGAAAACCCGGATGAAGAGATCGAGAAAAAGACTCTCTAGGGCAGCCGGTCACCATGCCCGGCAGACAAACCCTAGGTATGGGCGGCGCGGCTCCCGGCGACAGTCAAGGCTGCCGACCGCCTCGGGGGCTGCGCGCGGGGCGGAAGCGACGGGCGGCGGCTAGGGTTTGGATCGGTATGCTGATACCATATTAGAAGGGAATAGAGAGATTGATGAAATAGTTGATGTATTGCTTGAGCCTCATGGTCATATATATATATAGGAGTACAATGACCAACTTAAAGTACAAGACAAGACAGGGCCAAATCCTAGTCTATCCTATGCTTCCTGATAATCATGTACTCAACAAAGTCCAAGAGGTTGACCAGGCTCCATCGGCGGAGACGATAGATCCACAAATGGTGTTGCCGTGCGAGCGCTGGTAGTGCTGTAGGCGCCACGTCCCCGCCACCGGCCGGCCGTATGTGGATTTCTATCTATGTTAGAGCATTGGACAGCAAATTCGGGTCCTCAAACGCCCGTGTCCGCGGGTACTGACCGGTCACATCTCATTTGTTAGCTTTCACAGTCGCGTCCCTCAAATTCGAAACCTAAAACCAATACAACGCTACGTATAAACACAATCAACACGCGGTTCATCGGATCATCATTTTATCGCCAGACAAAAGGACAATAGTTCATCGAAGTTCATCAGGGGACGGCACAAATCCATACTACAAACTAACTAAAACATAGATAAAAAGGGAAAGGGCGGAGGAAATCACCATTTCCTCGGCGGCCCCTTCCCCTTCCGGTCGTCGGTGCGGCTATGCCCCTCCTCCAAGTAGCCATCCACGTGCGACAGTGCGTCGTCATCCGTGCTGGAGGTGGAGCCGTCCGTCAGATCGGAGTCTTTTTAGCACGGTTGCCCCGAGAGCCTCCAGATCATGCGGTCATGCTCCTTCGCATGGCGGACCGCCTTTGCCTTGGTCACCGCCTCCTTCTTTGCCTTGCGCTCCGACAATTCGATGGCGAGTCGGAGCGCCTTGGCATTCTTGCGGCGGAGACGCTGATTACCCATCTTCGCTGCCAGGAGAGAGCGGCGGAGGACCGACGCGAGGAGAGCAGCCTCGGGATCGACCGGCGCGCGGTTAGCGCCTTCCCCACCACCGCCTTGTCCCTCGCCTGCTGCCGCTCACGGCGGGTTGCTCGTGCCACGGACTCATGCGTTCTCATGTGCGCTAGCAGCAGCGCGGGCATGAGGACCCAACGGTGCTTGGGTACCACTTCCGGAGCAGATGGAACCCACATTGGTGGTGGTGGGCGGAGTACCTGAAGGACATTGGGAGCGGAGCAGCCGGAGTTGTGCAACGTGCGAAACGGGACGGCGAGGTCGTGGGCGCTGCGTCGACAGGCGACGGGCGCTGAGGAACAGGAGCCTCCTCTGCCGATGCCACCTTTGGTCGAGTCATGACCGCCTCAATGCGATGCGAGGGTGACCTCCTCCAGATCATCGGGCTCCGCGTCGCGCAGCAAGCTTGACCGGTCGTCGGAGTCGCCAGATTCTTCACCGGAGCCAGGGCTGCTATTGTCGCCGGCCATCGATTCGGATCAGAGGGGATTGGAAGTGGAGTGGACGGAGAGAGGAGTGAAGTGGAGTGTGGATTGACTGTTGTCTAGAATTTTCCGGATGGGGATATTTGTGGGGTATGCATGGGCCAGACTGGGGCAAGTCGACGCTGTGGACACGCCCGGACCGCCTTATATCTGTTCTACATTTGGACTGGATACTAGCGACGTCGGACAGTCAAGACGTTTGAGACCGGTTTAAGGCGTCCGGCTGGGTCTTTTTCTCGACCGGTCAGCGACCCGGGCGTTTTGGGGTGCCCGGTTGCAAGATGTTTTTACTTTTACTATGATTAGTCTGAATAAGTCTACCTAAAATGCTGCTGCTACGTGTGATAGGTGGTCCTGCTCACGTGAGGCCGCTTTATCATCTCTGTCGGAGCACTTTACTCCCTTGGCGTTTGGGCAGCAACTTTATGCATGCATGCATGATTCCGGTATGCAGAGTAGAGGCCAAGAAGCAGCCTGCTGCCATCGACGCCTACTACGTCCCCGCCACCGGCGGCCGTAAGCGGAATTGCGCTGCACCAATCGATGGCCATGTCATGGGCCATGGTTCCGGAGGGTTCCTACGCGTATGTGTCACGACAGGTAGAGCTAACCTCCAACGGGCCTCAGAAGTGGCATCCTTCCAATAAGACACACGTTGCTCCAGTGCGATTCACATAAGATTCGGATGTCATCATATACAGAATGTTTCACCGGGAAGGACGAGATTCCGGACAAGAATGATGTTTTCTTTTTTGTAAAATTTCTGATTTGTTCATCATTAATCATGACAGTACAACGAATCGTAAAAATAATAAAAATTACATCCAGATCCGTAAACCACCCAACGACGACTCCAAACTCTGAAACGAGCTAAAGGCGCGCCTTCGTCATCACCCTTCCCTCGCTCGAGCTGGGCAAAACTTGTTCTACTAAACAGTCCGGAAGTCGTCGTGCTAATGCCTCATAGGACCAGCGCACCAGAACAGCAACCGCCGTAAATGAAAATAAGCGTAGATCGGAAGGATTCAACCTAAAGACACACGGACATAGACGAACGAAGATCGGATCCACCAAAGACAACCACCGACCGAATCCCGTGAGATCTGCCGGCAACACGCCTCCACACGCCCTCCGACAATGCTAGTCGCACCGCTGTAATGGGGGCTAGGCGGGGGAGAACTTTATTTCATCTTTAGGGAGCCACCGCCGCCTCGTCTTTCTGAGCAGGACACAAACCCTAAACAGACACAAAAGACATCTAAAAACGGAGAAAAACCCCTCCCTCCGGCAAGGATGGAGATCCACCGCGCCTCCATGGCCTAAAGCCATAGGGGGCGAGGTAGACTTGCGGCAGCGCTGGCAGGAGGCGAGAAACCCTAGTCTCCCTTGGCCTCGCGAGAGACACACGCGAACGGGTACTAGGCCTACACATACTTGTTTCAACAACTAGTCAAAACATATACAAAATGAATCTTATTTGAAAGACCTCGTCACAAGAAACTCGAATATGCAAACAAAACTTAATTTGAGCTTTTGGTTTAAAAGATATAGAAGATTGAAAATCAAATGCCAAGAAAAATGATCGATGCCGCCGCGCCTGCGTGAAGCAAATCCCCTCCCAATAGAAAGGGCGCATGCCAAGAAGAGATTGTTGTTCACATGCAAGAAGAAGAGTTTTCGGTACAACGGTAGTGGCAGGGCGGGGTGTACTGGGGGTCGGAGTAGAATGTTCACTGGCTCGACAATGTAAGAATTCTTGAGTCCTACACCCTTTGTGTTCGAGGATACAATCTTTTTTTTTGTTAGTGTCCGAGTAGACACTCATAAGGGGTGCGTTACTTCGTGCTTATGGCCTATCCATGTGACATTGCTGCTGTAATTGCCACATTGCATGGGCATCCTTCGCTAAAACCATGGCTGCAATTGCCAAAATGCCCAACCTCGCACCTCCCTGACACAAGAGATCAACCCAACCTATATCTCAACATGTAAAAACTGAAAATAAAACAGGAGGAGATGCAGTGGTGGCATGCAACGGGGAGGCAGAGGCCGCCAGATCCTTGCTCCTGCTGCTCCGGCCGGCTCGCGACCTCTACCTTCCGCTCCTCATAATGCCCTGCAGCCGACAGCTTCATCCACGAGACAAGGGGAGGAAACGTGAGTGAGGGCAGGGGTAGAGAGATAGAGGGACATGCAGTTACAGGTTCAATAATCAAAAGAGTGGAACATCATGAAGGAAGGAGGAGGAACCTATGGGCGTGAGGGTTGTACAGAGGCATCTCTGCTCCAGAACGGTGTGAACGACGACGAGCCGGCGGTGCTCCTTCCAGTGACGCTCTCCTGTCTGCCGGTACACCTCCCACTCCTCTTTCCTCTCTCTTTCTCCCTCCTCTCCTTTCTTCTCCCTCTCCCTCTCATCTTCTCTCTGTCCTGCAGATCGAATTGAGCGCTGCCGCCGTCACCCTTTGCATGCAGGTCGTTGCCGCCGATGGAGAGAAAAGTGAAGGCGAGGAAGAGCCGGCGCAGTGGAGAGCAGGGGAGGAGGGGAGCGGGGCTCGAGGAGCAAAGGGATTGGCTACTCGGAGACGCGAGGGATTGGTCACTAGGTTTTCACCACGCAGCACGATCCAACCCCACGTCTCTCCCTTCATTCACCCAGGACCAAGGTCTTTTTTTCGGGCGAGATTTTTGGAAACCGGTCGAAAATCGGAAATTCCGGTGGCCCCCAAAAAATATTGATATCGTCAATTTTTGAATTCAAACTTTCGAACAAAGGTTAAATGGTGTTGGCTATGGAACATGTTGCAATTACTGGAGCTTGGTCTGGTGGTTAGGCTCTCGCTCTGGTTCCCGCGCGATTCAGGATTGACTCCTGCCGGTCTCATTTTATTTTTTAGCTGCTCGACATTCTCTGGAATGAAAAAATAATAGTTTGATGCTGTGGTCAAGTATCG
This sequence comes from Thinopyrum elongatum, assembly GCA_011799875.1. Lineage (NCBI taxonomy): Eukaryota > Viridiplantae > Streptophyta > Magnoliopsida > Poales > Poaceae > Thinopyrum > Thinopyrum elongatum. The sequence continues at coordinate 591,816,689 of CM022300.1, forward strand.
AACTTGCGTTGTTGGGGTTAATGTGATATGGGATGACCACTAGAGCGAGATACAACTTGAGAAATTCTCTGGTTAAATAAATTATATTTTGACTCTAAAAAATTTTGAATTCAAAATTGGTTTGAATATTTCAGACAAAAAACCCTAAATTTTTTAGATTTTTCAAAAACCAGCCCTTTCGGTCCGACCCGAAAAATAATGGGATCGAGGAAAAAACCTTCCCCCGGACACACGCAGGACACACACGAACGCTGGGCCTGAAGATAATTGAGGCCCATCCACCATGCACAAAATAGCGAAACAAAGGAGTCAAAAAGAACCAACGGCCAAGACTTTGACAGCAGCGTAAAATTCCTGTCACGGTGAAATCGTGCGAACAAAAACTCACGCCCAACGCAGATGGCTCAGGAAGGCAGGTAGCCTAGCGTGGTTTATAGTAGAAATCAGAAATGTAGCACTTAAGGCGGGCGTCCGAGGAAGTGTTTGATGTCCTAACTGACCCCTCTATGCTCGAGGCATATGCGTGCGTGCAGGGAGGCCATGGCACTCGTTGAGGATCTATTGACGTCCAAGCTCTTGATCGCCTCGGGCTGACGGGGCTGTCTTGGTGTAGGGCAGTGCTGCATGATTGTTAAGAAGAGCTTGGAGAAGTGGGTTTTTTGCATAGTAGATTATGTCATGTGCAGCACGAAGCAAATGAGTGGCTGGGGAGGATGGCAACTTCACTTGATATTGGACACCTGCCCTTTTCCAAAAAAGAAAAGAAAAGAAAAGAGTAAAGGCTGTGCTAAGCGAGAGCCGAGAGGTCGTTTTAATTAGCGTTGCTCGCTGGTTTGGGGCCTAGGAGTGGAAAGCTTTGCCTTGCAGGTGTCCAGATCTGCACGATGCGGTCTCTGATGCTGGGCATTGGGCAAAAGCGACCCCGGCCGCATCTGCTGAAAATCTTAAACCGACCGGCAGATGCCTCCTCTCCTCCCACTTCTGGGTCCTATCTTGTCGCGTCCGTCCTTGTCCAGTCCTGTTCACCTAGCTTTCTCAAGAGAAACATAACACGTTGGGATTATATTATCTGTTGCCCAGTACTACATACCTAAAATGTTGCTGCTGCTAGTGATTAATTATCGTCAGATGAGCATGCTGCATGTGGGTGTCATCTCATCAGAGATTTAGCAGAAGGGACCAGCTCTAGATTTCAATGTTAGGTGCATTAAAGAGATTTCAATGTTGACTGCATACGAAGCTAAATGAGTGAATGTGCATTACATTCGGCAATGAGACACGCCCAATATGTGCATTTGGAGTATATTTCCATATCTAGTAATCATCAATATGTGCATGTCTTACATTCTGTCTCTGTATCTTAATTAGAACTTTAGAAGATACACCCTCCGTTCTAAAATAATTGAAGTTCGAGGTTTGTCCCAAGTCAAATTTGCTTAAGTTTTACCAACCATGGAGAAAAAAATGTGCTAAGATCTGCAACACAAAATACACATAGTATGAAAATATATTTCGTAAAGAATATAAGGAGACTAATTTGGTGTAGTAGATGTTAATATAATTAATTCTCGATAGACTTGGTCGAACTTGAACAAGTTTGACTTATATAAGCATAGAATTTTAATTAGTAATGTTGTCATGCTGTAATTTCCACCACAATTTCTCCAAGTGGCTGTTGCAGCCTTGCAGTAACTGTAGCCAGAAGCTATGCGGTCCCTAGCCATCGATCGATTGGGCATCCGCATTGTTACAAAAGTATAGTACCTGCGTTTGAAATAGCGAGGGAATTCTCACATGGAATATATAGTACTGCATCTGAATCACTTGAATAAGCGAAACAATGAAAGCAACAATTAACAGAAGAGTAGTAGAACTGTGAAAACAAGAAAAATTTAAATCTCCTTGCCTTCTGTATATAGTGACCAAACTGTCTATCTGGTCAAGGAATTCCATAAGATAAACTCAACTGAAAGAAGAACATATGGATCTAACACACACACACACACGAGGTTGACACAAGCAAATCACTCCACAAACATATAGCGACAGTTTCACATGCTTGTAGTCACCAAAGAGGACTTTTATAACATACTGAAAGAGCTAGCGGATGCGCGCCGGTCAACTAGTGCATCTGAAGAGCAGGGACCAGTTAGCAGACCTATCATAGACGGAGAGACAAGTCGACGTCGACCACGGTGTGGCCGTGCTCCGACCAGCTCCTGCCGTGCTTGTGCGCCTTGACAGCAGGAGCAGCCGTCCCGGCCGCAGAGACGAAACCGCCGCCGTACAAGGGCAGCCTCTCGTCCGGCGCAGCAGCAGGCGCACCCTCCCGAGCGCCAGCGGCCTGCCGGCGGCGCTTGGCCACACTGCGCTCGTGCTTATGCGCGTTCTGGTGGCCGCCTAGCGCCTGCGAGGTGACGAACTGGCGGTCGCAGTACACGCAGAGGAAGAAGCCGACGCGGGGCTCCGGCGCCATCGGGCGGAGGGTGAGCTCCAGGCTCAGCTCCTCCTGCTCACTCGTCAGCTGTTCCATTCTAGGCACGGACTTATGCGTGGGTGAAACCTTGATTCGCCACGCACACTGTTGTGCTACCCCAAGGATTTTTATATAGCTAGGGCAGCTTCACGGGTTTTGCACTGTTCATTGGGATCTGGTTAGTGCAGCCGCTGGCCGGACACTGTTTTGCACTGTTGATTGGCTGACGGCGGTCGCTACCCAAGAGTCGCTGGGAGGATTTATCACACATTGAGGGTTGATATCTATTGTTTCGTTTCATCTCCACCCCTAGTAGAAAAATGCCCATTTGTCCCGGTTCATAATGCCCATTTGTCCCGGTTCGGCAACCGGGACTAAAGGGTCGGGACTAAAGCCCAACACCTTTAGTCCCGGTTCTTATACGAACCGGGACTGATGGGGCTCCACGTGGCCGCTGCGGCGAGCCCAGAGAGGAGGGCCTTTAGTCCCGGTTGGTAACACCAACCGGGACCAAAGATCATCCACGTGTCAGCAGCTCAGGAGCTGGGGTTTTTGTTTTTTTTTGAAAGGGGGGGGGGGGGGTGGGGGTTTTTGGGGGTTTTGTAGGGTTAATTTAGGGGTTTCATATATTGTGTTAGTTAGTTAATAGCTAGAGAGAAGTGTCCTCTCTTATCTCCGTGCTTGGTCGACCCTATGTACTATACGTATAGAGAGGACTCGACACGCTAGCTAGTAAGCAAATGAAGGAAACCATTAAGTACACAAGATCGTCATGAACATATATAGAGAGAAGTGATCGACCTCCTTCTTCTCCGAAAGATTGGTCGAACAACAAGTTTTCGTATATCTATCCGACGCTACTAGCTACATATATACAATATAAGATCTCTTACAATCCCTAACATTTGATGTCAAGTTCCACATGGTATTCTCCGGCTGGATTGATGACGTGGTCAAGAAAGAATCCCGCCAATTCCTCTTGAATTGCTTTTATGCGATCTTGTGGTAGGAGTTCATCCTGCATCTGCCAAATCTAATTTGAAGAAGGGGGTCAATACATATATATGAATGAAACTCAACACAAATGATGGTAATAAAATAAAATTATGAATATTATTGCTTACGCCCTTCATATTGTTTTTCAGAGTAGCCCCGCTTAGAGGTCGTCGCGTTGTAGATGTACTCGCAAACGTATTATCCACAAAAATTATTCCCGCCTTCCTGCCACAACCACTTTACGAGAAATAAAGGTCAATCAAACTGATAATCAAGCATTATAAATGGTATTGATGAAACTAGCTAGAATCAATGGGAGATGCGCGGAACTAGCTAGTAGTACTTACTTTCGGGTGTGTAAATCGCAGCTCCCCCGGAAGTCCCGGAGCTTCTGTGGTGAACACTTTCCAAACCCTGCGAGACAAAGAAAATAATTACTTGATATCAGGAAATGACCAAAGTTGCCGGTATGGTGCGATAATGATCGATTGAACTTACTTCTGGAGCATTTCAGTCATGGCCGCATACTCCTTGGGATCTTTTCGTCTTGAGTCTAAGACGGTTACTAGTCCCTGCTCAAGCTTAATCTCTAGAAGAATAAAGTGAAAGCTGCGCACGCATGCATAACTCATCAATTACATTACTATAACCTCGAGTAATAAGGGAAACCGAATATGCAGAAGACAGTAACACTCACTTGAAGTTGTAAGGAAAGAGTATTTTATCTTTGTTTTGATTTTTAAGCAACGATTGTAGCAAGTTGGCCTCGGTTTCTTTCGCATTATATGTAACCGTCCATTCATCTATGAGATTTGTGTTAATGAACCCAATATCATAGATTTGTGCATTTCTGTATTCGACGATCTTCAATCTGCATAATATAGTGAGGATAATTATATATACATGCAATGAAAGAGCTGAGCTATATATAGAGACTTAATTACAGAAGTATAGTACTTACAGACAGTAGCAAGTGATGATTATTTTATCGAGGTCCTTTTGATTGAAAAACTGGAAGAACTCCTCAAATGGAACAGACAACAGATCAAGTCCAACGAGGTCGTGCTCCTCTTTAACTCTCAGCGTCAAAATATCCATCCCAGACTTGCAGGTGTCCATGTACCACTTATGAAATCTTCGCATCATCGTTGTTAGAGGAGGATCACCAGGTCTGACGAGAGGCTTCCCGTACTGGTATTTGTGTTCGTCCACCTCCATTGTATCAAAATGTGCATCGTCGGGCAGGTAATCACCAAGATTGGTACCGGGCACCATCCCCGGCAGATTTGCGACGATATCGCTAGACACCTTGAGCGGGGGGCACGATTGGTTTGCCTGTTCGCCGAGCTGGGGAATTTTGTTCCCTCTTCTTCGTTCTTGTAACCTTTTGTCACTTGAAGTAGTTCCCGACCAGCGCGCTCCTTCCACTGCCTTTTTCAGAGCGCGGACATGGTTGTCATCCGGCGGAGGCGGTGGTGGTCGCTTCAGGTTCTTCAAAGTGCGCTTCAATTTCACCGGATCCATCTTCTCCTTCGGAGGTGGATTTTTCTTTGCAAAAAAGTTCTTCACTTGGGCTTGACAGATCTCCGCGTTTTCCTCCTCGGTCATCTCGTATGGTAACTTCTCTAGAGGCTTGAGAGATGGACCGAATTTGTATTGCCTCCCGCCTCTGGCTGTACTGCTAGACGCCGGAGCAGCCGGAGCGGCTGCGGCTGTCTTCCTTCGTTGCTTACGAGGCGGAGAAGGAGGCGGAGTGCTACGACGCGCCGGAGCAGCCGAGCGGCGGCGGCTGTCTTCCGCTGTTGTTGACGAGGCGGAGAAGGAGGCGGGCTGCTCGGACGCGCCGGCGCAGGCGGAGATGGAGGCGGAGTGCCGCCACGCACCGGAGCAGCTGGAGAAGGAGGCGGAGTGCCGCCACGCGCCGGAGCAGCCGGAGAAGGAGGCGGAGTGCCCTGATCACTCGCCAGAGGAGGAGGCGGAGGAGGAGGCGGAGTGCCCTGACTCGCCGGAGGAGGAGGCGGAGGCGTCCAGTTCGGAAGGTTGATGAGCTCCTTCCGCCATAGACATGGAGGCTTGAGAGCAAGACCCAGCTGAGTCTCCCCTTCACCGGTAGGGTGGTCAAGCTCGAGCTCCTCAAATCCCTCCGTTATTTCATCGACCATCACAACAGCATAGCCTTCTGGAATCGGAAGGCAGTGAAAAGTTGCGTCGGGTTAAGGAGGTCCAACAGAGCCTACAGCCGCCTTGACTTTGAGGTGCTGCCATTGCGCCATAAGGTGGCAATCTTGAGCCTCCGTGATAGCATCCACGGGGTAGCTGGGAGCCGTGAAGTGAGGCTGCTGAAGGAGCTCGGTGGAAGCCACGCTACTTCTCCGCTGAGATGGCGGGGTAGCTTCTGGGGTAGCTTCGGCAGGTCGCTGCCTCTGAACTAGTGCTTGTTCCTCTAGCGCTCGTACCCTTGCATTCAACTTCTGCAGTTCGGTCTGCTCCACTTTCCTCCTCCTCTCCCGGGTTTTGTAACCGCCTGCGCTGGGAAACCCTTCCTTCCACGCAACGGAGCCTGCCGTGCCTCGTGTTCGTCCTGGGTGCTCAGGATTCCCGAGGGCCTGTGTGAGTTCGTCGTTCTCTCTGTCGGGAACGAACGTCCCTTGCTGTGCTGCGGCGATATACTTTTGAAGCTTCTTGACGGGTATTTCAAGTTGCTCCTTCGTCCAACGGCACTTCCCTGTTTCAGGGTCCAAGGTTCCCCCAACCCCGAAGAACCAAGTCCTTGAACGGTCTGGCCAGTTCAATGTCTCTGGTTCGACCCCTTTATCAAGCAGGTCCTTCTCAGCCATGTCCCACAACGGCCGGGCTTTGAGGTAGCCACCTGACCCCGTGCGATGGTGATACTCCTTCTTTGCAGCATTTTTCTTGTTTGTCGCTGACATCTTCTTACTCTTCTCCGATGTCTTGTGGGCCACAAATGCGTGCCAGTGATCTCTTATCTTCTCAAATCGGCCGGTGAATTCTGGAGTCTTCCCTTTGTCGACAAACATTGATTTCAACTCATTCTTCCACCTCCTGAATAGATCTGCCATCTTCTTAAGAGCATGAGCCTTGACCAATGGCTCTATAACTGGCTTATCCAGATCCTCCTCTGGCGGTAGGGTGAAATTTGCCTGCAGCGCGGACCAAAGATCATCTTTCTGTCTATCGTTGACAAAAGACACTTGAGGGTCTTCGCTCTTAGGCTTATTCCATTGGTGGATGCTGATCGGGATCATGTCCCTAACAAGAACCCCGCACTGAGCAGAAAATGCTTCCTTGGTCCGGCTGGGTTCAATCGGTTGGCCATCGCCCTTGATTGCTGTGATCGTGAACCTTTCATCCTGGCGCAACCTTTTCTTCGGGCCTCGTCTCGTTACCGAAGTTTGGCTTGATCCGGAGGCTAGAAAAGAAGAAAGAAGAGAGTTAATATGTGTACATACCAAAACAATTAATGCATGAATTAGCTAGTCAGCACAGGCTTAATTAATATATATACCTCGCGGACTTTGCAACATCTCCTTCCTCCGTTCGCTCACCGGAGCAGTCATCACGGTCTCCTTCTTCCACCGGCATTCCGTCACCGGAGCCATCATAATCATGTCCTTCCACCTCCATTGTTCGATCACCGGAGCCTGCTTCACGCTCTCCTTCCAGACCATCGGTGTCGTTGAGAAACGACAAGACATCACCTCCGCCGAGGATTATGTCCCCCAACAACTGTTCTGCTTCGATGTCTCGGTGCTCCATAGTTTCTGCAAATATTACAACATGGCAATTAATATACAAACATGACAGATGGATATATTAGTGCAAACGTAGACCTAGCTAGCTCGACGCTTCTACGGTTTGGGGTGGCCTCGACAACGCTTCTAGGGTTTGGTGTGGCCTAGGCAATGCTTCTAGGGTTTGGGGTGGCCTCGACAACGCTTCTAGGGTTTGGTGTGGCCTAGGCAATGCTTCTAGGGTTTGGGGTGGCCTCGACAACGCTTCTAGGGTTTGGGTCGGACCGCCTCTCTCATGAATGTCCGACGTCCGGACCGACAAGGGATTTAACAAAATGACGCCATTCTGGATGTGCAGAAAATGGTCCATATTTTTCCTGATCTCATCTACCCTTCTATATGTCACGTTGTCTAGTGTCAAAGAATTCAAGAAAACCATGACTTCATCATTAGCCGAAAATGACAGGCGTATAATGGTACGAAGCTCTTCAAAGTTATTTTGGAATGGAGTTCCCGATAGAATAATTCGCTTTTTGGTACAAAGTTCAGCAAGAGCCTTCCGAATATCGCTATTTGGAAGGCCTTTGCTGAAATTTATACCAAAAGGCGAATTATTCTATCAGGAACTCCGTTCCAAAACAACTTTGAAGAGCTTCGTAGCATCATATGCCTGTTACTTCCGACTAATGATGAAGCCATGGATTTCTTCAATACTTTGACTGACAACGTGACATATAGAAGAATATATATATATAGATGAGATCAGAAAAAAATTGGATCAACTTGTGCACATCCATAATGGGGCATTCTTGATAAATCTATATATGTTAAAATTCAAACTTTGACATATGATCAAATGTTGCATATGTCAAAATTCAAACTTTGACATATGATCAAACTTTGATATATGATCAAATGTTGCATATGTCAAAATTCAAACTTTATCTAGATCACATGCCTCAAAATCAAAGGAAAAACTCCTCTCACAACTATCCGCGGTGCCCAACAATATGAAATCATTCACAAATATTGATGTTGGACTCGACTAAATATGCACTCCATAGTCCAATCAAGTATATAAGTCCACGGTGATCAAACACATACAAGTTACAAAAATTTCTATGCTCACAAAAATATAAGCCCGACGGGAATTGAAGTTATCGGGGTTATGTTTATACAACAAATGGACATCTCATCTTATTTCATATCATCTGAAAAAACATAGCACATCTAAAAAAAATACATGCATACATGGAAAAAAATTGCAATGAACAAAAAAAACATCATATATGAACATTTTCTATATCCATCCATACATACAAACATACATACATACATTGAAAAAAATGCTATGAACAAACACATCAGTAGTAATTATTTTTATAATGATTTGGCCTCAAAAAATTCTTTTATTAGTATTTTCAAACTCTAGAATGACCCTGTTGCACTAGAACTATTTCAAATAATTCTTTTCAAATGCCACAATTTTTTTGAGAAGTCCTTTGATGCCTATAGATCATTTTTATGCAAAAACCCACTTTGGTCATTTGAAACTTTTGAGCACAACTTCCATTTTTCAATTTTGGTCCAATCTTGGCAATGAACTACAACCCTATTTTTTCCTTACTAAATTTTTTTGAAAAAAATACACCAACTTCATGACAGTACCCACACTCCATTTCACCAAAAACCTTCTGATCCATAGTTCAAAATTTTCAAATTTCGTTCAAATGAAATTTGAACCAGATTCAAATTCCTTGCTGAAAACCTATTCTAAACCACTCCAAAAATTCTGAAATTTTTCCATCACCTTTGTCTTGCATCAGTACCTCACCACAAAAAAATTCAGAAATTTCAAAAATGCCCAAAGCCATCTAGCATTTCATCAAACACCTTCTATGCATTTCATCAATAAATTTCAGAAAATTCAGAAGGGGGGGGGGGGGTGGTTGGGTGGGGGGGGTGGAGGGGGCTGCTGCTGGCTCTTTCACTGTCCACTCCTTCTCCTCTCCTTCACGGTGTTGCTGCTGCTCTTCAATGCGTCGGGGCCGGCGGCGACCATGGAGCAGTGGCAGAGCAAGGCCGAGCTCGGGGGAGCACGCGGCGACGGGGAGCAGGGGACCATGGGAAAGGGGGGGTACTCACTGGGGGGCGGCGATGGCTGGAGGCCGGCGGGCTCGGGGTGGCACGCGGCGACGGGGATGAGGACGGCGGGCTCGGGGCGGCACGCGGCAACGGGGACGAGGAAGGCGGGGGAGAGAGCGCAGGATCGAAGAACTGAATGGAAATTTTCACAAGTGCTGCTTATATACACTAAGCATTGGTCCCGGTCGTGGAACCAACCGGGACCAATGCCACCTTTAGTCTCGGTTCGTACCACCAACCAGGACCAAAGGTCTCTTTTCAGCAGCCCAAAGGGCGGGAAACAGAGGCCTTTGGTCCCGGTTGGTGCCAGCAACCAGGACTAAAGGGGTGCATTGGTACCGGTTCGTTGCACGAACCGGTACCAATGCACCCCTTTAGTCCCGATTGCTGGCACCAACCGGGACCAAAGGCCTTGTGCTGCCCGCGGCCAAAAGTTTAGTCCCACCTCACTAGTTGAGAGGGGCGCGGAGTGGTTTATAAACCCCACTGTCGCTGCCCTCTCGAGCTCCTCTCAGATGCAGGCTTACGGGCCTAACGTGACACTCCGCTGCCTGTGGGCCTACTGGGCCTTCTGCGGGCCTGAATCCTGGCCCATGGTTGGGTTTCTAGTCGTATTCAGGCCATGGTGGCCCAGTAGGTGGCATTTTTTTTCTATTTTTTCCTTTTTTGCTTTATTTATTTTATTTTGTTTCTACTTACAACAAAATACAAACAGTTTTTCAGTGATTCTTTTTGCTTTTAGGTAATAAAAATTATAAACTTGCTGTTAGTGCCATTAGTTTTCCAATTTGAATAGTTTAAATTTGAATTCTTTGAAATTTGTGTGAATCACTAGTTTGTGATTAACTTTACTATAAAAATAGATTCTGGAGTGATTCTTTTTCCTGCTATTTAATATTACTGTGTTTTATCATTATATTCAAAAACAGTTTTTGTTATTTTAGTTTCTAACAAAAAAAATCTTTATGATAATTCTTTTTGCTAATAAAGTTTTCTAGTTCATTCTTTTGTGTGTTCAAAATGAACTATTCAAAGCCACATCATCAATTTTCAACCCTTTCTGACTTCATCTGTTATTTTTCATGCATTTACTGATTTTTTTGAGCTAAATGACCCTGAAATTGAAAAGCACTTCAATTGAACTCAGAAGAGGTTGAAAATTGGCATGATATCATCATTTCACCCACATAGCATGTGCTAAAAGTTTGAGAGGGTTACGGCAAAAACTGGATGCACTTCGTGTACAAAATGGACAATCTCTTTCGAAGTATCAGGGTTTCGGACGAAAACTCATCTGTTACAAAGGGATTTCATATTTTTGAACTTATTTGAACTCCAGACTTTTTGTGTGCTCAAAATGAACCATTCAAAGCCACATCATCAATTTTCAACCCTTTCTGACTTCATCTGTTATTTTTCATGCATTTACTGATTTTTTTGAGCTAAATGACCCTGAAATTGAAAAGCACTTCAAATGAACTCTGAAGTGGTTGAAAATTGGCATGATATCATCATTTCACCCACATAGCATGTGCTAAAAAGTTGAGAGGGTTACGGCAAAATCTGGATGCACTTCGTGTACAAAATGGACAATCTCTTTCGAAGTATCAGGGTTTCGGACAAAAACTCATCTGTTACAAAGGGATTTCGTTTTTTTGAACTTATTTGAACTCCAGACTTTTTGTGTTCTCAAAATGAACCATTCAAAGCCACATCATCAATTTTCAACCCTTTCTGACTTCATCTTTCTTCACTTTTTCTTCGCTTGTGTCCTTTGCTTATTGCGCCGTAACCATGGATATTCTTCATCGCTTAACAGGGTGCTTGGGTTAGCCTTGACTTTGAAGGGAGGAATTTCATGAAACTTTTCATAATCTTCAGACATGTCTGTCTTACCCTCCACTCCCACGATGTCTCTTTTCCCTAAAAGAACTATGTGGCGCTTTGGCTCATCGTATGATGTATTCGCTTCCTTATCTTTTCTTTTTCTCGGTTTGGTAGACATGTCCTTCACATAGAAAACCTGCGCCACATCATTGGCTAGGACGAATGGTTCGTCTGTGTACCCAAGATTGTTCAGATCCACTGTTGTCATTCCGTACTGTGGGTCTACCTGTACCCCGCCTCCTGACATATTGACCCATTTGCACTTAAACAAAGGGACCTTAAAATCATGTCCATAGTCAAGTTCCCATATGTCCACTATGTAACCATAATATGTGTCCTTTCCCCTCTTGGTTGCTGCATCAAAGCGGACACCGCTGTTTTGGTTGGTGCTCTTTTGATCTTGGGTGATCGTGTAAAATGTATTCCCATTTATCTCGTATCCTTTGTAAGTCAATACAGTCGAAGATGGTCCCCTGGACAACGAGTACAGCTCATCAGAAACAGTGTTGTCACCTCTGAGACGTGTTTCCAACCAACTGCCGAAAGTCCTGATGTGTTCACATGTAATCCAGTCGTCACACTGCTCCGGGTGTTTGGAGCGCAGAATGTTCTTGTGTTCATCGACATACGGGGTCACCAAGGTAGAGTTCTCTAGAACAGTGTAGTGTGCTTGAGACCAAGAATGCCCATCCCTGCATATTATTGAGTCCCCTCCTAGCGTGCCTTTTCCAGTCAGTCTCCCCTCATACCGCGATTGAGGGAGACCAATCTTCTTAAGGTCAGGAATGAAGTCAACACAAAACCCAATGACATCCTCTGTTTGATGGCCCATGGAGATGCTTCCTTCTGGCCTAGCGTGGTTACGGACATATTTCTTTAGGACTCCCATGAACCTCTCAAAGGGGAACATATTGTGTAGAAATACGGGGCCCAGAACGACAATCTCGTCGACTAGATGAACTAGGACGTGCGTCATGATATTGAAGAAGGATGGTGGGAACACCAGCTTGAAACTGACAAGACATTGCGCCACATCACTCCTTAGCCTTGGTATGATTTCTGGATCGATCACCTTCTGAGAGATTGCATTGAGGAATGCACATAGCTTCACAATGGCTAATCGAACGTTTTCCGGTAGAAGCCCCCTCAATGCAACCGGAAGCAGTTGCGTCATAATCATGTGGCAGTCATGAGACTTTAGGTTCTGGAACTTTTTCTCTGCCATATTTATTATTCCCTTTTTATTCGACGAGAAGCCAGATGGGACCTTCATACTGAGCAGGCATTCAAAGAAGATTTCCTTCTCTTCTTTGGTAAGAGCGTAGCTGGCATGACCTTCATACTGCTTTGGAGGCATGCCGTCTTTTTCGTGCCAACGTTGCAGGTCCTCCCGTGCCTCCGGTGTATCTTTTGTCTTTCCATACACGCCCAAGAAGCCTAGCAGGTTCACGCAAAGGTTCTTTGTCACGTTCATCACGTCGATTGAAGAGCGGACCTCTAGGTCTTTCCAGTAGGGTAGGTCCCAAAATATAGATTTCTTCTTCCACATGGGAGCGCGTCCCTCAGCGTCATTCGGAACAGATAGTCTGCCGGGACCCTTTCCAAAGATTACGTGTAAATCATTGACCATAGCAAGTACGTGATCACCGGTACGGATGGCGGGCTTCTTCCGGTGATCTGCCTCGCCTTTGAAATGCTTGCCTTTCTTTCGACATTGATGGTTGGTCGGAAGAAATCGACGATGCCCCAGGTACACATTCTTCCTGCATTTGTCCAGGTATATACTTTCGGTGTCAGCTAAACAGTGCGTGCATGCGTGGTATCCCTTGTTTGTCTGTCCTGAAAGGTTACTGAGAGTAGGCCAATCATTGATGGTTACAAACAGCAATGCATGCAGGTCAAATTCCTCCTGTCTGTGCTCATCCCACACACGTACACCGTTTCCATTCCACAGCTGTAAAAGTTCTTCAACTAATGGCCTTAGGTACACATCAATGTCGTTGCCGGGTTGCTTAGGGCCTTGGATGAGTACTGGCATCATAATGAACTTCCGCTTCATGCACAGCCAAGGAGGAAGGTTATAGATACATAGAGTCACGGGCCAGGTGCTGTGATTGCTGCTCTGCTCCCCGAAAGGATTAATGCCATCCGCGCTTAAACCAAACCATACGTTCCTTGGGTCACCTGCAAACTCAGCCCGGTACTTTCTCTCGATTTTTCTCCACTGCGACCCGTCAGCGGGTGCTCTCAACTTCCCGTCTTTCTTATGGTCCTCTCTGTGCCATCGCATCAACTTGGCATGCTCTTTGTTTCTGAACAGACGTTTCAACCGTGGTATTATAGGAGCATACCACATCACCTTGGCAGGAACCCTCTTCGTGGGGGGCTCGCCGTCAACATCACCAGGGTCATCTCGTCTGATCTTATACCGCAATGCACCGCATACCAGGCATGCGTTCAAATCCTCGTACGCACCGCGGTACAGGATGCAGTCATTAGGGCATGCATGTATCTTCTGCACCTCCAATCCTAGAGGGCATACGACCTTCTTTGCTGCGTACGTACTGTCGGGCAATTCGTTATCCTTTGGAAGCTTCTTCTTCAATATTTTCAGTAGCTTCTCAAATCCTTTGTCAGGCACATCATTCTCTGCCTTCCACTGCAGCAATTCCAGTATGGTACCAAGCTTTGTGTTGCCATCTTCGCAATTGGGGTACAACCCTTTTTGGTGATCCTCTAACATGCGATCGAATTTCAGCTTCTCCTTTTCACTTTCGCACTGTCTCCTTGCATCAACAATGACCCGGCGGAGATCATCATCGGGCACATCGTCTGGTTCCTCTTGATCTTCAGCTTCCCTCGTTGCAGCATCACCGTATTCAGGGGGCACATAGTTGTCATCGTCCTCTTCTTCTTTGCTGTCTTCCATCATAACCCCTATTTCTCCGTGCCTGGTCCAAACATTATAGTGTGGCATGAAACCCTTCTCAAGCAGGTGGGTGTGAAGGATTTTCCGGTCAGAGTAAGACTTCGTATTCCCACATATAGGGCATGGACAACACATAAAACCATTCTGCTTGTTTGCCTCAGCCACTTCGAGAAAATTATGCACGCCCTTAATGTACTCGGAGGTGCGTCTGTCACCGTACATCCATTGCCGGTTCATCTGCATGCGTTATATATAATTAAGTGTGTAAAAAACCATTACAAAACATCATGAATAGATAAGTGACCAAATTAATAGAAGTTCATCATCACATTAAAACCAAAGTACATACATAGTTCTCATTGAACAACATATAGCTATCCAGAGCATCTAATTAAACCATACATTGAAACTATGTAAAACATTTCAATGCAACTACAAATGCGATCATAATCGCAACCAAGGTAACAATTGATCCAACGGCATAATGATACCAAGCCTCGGTATGAATGACATATTTTCTATACTTTCTAATCTTGAAGCGCATTGCATCCATCTTGATCTTGTGATCATCGACGACATCCGCACCATGCAACTCCAATATCATCTTCTCCTCCTCAAATTTTTTCAATTTTTCCTTCAAGTAATTGTTTTCTTGTTCAACTAAATTTAACCTCTCGACAATAGGGTCGGTTGGAATTTCCGGTTCACATACCTCCTAGATAAAAAAATCTATGTCACGTTGGTCGGCATAATTGTCATAAACAATAAATGAACCAAATAGTTATAAAATATAATATATACCACATCCGAATCATAGACAGGACGAGGGCCGACGGGGGCGGATACCAAAACCATCGCACTATATAATAACAAACAATAATAAAATTAAGAAAATTAGACAAGTATCTATCTAAATCATACAAGTAAGAATTTTTTTCTTTTAGAAAGAAGATAAGAACAAGAGGCTCACCACGGTTATGCCGGCGATGAGATCGGCGCGGGCGATCGACGGTGGTGAAGACGGGGATGGGACGTGACGGACCGCTAAACTTAGACAAATCTTGAGGAAAATGGAGTTTGGACAAGGAGCTTCGAGAGGAGAAAGGTTAAGTGTGGCTCGGGCATTTCATCGAACACCTCATGTGCATAGGAGGTGAGCTAGAGCACCACAAACCCCTCCCCTCGCCGGCCAGAAAAAAACAGAGCAGTGGAGTGCTCTGCTCGCGGGCGAGGGGTATATATATAGGCACAACATTGGTCCCGGTTCGTGGTTGGAACCGGGACTAAAGGCCATCCTTTGGTCCTGGTTCCAGCCACGAACTGGGACCAATGGATGCGGGCCAGGAGCGAGGCCCATTGGTCCCGGTTCGTGTCTGGAACCGGGACCAATGCCCCATGAGCCCCGGCCGGACCCCTGGGCGCACGAACCGGGACGTATGCCCCCATGTGTCCCGGTTCTTGACTGAACTGGGACTAATGGGCTGGGCTGGCCTGGACCAAAGCCCTGTTTTCTACTAGTGCACTGAGCGCTCCGCGAGTTTGCTGTGCTGAAAATCCATGGGAATCAAAATAGGGTTGCAGTTGCAGATGCTTTTAGCAAGAATATGGTGAACTGGTGATAGCATAGCTTGTTGGCTACAGAATCTCTCCTCTTAGCTGACTGTACGTAATCCAACTCGCTGATTCCCCCGAAAAAAAAGGATTCACATAAGACTCGAGACACAAACACTACTGGAATTTTCGTACACGCCGGGTGTCGGCGTCTTCGCCGAGAGCCAAAACATGGGCACTCGGCAAAGTAAAGAATGCCGAGAGCAGCACTCGGCAAAGGGAATAAATCGGCAAACACACGATAATGCCGATAGTATTGCTCGGCAAACAGGCTATACTCGGCAAAGGCACTATTTGCCGAGGGCCATCTGGTCACACACGGCAAAGTTTTGCCACATGGCACATTCGGCGGCGACTAACAGCACGGTCACGGTTGCAACTCTTTACCGAGAGTGGCTCTCGGCAAAGATTTAGTCCCACCTCGCCTACCGACTAGCAAAAAGACTTGTTTAAATAGTTCACTAGTCCAACCGTATTAAGCTTCGGTCTTCATTAGTAAGAGTCCGTACAGTCACTATGAATCTTCATGTTCCAAACAGAGAAGATTCATAGTCGCTGTTGTATTCTAAAAATGGAGGCCAGCGTTTAATTTTTTTTTATGATCCACACCTTTATCGAGAGGAGCTCTCGGTAGAGAAATAGTTACCTGAGAGTCGCTCTCGGTAAACGAGCAGTTGCCGAGAGTGGCTCTTGGTAATGATAAGGCCACCATCAAAGTTTAGTCCCACCTCGCCTACAGACAAGCAACAAGACCTGTTTAATTAGTGGGATAGTCCAGATGCAGTAAGATTCGGTATTCAATACACTCTTGTTAAGGTGATGGACTATCACTTTGAATGTTCACCTGTCTCGAGCAAAGAACATTCAAAGTGATAGGCCATCTTCTTAATAGTGGATGCCGGTGTTTTTTTATTGATGGTGTCATCACAGGGCCCCTGAGGCCGCTTGTAAACCGCACCGTCTCCGAGCTAGTATGTGGGTATCGAGAGGGAACGTGTCCGGTTTGTGCAGGAAGTGTTGGTCCTGTTGCTCAGTAGCCCTCGAAACTTCTCGTGCTCTAAGAGGTGGCAACCGCATGGCACGTGCCACGGCCTCGCATTTTTCGGGGACGCGTGCAATATTTGAGAAATTTATTGCTCTGCTAGGGTTTCATCGCCGGGAATTGCAGATCAGCAAGGCGGCACATGAAATCATGCCCGGTAGCGGCATGGGAAATCATTTGTGATGTCCTTGTGGCATGCCTAGGTCTTGCACAGACGAGGGAGGTGCATGGCCTGCCACCGGGTTACCGAAAGTACCTCGATGTCATTCCTGATGCAACCGTTGAAATCCTCGGAAAATCGTACTCCCTCCGTTCCAAAATATAGTGCTTCCTCTATTCCCGTGCTTCAACTTTGACCATACATTTAACCAACGAGACCGGCTGCGGCGGGAGAAAAAGTTATACCAGTGAATTCGTATTCAAAGGAAGTTTTCAATTATATAATTTTTTCTCCCGCCGCAGTCAGTCTCATTGGCTAAGTTTATGGTCAAAGTTGGACCTCGAGAAATGCGGGCGCACTATATTTTAGAATGGAGGGAGTATGATGGTAGGATTGCTCGAGATCTGGCATGGTGTCATCACAGGGCCTCTGTAGGGTGTGTTAAAAGTTTGGACGCGTTTCGAGTAAGCCTCCCCTGAGGCCGCTTGTAAACCACAATGTCTCCGAGCTAGTATCTGGGTATCGAGAGGGAACGTGTCCGGTTTGTGCAGGAAGTGCTGGTCCTGTTGGTCTGTTGGCCTTGAAACTTCTCGTGATCTAAGAGGGGGAAACCGCATGGCACGTGCGACGACCTCGCATTTTTCCGGGACGCGTGCAATATTCGAGAAATTTATTGCTCTCTTAGGGTTTCATCGCCGGGAATTGCAGATCAGCAAGGCGGCACATGAAATCATGCCCGGTAGCGGCATGGGAAATCATTTGTGATGTCCTTGTGGCATGCCTAGGTCTTGCACAGACGAGGGAGGGGCATGCCCTGCCACCGGGTTACTGAAAGTACCTCGGTGTCATTCCTGATGCAACCGTTGAAATCCTCGGAAAAATCATACGTGGTAGGATTGCTCGGGATTTGGCACGGTGTCATCACAGGACCTCTGTAGGGCGTGGTGAATGTTAATTTGGACGCGTTTCGAGTAAGCCTCCCCTGAGGCCGCTTGTAAACCGCACCATCTCCGAGCTAGTATCTGGGTATCGAGAGGGAACGTGTCCGGTTTGTGCAGGAAGTGCTGGTCCTGTTACTCCGTTGCCCTCGAAACTTCTTGTGCTCTAATAGGTGGCAACCACATGGCACGTGCCACGGCCTCACATTTTTCTGTTACGCGTGCAATATTCGAGAAATTTATTGCTCTGCTAGGGTTTCATCGCCGGGAATTGCAGATCAGCTAGGTGGCACATGAAATCATGCCCGGTAGCGGCATGGGAAATCATTTGTGATGTCCTTGTGGCATGCCTAGGTCTTGCACAGACGAGGGAGGGGCATGCCCTGCCACCGGGTTACCGAAAGTACCTCGGTGTCATTCCTGATGCAACCGTTGAAATCCTTGGAAACTCGTACGATGGTAGGATTGCTCGGGATCTGGCATGGTGTCATCACAGGGCCTTTGTAGGGTGTGGTAAAAGTTTGGACGCATTTCGAGTAAGCCTCCCCAGAGGCCCCTTGTAAACCGCACCGTCTCCGAGCTAGTATCTGGGTATCGAGAGGGAACGTGTCCGGTTTGTGCAGGAATTGCTGGTCCTGTTGCTCCGTTGGCCTTGAAACTTCTCGCGCTCTAAGAGGGGGCAACCGCATGGCACATGCCACGACCTCGCATTTTTCGAGGACGCATGCAATATTCAAGAAATTTATTGCTCTGGTAGGGTTTCATCGCCGGGAATTGCAGATCAGCAAGGTGGCACATGAAATCATTCCCGGTAGCGGCATGGGAAATCATTTGTGATGTCCTTGTGGCATGCCTAGGTCTTGCACAGACGAGGGAGGGGCATGCCTGCCACCGGGTTACCGAAAGTACGTCGGTGTCATTTCTGATGCAACCGTTGAAATCCTCGAAAAATCGCACGATGGTAGGATTGCTCGGGATCTGGCACAGTGTCATCATAGGCCTCTGTAGGGTGTGGTAAAAGTTTGGATGCATTTCGAGTAAGCCTCCCTTGAGGCCGCTTGTAAACCGCACCGTCTCCGAGCTAGTATCTGGGTATCGAGAGGGAACGTGTCCGGTTTGTGCAGGAAGTGCTGGTCCTGTTGCTCCGTTGGCCTCGAAACTTCTCGTGCTCTAAGACGGGCAACCGCATGGCACGTGCCCCGACCTCGCATTTTTCGGGGACGCGTGCAATATTTGAGAAATTTATTGCTATGCTAGGGTTTCATCGTCGGGAATTGCAGATCAGCAAAGCGGCACATGAAATCATGCCCGATAGCGGCATGGGAAATCATTTGTAATGTCCTTGTGGCATGCCTAGGTCTTGCACAAACGAGGGAGGGCATGCCCTGCCACCGGGTTACCGAAAATACCTCGGTGTCATTCCTGATGCAACCGTTGAAATCCTCGGAAAATCGTACGATGGTAGGATTGCTCGGGATTTGGCACGGTGTCATCACAGGGCCTCTGTAGGGTGTGGTAAAAGTTTGGACGCATTTCGAGTAAGCCTCCCCTGAGGCCGCTTGTAAACTGCCCCGTCTCCGAGCTAGTATCTGGGTATCGAGAGGGAACGTGTCCGGTTTTGTGCCGGAAGTGCTGGTCCTGTTGCTCCGTTGCCCTCGAAACTTATCGTGCTCTAAGAGGGGGCAACCGCATGGCACGTGCCACGACCTCACATTTTTCAGGGACGTTTGCATTATTCGAGAAATTTATTGCTCTGCTAGGGTTTCATCGTCGGGAATTGCAGATCAGCAAGGCGGCACATGAAATCATGCCCGGTAGCAGCATGGGAAATTATTTGTAATGTCCTTGTGGCATGCCTAGGTCTTGCACAGATGAGGGAGGAGTGTCATTTCCAAGTGCAGCTTTCGGTACGTGTGGCATTTTCGATTGCTGTTCTCGGGATAACGTAAACTAGATCTAGGGTTTTATCCTTTACCGAGCGTGACTCTCGGAAAAGGTATAAACCCTAGATCTAGGTCTCGTACCTTTACCAAGAGCTGCACCGACAGACTCGGTAAAGGTTTGCGAACACTTAACTCCCCCCGTGCGGTCTCTTCTCTCTCACTTCTCTCTCTTTCTACCATGCCCCCCACACCCCAACCATCAACCAACCAATCAACCGAGTTAACAAGGAAGAGAAAAAAGTACTTATAGGAATTTGGGGCTGGAACTAGATTAGGCTTGTCTGGATCTGTAATAAGAACGTTCCAATTATCGGGAGTCCCCCTCTCCCCATCCTTCTGTCCAGAAGATTGCGCAGTCGTATCTGTGGTAACTGGGGAACTTGCCAGCACGATCCACAGTGGGGGATATTGAGGGTACACCGACGGTAAACAGCAAGCTAAGCCGAGGCCGTGAGGATATAGTAGTTGAGGCAGATGGATCCCCCCATTGAGCCGGCACCCCCCACCCCACCGGCGCCCCCCCTCGGCCGCCATCGACCCCGGCGGCGCCCCCGACCCTGCCGGCGCCCCCAACCCCGCCGGCGCCCCCCAACCCCGCCGGCAGCACCTCCCCCTCTCGGTGTGCTTCGTCTCCCCCTCCCCTATCTTGTATGTATGGATGCATGAATTTTTATATGGATGCAAGGATTGATGGATGCATGGATGTATGAATGTATATATGTATGTATTAATGCATGGATTGATGCATGGACTTTTTTTTGTAGTTTTTTGTATGTATCAATATATAGATGGATGTATGTATGTATGCATGAATGCATAGATGGATGCAAAGAAGGATGGATGAATGTAGATAATTGTTGATTTTTTTGTATAGATAATTGTTGATGCATCTATTAGTTCTTGTTGTTTGTATGGATGCTATGGAGGTCACCCCGAATATATTTGACAGATGGCGATTGTTGTCGTAGGGGTCGCGCTTTCTCTGTTCCTCCTCTGTGATCTTTTCATAGTAGGAGTAACAGAGGAAGGGCGACCATCACCGACAGTCGATGAGAGTTGTTTTTGGAGGAAGAAAATCGACTTTTGACGATGGCGGTCATTCTGGGCGAGTTCTTCTTGTGATATACATTTGTCACGCACGATGGACTCGCCCAGCTTAACCATGACCGAATGTCAAAATATCCGTGAGATAGTGTCCACCATATATACCACCACCAGAGAGAGTTCCACCATATATACGTCAGAGAGATGAGAGTTGTTGGAGGAAGAAAATCGACTTTTGACGATGGCGGTCGATCTGGGCGAGTTCTTCTTGTGATATACATTTGTCACGCACGATGGACTCGCCCAGCTCGACCATCATCGAAAGTCGAAATATCTGTGAGATAGTGTCCACCATATATCCCACCACAAGAGAGAGTTCCACCATATATCCGTGAGATAGTGTCCATCATGATTAATTTTCTTAGAAGTAATCTTTGATGTTTGATTCTTATGCTATTTTTCATTGTGTGATGAAAGGTGTTAGCACCGATCGATTTCATGGCTATGGCTTCCTCCGACGACGCATCTTCCATTAGGGTCGACTCCGTGGTCAAGGAGAAGCTCGCCGAGGACCGCTTGGCAGCGCTCATTGAGAAGCACCCGCAGCTGATCTAATAAAGTATTTTGAGGATCTGGCCAAGAAGAATCCGCCAGCTAAGGAGAAGAAGGCCCCACCATGTAAGGAGTGTGACGACTCGATGCCATTGAGTCCACCGACGTACATTCCCGACGACGCTTGGTCCTCCACCGTGGGGGATGCCCCGACGTGCTCTGGCTCCACGATCACCGGTTTCACCGACTACACCTCTGAGTAGTCCACCTAGATAGTTTGGCGTTGATTTAGTGATATAGTCATGTAGGTGTTGATATGGACTTCTTAGATTGCCACTTGCGAGGCTTTTGATTGTATGAGTGATGAACGCTTACGTGGATTATATATGATGTGATATTTTTAACCTTGCATTCCTTCTCTGTCTTTTTTTCTCTATCTTTGTAGATGAAGTTGTATGCGGTGTACAAAGGTAGATGTCCAGGAGTCTACGATTCATGGTCTGAATGCCATGAACAAGTGATTTACTACGAAGGCAGCTCTCACGACTCGTTCAATAGCAGAGAGAAGGTAGAGTATCATTACAATCAGTATGTGCTTAAGCAGAAGAGAAACTCTGAATTAGTGGGTTCAGTGGATGGGTTCATTGGATGTGCTAGCCAGAAATGGCGTATCGGGTTCAGTGGATGGAAAAACTTGATAATTCTTCTTCAGTTTGTGATAATTGTGGTGTTGCTTTTATCTTGTGGTCGCATGTCGAAATGCATTGGCCACTTTATTGTTTAGTAAGTAGGCATTTGTACTAAAGAGCTACCTTGTGATCTCAAAAGAAGTTCGTGTGAACTATTTTATGTAAAGGTTATGTGTATTGTATATATATTTTTGCGGCAGGCATCCGGGGGAAAGCAGTGAAAAGTTGTCTGGGAACGGATCTTTGCCGAGAGCGGCTCTCGGCAAAGTGACACGCTGGCAGTTGGCTGTGGCAGTTTTGCCGAGAGCCACTCTCGGCAAAGTGGCATGCGCTGGCGGTTGGCTATGGCGTTTTTGCCGAGAGCCACTCTCGGCAAAGAGCTGACGGAACCAGCCGACGTGAAAGCCACTTTATATTGCCGAGTGGTACTGTTTGGCTCTCGGCAAACGCTTTGCCGAGTGCTCGTGTCCTGACTCTCGGCAAATTCCTGTTTGCCGGAGAGGTGTACGCCAGGTGGCTTTTGCCGAGTGCAGCACTCGGCAAAGGCTTTGCCGGTGGTAGTTGACCCTTTGCCGAGTGTCCGTGGCACTCGGCGTATAACGCGATTCCAGTAGTGAACTTGTTGACTACACCGATGACATGAGAAAAGGTGAGAACTTCGAAGGCCTAGGCAATCTTGGTGAGCTCTTTTTTATGCTTGCTGAAACAAGGAGACATACTGTGCATGATGTGCTCTACGCCCTTCTCAAATTAGTATTGCTTCTGCCTGTGGATATGGCAAATGTTGCATGGCTATTTTCCGCAATGAATGTACTCAAGCTTAAGTTGAGAAATATCATGGGTGATACTCTTTGGGATCATTGTCTACTACCATTACGTTGGACCTCACCTACCTAGGTCTACCACTCTCTCCGTTAAACTACCCCCTCGGCTTTCTAACCTACTTCCTCCATCCGTGAATAAGTGCAGTTATAGCTTTCGTCCTAAGTCAAAGTTTTAAATTTTGACCAATTTTATAGAAAAGAGTAGTAACATATATGGCATCAAATTGGTATATTATGAAAGTACATTTCAAAATGGAACTACTAATACGAATTTAGTGCCATTAGTGCTGCTACTTTTCTTTACAAAGGTGGTCAAAGTTTTAAAACTTTGACTTAGGACAAAAACTAGAAGTACACTTATTCGCGGACGGAGGGAGTACTGTCCGAAATTTCTTTGGGTAACTCAATGGCTAGGCAGCTTGCGTGCTCTCCCGTGGAGCTAGGTTAACCTATAGGCGCTTACGGATCCATTCTCGCTGTCCTCGTTGAGCCATGCATCACCTAGTCTACCCCGCCAAAACTTGTTGCTCCGTTGTCCGCTCATGACAACGAGATACATATGTATTGCTCCTCCTCCTCTCCCGATATGTGGTCATGGTTGAGGTGAAATCTTCATGTTTCCCCTCACCCCCCGAAGTACCGGTGTTCCCCTTAGCTCCTTCCACCCTAGTGCCACCAAACGCAGCCACTGAAGCTCGCCGCCAGTCCTGCCTCCATCCACTCAGGAGCCTGCAATCACTCCTATCGACCCTATTGTTGCTCCTACATGACTCCGTGCCCCCATCTTTGCTCCCTAGCTTGCTCCCACACGAAGCCATACAACATCGCAGCGACTGTGTCCTCACCGACGTTCACACACCTGTCGAACCACTGCCATGTGAACCTGGCCCATTAGTGGATAAGGTTAGTACTAATTCCTATCTTAGATGCTATGATTTTCTGACCAGTGGATCCTGAGCTTAATTAAAATAGTAACCATGTCTGAAATAATTATAATCATGCTGGTGGGTTCCATAGTCTAGTTTGATAGAGTCAAAGCTGACTAGGCTGACTTTGACTGCTACATGGCAAGTTAGATTCTAAAACCGGTAACACGTAAGCCCCAATACTGCTCTGCTCTAGTGTTGGACGACTGGTATCTGGTTTCCAAACACGAGGGACCAAATGTAGCCAAAAAAAGATAAGATACCAAACGTCTACTTGTAAACTTGAGGGACCAAAAATATAGATTTTC
Organism: Thinopyrum elongatum; assembly: GCA_011799875.1. Classification (NCBI taxonomy): domain Eukaryota; kingdom Viridiplantae; phylum Streptophyta; class Magnoliopsida; order Poales; family Poaceae; genus Thinopyrum; species Thinopyrum elongatum. Next base: position 591,840,911 of record CM022300.1, read on the forward strand.
TCAAAGAAAATGGCTCTTATATCGTAAAGTCTGCACAAAGTCTCAAGATCGAATGTCACAAGGCAATGACAATAGCTTCTGTTTCCTTCAATAAAAAGGACACTCTCGTTTACAACCATCATTGTGCTCAACTTCAATCAAATGTATATATGTTTCTTGTCAAAAAAATTCAAGAGAAGATGAATGGTTCTCCAAATCAAATGGGAGGGAATAAGGCAAGAGTGAAAAGGTTTAGTGATATTTTCAGACAAGGTGAGAGGGAATAAGGTAAGAGTCAAAAGGTTTCGTTATATATTCAGACAAGATGAGAGGGCAAAGGGAAAGAAAAATAATGAAACATACAATGATGCATCCTAAAATTATAACATATTCATAGCAAGATTGTAATACATAGCAATTGTAATATTCAAACCAAAATCCTATAGATCCATGTCACAAGTATTACATATATAGAGATATAGGGTGGGGCGTCTTGGTGGCGATGTTGATGAATAAACACAGTAAAAATTCCATCCGGAAGGGTGCTAGAGAAGCTATTTAGCTCCTGTTCCACCTAAGCATGCGAATACCTCGAGGTGGCGGCAAAGAAAAATCCCATAAAGTTAGGATAACCTTCGAGGTATAAACAATTGTTCCGCAAAGGAACATCGCCAACAGGATGTCTTATGGAGCCCACATGGTAGGTGGGTGACCAGGGGCCTGGCTGCCTAGGCTAGCAGAGCCAACCCTTGGTATGTCTACTAGGGTGCCATTCCGCCAGGCTTCGTGATTTCTTCTCAATCTTCTCATGGAAGTGTTTGAGATTAAAAAAACTTTAAAATATCAGAAAATTCAGCTTTTTTCAAATAGGTAGGTAAGTCCTAATAACATAAATTATCAGGTAAATAATAGAAAATATGAAATTAAATTTCAAAGGGAATCGATATGTTAAGCACATGACAGAGGTGAAATATAAATATAAGAACATGTACATCCATAAATTTACTAGACCGACACATGCCAAGTACAGTAGCAAATCCTCCAGCCAATATGCCTGAAATCCCCATGAATTCACTTGAAGTACTAATTAATAAAACAAAGGAATTCATAAAGCATGATGATATACATTTGAAAGCATAATGACTTCCAACACCATGCAAGCATTTTATCCTTAGTGAGGAAGATCGGTCTAAGATTTTCTTCTCCTAGTGCCACTAAAAGTGATTCACAAATAGAAATCTATTCTATCTAATGCACACCACTCTCTCTATTGATCGTTCATCTGATGTGACCCATGAATACATTAAGCAATATGAGAGTAATACACATCTATAAATTACGATGTGATCGTTCATCTGATGTCAACCATGATAATCTAATTAGAAAATAGTTATTCATCACATAGTAATAAGATTCAGTGTAAGGATTACATCATTTAGGGAAACTCATGTGATCATGTCATCACACAGAGAGAGAGAGAGAGAGGGAGAGAGAAAGAGAGGGAGAGAGAGAGAGAGAGGGAGAGAGGTTGCTAAACTCACGAGCCTTATTAGTTGCAACAATTTATGAACAAATAATGTGGACTAAAGTATTTTTTTTGGATTTCTTAATAACCGACAGTTGAATAGAATGTAAATGCGATTTAGAGAGTTTCTTACGGAGAAAATTGGATCGGTGTTCATAGGTACTCTACTAGCGTCTCACATGATAGTGGTCAAATGTGAATTTTCGATAAAAAATATTTCAGTCAGTTGATATATCGAGGTGATACAACCGCATTGAATGAATGCCCGGCCTCTACATATATAGCGCGATGCACACACCCAACAAGTCAAACAAATCTAAAAATAAATATCGTTTTACAGAAATAAATAAACCAGTCCAACCAAGGGTGGGGCAAATCCTATCCGTAGATTACACCGCCATCCATGTTGGGAGAAAACCTCCCTGACAGTATGCTTCAGCCGTGTAGATGCCATCATAAAAAGGTCTCTGTCCTCCGGCCTCTACAAGACAGACCAAGTACGGAGCCATCGCTTACACGCATGAATAACCTGCATAGGAGATGAAATATATTTATTGTTAAAAATCACATAATTTCTAGTAAATCACAATGCCCAACATAAGGCAATCGCCCCCACAAGTAGATGTGCAGAAAATTGTTTATCAATACCCCGCAACCAATTGCCGAACATGTTACGCGCACTACATGGGGATATAGATTTGAAGCTACTTGGACTATGGCCCAGACTACACGAGCAAATTTACATTAAAAAAAGTGTTTAATGGACTCATCCTGTTGGCAAAAGACACATGTTTTGCTACTTTGCCAGTTACGTCGTGCCAAATTATCTCTAGTTAAGATGACCCCTCTGTTTGGAAACAAGATGAATATCTTCACTCTTAGAGGAATTTTGAGCTTCCACAATTTCTTGTTATCAACTAAAACCTCACTATGAACCAATGCATCATACAAGGATTTGACTGAAAAGCTACCGTTGTGATGCAGATTGCATCGAAACTTGTCTGGTTCGCCTAAGAACTGAATGGCCTCCAAACGAATGAGTAATTCATTCCATGCTACCAGGCGAGGCCCAAAAAGGTCCCTTCGGAAAGAAATAATAGGGTTTTTTTGTCTCAATTTTTTTTATCATCACGAATTTATGCTGACAATCCTGTACAAGCTAGGGTATTGCACCATAAGTGGAGTGGCCCCTAGCCAGGTGTCTTCCCAAAAACAAACCCGAGAACAATCCCTAACTGAGAAAGTGTCAAATTGGAAAAAGAATTCCTTGGCCTTCATCACGCCACTCCAAAAATGTGAATCATCGGGTTTCCAAAGAACTTGAGAAATTGCTTTGGACCACACGTACTTATTATGACCGATTTCCTGCCACACTCCATTCTTAGTGAGTAGTTTGTATACCCATGTACTCAGAAGAGCGATGTTTTTAATATCAATATCCTGAATTCCAATGCCTCCTTGACTTTTATGTCGGCATAAAACACTCCATCTAGTAAGCCGATATTTCTTGGATTCATTATCACACTGCCAGAAAAATCTGGATCTAAAATAATCGAGATGCTCAAGAACCCCTTTCGGTAAGTGAAAGAAAGACAACATGTATAGAACCATGTTGCTGAGGATGGAATTGATTAGAATCAACCGTCCCCCATACGGCAAGAGTTTGGCCTTCCAATTGGCTAGACGTTTCTCGAGTCTTTCTTCCACCTGCTTCCTCTCAACGATAGTTAAACGTTGATAGTGAATCGGGATACCTAAATACGGAATCGGAAACTGCCCGAGCTGGGTGCCGAAAATCTCAGCATACTCAGATGTGGACTCTGCAGCATCACCGAAACAGAAAAGCTCACTCTTATGGAAATTAATTTTGAGACCAGATAGCTCCTGAAATGCACATAAAAGCAACTTGAGGTTTCTTGCTTTATCTAGGTCATGATCCATAAAAAGAATAGCGTCATCCGCATATTGTAGAATAGATAGACCTTCTTCTACCAAATGAGGGATCACAACGCTAATCAGACCAGCCACAGGGGGTGGCCAATATTTTCCATGATAGATGTGTTATTCTCAAGATGAGTGTTTATTCACTTGTCATTGCACGAGAGTACGACAAAGGTATTAGGGATGCCCAGTCCCGAAATAAAAAATGAATTTACTTTATGTTGTCAAATAATAAATTTCTTGGAAAATGTTGGTATGGAGGGTACCCGTGGATACGGCTAGCCATGGATCGTGAAAGAATGGTGGAAAAAGAAATAAACTTTATTTTCTCCAAGTGGCTGTTGCAGCCTTGCAGTAACTGTAGCCAGAAGCTATGCGGTCCCTAGCCATCGATCGATTGGGCATCCGCATTGTTACAAAAGTATAGTACCTGCGTTTGAAATAGCGAGGGAATTCTCACATGGAATATATAGTACTGCATCTGAATCACTTGAATAAGCGAAACAATGAAAGCAACAATTAACAGAAGAGTAGTAGAACTGTGAAAACAAGAAAAATTTAAATCTCCTTGCCTTCTGTATATAGTGACCAAACTGTCTATCTGGTCAAGGAATTCCATAAGATAAACTCAACTGAAAGAAGAACATATGGATCAAACACACACACACACACGAGGTTGACACAAGCAAATCACTCCACAAACATATAGCAGCAGTTTCACATGCTTGTAGTCACCAAAGAGGACTTTTATAACATACCGAAAGAGCTAGCGGATGCGCGCCGGTCAACTAGTGCATCTGGAGAGCAGGGACCAGTTAGCAGACCTATCATAGACGGAGAGACAAGTCGACGTCGACCACGGAGTGGCCGTGCTCCGACCAGCTCCTGCCGTGCTTGTGCGCCATGACAGCAGGAGCAGCCGTCCCGGCCGCAGAGACGAAACCGCCGCCGTACAAGGGCAGCCTCTCGTCCGGCGCAGCAGCAGGCGCACCCTCCTGAGCGCCAGCGGCCTGCCGGCGGCGCTTGGCCACACTGCGCTCGTGCTTATGCGCGTTCTGGTGGCCGCCTAGCGCCTGCGAGGTGACGAACTGGCGGTCGCAGTACACGCAGAGGAAGAAGCCGACGCGGGGCTCCGGCGCCATCGGGCGGAGGGTGAGCTCCAGGCTCAGCTCCTCCTGCTCACTCGTCAGCTGTTCCATTCTAGGCACGGACTTATGCGTGGGTGAAACCTTGATTCGGCACGCACACTGTTGTGCTACCCCAAGGATTTTTATATAGCTAGTGCAGCTTCACGGGTTTTGCACTAGTGCAGCCGGTGGCCGGACACTGTTTTGCACTGTTGGTTGGCTGACGGCGGTCGCTACCCAAGAGTCGCTGGGAGGATTTATAACACATTGAGGGTTGATATCTATTGTTTCGTTTCATCTCCACCACCAGTAGAAAAATGCCCATTTGTCCCGGTTCATAAGGCCTATTTGTCCCGGTTCGGCAACCGGGACTAAAGGGTCAGGACTAAAGCCCAACACCTTTAGTCCCGGTTTTTATACGAACCGGGACAGATGGGGCTCCACGTGGCCGCTGCGGCGAGCCCAGAGAGGAGGGCCTTTAGTCCCGGTTGGTAACACCAACCGGGACCAAAGATCATCCACGTGTCAGCAGCTCAGGAGCTGGGTTTTTTTTTTTTTTTTGAAAAGGGTGGTTGGGGTTTTGGGGTTTTGTAGGGTTAATTTAGGGGTTTCATATATTGTGTTAGTTAGTTAATAGTTAGAGAGAAGTGTCCTCTCTTATCTCCGTGCTTGGTCGACGCTACGTACTATACGTATAGAGAGGACTCGACACGCTAGCTAGTAAGCAAATGAAGGAAATCATTAAGTACACAAGATCGTCATGAACATATATAGAGAGAAGTGATCGACCTCCTCCTTCTCCGAGAGATTGGTCGAACAACAAGTTTTCGTATATCTATCCGACGCTACTAGCTACATATATACAATATAAGATCTCTTACAATCCCTAACATTTGATGTCAAGTTTCACATGGTATTCTCCGGCTGAATTGATGACGTGGTCAAGAAAGAATCCCGCCAATTCCTCTTGAATTGCTTTTATGCGATCTTGTGGTAGGAGTTCATCCCGCATCTGCCAAATCTAATTTGAAGAAGGGGGTCAATACATATATATGAATGAAACTCAACACAAATGATGATAATAAAATAAAATTGTGAATATTATTGCTTACGCACTTCATATTGTTTTTCAGAGTAGCCCCGCTTAGAGGTCGTCGCGTTGTAGATGTACTCGCAAACGTAGTACCCACAAAAATTATTCCCGCCTTCCTGCCACAACCACTTTACGAGAAATAAAGGTCAATCAAACTGATAATCAAGCATTATAAATGGTATTGATGAAACTAGCTAGAATCAATGGGAGATGCGCGGAACTAGCTAGTAGTACTTACTTTCGGATGTGTAAATCGCAGCTCCCCCGGCAGTCCCGGAGCTTCTATGGTGAACACTTTCCAAACCCTGCGAGACAAAGAAAATAATTACATGATATCAGGAAATGACCAAAGTTGCCGGTATGGTGCGATAATGATCGATTGAACTTACTTCTGGAGCATTTCAGTCATGGCCGCATACTCCTTGGGATCTTTTCGTCTTGAGTCTAAGACGGTTACTAGTCCCTGCTCAAGCTTAATCTCTAGGAGAATAAAGTGAAAGCTGCGCACACATGCATAACTCATCAATTACATTACTATAACCTCGAGTAATAAGGGAAACCGAATATGCAGAAGATAGTAACACTCACTTGAAGTTGTAAGGAAAGAGTATTTTATCTTTGTTTTGATTTTTAAGCAACGATTGTAGCAAGTTGGCCTCGGTTTCTTTCGCATTATATGTAACCGTCCATTCATCTATGAGATTTGTGTTAATGAACCCAATATCATAGATTTGTGCATTTCTGCATTCGACGATCTTCAATCTGCATAATATAGTGAGGATAATTATATATACATGCAATGAAAGAGCTGAGCTATATATAGAGACTTAATTACAGAAGTATAGTAGTTACAGACAGTAGCAAGTCATGATTATTTTATCGAGGTCCTTTTGATTGAAAAACTGGAAGAACTCCTCAAATGGAACAGACAACAGATCAATTCCAACGAGGTCGTGCTCCTCTTTAACTCTCAGCGTAAAAATATCCTTCCCAAACTTGCAGGTGTCCATGTACCACTTATGGAATCTTCGCATCATCGTTGTTAGAGGAGGATCACCAGGTCTGACGAGAGGCTTCCCGTACTGGTATTTGTGTTCGTCCACCTCCATTGTATCAAAATGTGCATCGTCGGGCAGGTAATCACCATGATTGGTACCGGGCACCATCCCCGGCAGATTTGCGACGATATCGCTAGACACCTTGAGCGGGGGGCACGATTGGTTTGCCTGTTCGCCGAGCTGGGGAATTTTGTTCCCTCTTCTTCGTTCTTGTAACCTTTTGTCACTTGAAGTAGTTCCCGACCGGCGCGCTCCTTCCACTGCCTTTTTCAGAGCGCGGACAAGGTTGTCATCCGGCGGAGGCGGTGGTGGTCACTTCAGGTTCTTCAAAGTGCGCTTCAATTTCACCAGATCCATCTTCTCCTCCGGAGGTGGATTTTTCTTTGCAAAAAAGTCCTTCACTTGGGCTTGACAGATCTCCGCGTTTTCCTCCTCGGTCATCTCGTATGGTAACTTCTCTAGAGGCTTGAGAGATGGACCGAATTTGTATTGCCTCCCGCCTCTGGCTGTCCTGCTAGACGCCGGAGCAGCCGGAGCGGCTGTGGCTGTCTTCCTTCGTTGCTTACGAGGTGGAGAAGGAGGCGGAGTGCTACGACGCGCCGGAGCAGCCGGAGCGGCGGCGGCTGTCTTCCGCTATTGTTGACGAGGCGGAGATGGAGGCGGGCTGCTCGAACGCGCCGGCGCAGGCGGAGAAGGAGGCGGAGTGCCACCACGCACTGGAGCAGCTGGAGAAGGAGGCGGAGTGCCGCCACGCGCCGGAGCAGCCAGAGAAGGAGGCGGAGTGCCCTGATCACTCGCCAGAGGAGGAGGCGGAGGAGGAGGCGGAGTGCCCTGACTCGCCGGAGGAGGAGGCGGAGGCGTCCAGTTCGGAAGGTTGATGAGCTCCTTCCGCCATAGACATGGAGTCTTCAGATCAAGACCCAGCTGAGTCTCCCCTTCACCGGTAGGGTGGTCAAGCTCGAGCTCCTCAAATCCCTCCGTTATTTCATCGACCATAACAACAGCATAGCCTTCTGGAATCGGAAGGCAGTGAAAAGTTGCGCCGGGTTAAGGAGGTGCAACTGAGCCAACAGCCGTCTTGACTTTGAGGTGCTGCCATTGCGCCATAAGGTGGCAATCTTGAGCCTCCGTGATAGCATCCACGGGGTAGCTGGGAGCCGTGAAGTGAGGCTGCTGACGGAGCTCGGTGGAAGCCACGCTGCTTCTCCGCTGAGATGGCGGGGTAGCTTCGGCAGGTCGCTGCCTCTGAACTAGTGCTTGTTCCTCTAGCGCTCGTACCCTTACATTCAGCTTCTGCAGTTCGGTCTGCTCCACTTTCCTCCTCCTCTCCCGGGTTTTGTAACCACCTGCGCTGGGAAACCCTTCCTTCCACGCAACGGAGCCTGCCGTGCCTCGTGTTCGTCCTGGGTGCTCAGGATTCCCGAGGGCCTGTGTGAGCTCGTCGTTCTCTTTGTCGGGAACGAACGTCCCTTGCTGCGCTGCGGCGATATACTTTTGAAGCTTCTTGACGGGTATTTCAAGTTGCTCCTTCGTCCAACGGCACTTCCCTGTTTCAGGGTCCAAGGTTCCCCCAACCCCGAAGAACCAAGTCCTTGAACGGTCTGGCCAGTTCAATGTCTCTGGTTCGACCCCTTTATCAAGCAGGTCCTTCTCAGCCATGTCCCACAACGGCCGAGCTTTGAGGTAGCCACCTGACCCCTTGCGATGGTGATACTCCTTCTTTGCAGCATTTTTCTTGTTTGTCCCTGACATCTTCTTACTATTCTTCGATGTCTTGTGGGCCACAAATGCGTGCCAGTGATCTCTTATCTTCTCAAATCGGCCGGTGTATTCTGGAGTCTTCCCTTTGTCGACAAACATTGATTTCAACTCATTCTTCCACCTCCTGAATAGATCTGCCATCTTCTTAAGAGCATGAGCCTTGACCAATGGCTCTATAACTGGCTTATCTGGATCCTCCTCTGGCGGTAGGGTGAAATTTGCCTTCAGTGCGGTGCAAAGATCATCTTTCTGTCTATCGTTGACAAAAGACACTTGAGGGTCTTCGCTCTTAGGCTTATTCCATTGGTGGATGCTGATCGGGATCATGTCCCTAACAAGAACCCCGCACTGAGCAGAAAATGCTTCCTTGGTCCGGCTGGGTTCAATCGGTTGGCCATCGCCCTTGATTGCTATGATCGTGAACCTTTCATCCTGGCGCAACCTTTTCTTCGGGCCTCGTCTCATTACCGAAGTTTGGCTCGATCCGGAGGGCTAGAAAAGAAGAAAGAAGAGAGTTAATATGTGTACATACCAAAACAATTAATGCATGAATTAGCTAGTCAGCACAGGCTTAATTAATATATATACCTCGCCGGACATTGCAACATCTCCTTCCTCCGTTCGCTCACCGGAGCAGTCATCACGGTCTCCTTCTTCCACCGGCATTCCGTCACCGGAGCCATCATAATCATGTCCTTCCACCTCCATTGTTCGATCACCGGAGCCTGCTTCACCCTCTCCTTCCAGACCATCGGTGTCGTTGAGAAACGACAAGACATCACCTCCGCCGAGGATTATGTCCCCCAACAACTGTTCTGCTTCGATGTCTCGGTGCTCCATAGTTTCTGCAAATATTACAACATGGCAATTAATATACAAACATGACAGATGGATATATTAGTGCAAACGTAGACCTAGCTAGCTCGACGCTTCTACGGTTTGGGGTGGCCTCGACAACGCTTCTAGGGTTTGGGGTGGCCTAGGCAACGCTTCTAGGGTTTGGGGTGGCCCCGACAATGCTTCTAGGGTTTGGGTCGGACCGCCTCTCTCATGAATGTCCGACGTCCGGACCGACAAGGGATTTGACAAAATGACGCCATTCTGGATGTGCAGAAAATGGTCCATATTTTTCCTGATCTCATCTACCCTTCTATATGTCATGTTGTCTAGTGTCAAAGAATTCAAGAAAACCATGACTTCATCATTAGCCGGAAATGACAGGCGTATAATGGTACGAAGCTCTTCAAAGTTGTTTTGGAACGGAGTTCCCGATAGAATAATTCGCTTTTTGGTACAAAGTTCAGCAAGAGCCTTCCGAATATCGCTATTTGGAAGGCCTTTGCTGAAATTCGTACCAAAAGGCGAATTATTCTATCACTAACTCCGTTCCAAAACAACTTTGAAGAGCTTCATAGCATCATACTCCTGTTACTTCCGACTAATGATGAAGCCATGGATTTCTTCAATACTTTGACAGACAACGTGACATATAGAAGAATATATATATATATAGATGAGATCAGAAAAAATTGGATCAACTTTTGCACATCCATAATGGGGGCATTCTTGATAAATCTATATATGTCAAAATTCAAACTTTGACATATGATCAAATGTTGCATATGTCAAAATTCAAACTTTGACATATGATCAAACTTTGATATATGATCAAATGTTGCATATGTCAAAATTCAAACTTTATCTAGATCACATGCCTCAAAATCAAAGGAAAAACTCCTCTCACAACTATCCGCGGTGCCCAACAATATGAAATCATTCACAAATATTGATGTTGGACTCGACTAAATATGCACTCCATAGTCCAATCAAGAATATAAGTCCGCGGTGATCAAACACATACAAGTTACAAATATTTCTATGCTCACAAAAATATAAGCCCGAGGGGAATTGAAGTTATCAGGGTTATGTTTATACAACAAATGGACATCTCATCTTATTTCATATCATCTGAAAAAACATAGCACATCTAAAAAAAATACATACATACAAGGAAAAAAATTGCTATGAACCAAAAAAAAATCATATATGAACATTTTCTATATCCATCCATACATACAAACATACATACATACATTGAAAAAAATGCTATGAACAAACACATCAGTAGTAATTATTTTTATAATGATTTGGCCTCAAAAATTCTTTTATTAGTATTTTCAAACTCTAGAATGACCCTGTTGCACTAGAACTATTTCAAATAATTCTTTTCAAATGCCACAAATTTTTTGAGAAGTCCTCTGATGCCTATAGATCATTTTTATGCAAAAACCCACTTTGGTCATTTGAAACTTTTGAGCACAACTTCCATTTTTCAATTTTGGTCCAATCTTGGCATTGAACTACAACCCTATTTTTTCCTTACTAATTTTTTTTGAAAAAATTACACCAACTTCATGACAGTACCCACACTCCATTTCACCAAAAACCTTCTGATCCATAGTTCAAAATTTTCAAATTTTGTTCAAATGAAATTTGAACCAGATTCAAATTTCCTCTTGCTGAAAACCTATTTCTAAAACACTCCAAAAATTCTGAAATTTTGCCATCACCTTTGTCTTGCATCAGTACCTACCACAACAAAATTCAGAAATTTAAAAATGCCCAAAGCCATCTAGCATTTCATCAAACACCTTCATGCATTTCATCAATAAATTTCAGAAAATTCAGAAGGGGGGGGGGGGGGGGGGGGAGGGGCCGGCTGCTGCTGCTCTCACTGTCCACTCCTTCTCCTCTCCTTCACGGCGTTGCTACTGCTCTTCAATGCGTCGGGGCCGGCGGCGACCATGGAGCAGTGGTAGAGCAAGGCCGAGCTCGGGCGAGCACGCGGCGACGGGGAGCAGGGGACCATGGGAAAGGGGGGTGCTCTTTGGGGGCGGCGATGGCTGGAGGCCGGCGACAAGGACGGCGGGCTCAGGGTGGCACGCGGCGACGGGGACGAGGACGGCGGGCTCGGGGCGGCACGCGGCGACGGGGACGAGGACGGCGGGGGAGAGAGCGCAGGATCGAAGAACTGAATGGAAATTTTCACAAGTGCTGCTTATATACACTAAGCATTGGTCCCGGTTCGTGGAACCAACCGGGACCAATGCCACCTTTAGTCTCGGTTCGTACCACCAACCGGGACCAAGGTCTCTTTTCAGCAGCCCAAAGGGTGGGAAACAGAGGCCTTTGGTCCCGGTTGGTGCCACCAACCGGGACTAAAGGGTGGCATTGGTCCCGGTTCATGCCACGAACCGGTACCAATGCACCCCTTTAGTCCCGGTTGCTGGCACCAACCGGGACCAAAGGCCTTGTGCTGCCCGCGGCCAAAAGTTTAGTCCCACCTCACTAGTTGAGAGGGGTGCGGAGTGGTTTATAAACCCCACTGTCGCTGCCCTCTCGAGCTCCTCTCAGATGCAGGCTTACGGGCCTAACGTGACACTCCGCTGCCTGTGGGCCTACTGGGCCTTCTGCGGGCCTGAATCCTGGCCCGTGGTTGGGTTTCTAGTCGTATTCAGGCCGTGGTGGCCCAGTAGGTGGCATTTTTTTTCTATTTTTTCCAGTTTTTCTTTTTCTTTTTTGCTTTATTTATTTTATTTTGTTTCTACTTACAACAAAATACAAACAGTTTTTCAGTGATTCTTTTTGCTTTTAGGTAATAAAAATTATAAACTTGCTGTTAGTGCCATTAGTTTTCCAATTTGAATAGTTTAAATTTGAATTCTTTGAAATTTGTGTGAATCACTAGTTTGTGATTAACTTTACTATAAAAATAGATTTTGGAGTGATTCTTTTTCCTGCTATTTAATATTACTGTGTTTTATCATTATATTCAAAAACAATTTTTGTTATTTTAGTTTCTAACAAAAAAAATCTTTATGATAATTCTTTTTGCTAATAAAGTTTTCTAGTTCATTCTTTTGTGTGTTCAAAATGAACTATTCAAAGCCACATCATCAATTTTCAACCCTTTCTGACTTCATCTGTTATTTTTCATGCATTTACTGATTTTTTTGAGCTAAATGACCCTGAAATTGAAAAGCACTTCAATTGAACTCTGAAGAGGTTGAAAATTGGCATGATATCATCATTTCACCCACATAGCATGTGCTAAAAGGTTGAGAGGGTTACGGCAAAAACTGGATGCACTTCGTGTACAAAATGGACAATCTCTTTCGAAGTATCAGGGTTTCGGACGAAAACTCATCTGTTACAAAGGGATTTCATTTTTTTGAACTTATTTAAACTCCAGACTTTTTGTGTGCTCAAAATGAACCATTGCAAAAGCCACATCATCAATTTTCAACCCTTTCTGACTTCATCTGTTATTTTTCATGCATTTACTGATTTTTTTGAGCTAAATGACCCTGAAATTGAAAAGCACTTCAAATGAAAATCTGAAGAGGTTGAAAATTGGCATGATATTATATTCACCCACATAGCATGTGCTAAAAAGTTGAGAGGGTTACAGGCAAAAATCTGGATGCACTTCGTGTACAAATGGAACAATTATTGCGGAAAGTATCAGGGTTTCGGACAAAAACTCATCTGTTACAAAGGGATTTCATTTTTTTGAACTTATTTGAACTCCAGACTTTTTGTGTTCTCAAAATGAACCATTCAAAGCCACATCATCAATTTTCAACCCTTTCTGACTTCATCTGTCTTCACTTTTTCTTCGCTTGTGTCCTTTGCTTATTGCGCCGTAACCATGGATATTCTTCATCGCTTAACAGGGTGCTTGGGTCAGCCTTGACTTTGAAGGGAGAAATTTCATGAAACTTTTCATAATCTTCAGACATGTCTGTCTTACCCTCCACTCCCACGATGTCTCTTTTCCCTAAAAGAACTATGTGGCGCTTTGGCTCATCGTATGATGTATTCGCTTCCTTATCTTTTCTTTTTCTCGGTTTGGTAGACATGTCCTTCACATAGAAAACCTGCGCCACATCATTGGCTAGGACGAATGGTTCGTCTGTGTACCCAAGATTGTTCAGATCCACTGTTGTCATTCCGTAATGTGGCTCTACCTGTACCCCGCCTCCTGATAGATTGACCCATTTGCACTTAAACAAAGGGACCTTAAAATCATGTCCGTAGTCAAGTTCCCATATGTCCACTATGTAACCATAATATGTGTCCTTTCCCCTCTTGGTTGCTGCATCAAAGCGGACACCGCTGTTTTGGTTGGTGCTCTTTTGATCTTGGGCGATCGTGTAAAATGTATTCCCATTTATCTCGTATCCTTTGTAAGTCAATACAGTCGAAGATGGTCCCCTGGACAACGAGTACAACTCATCAGAAATAGTGTTGTCACCTCTGAGACGTGTTTCCAACCAACTGCCGAAAGTCCTGATGTGTTCACATGTAATCCAGTCGTCACACTGCTCCGGGTGTTTGGAGCGCAGAATGTTCTTGTGTTCATCGACATACGGGGTCACCAAGGTAGAGTTCTCTAGAATAGTGTAGTGTGCTTGAGACCAAGAATGCCCGTCCCTGCATATTATTGAGTCCCCTCCTAGCGTGCCTTTTCCAGTCAGTCTCCCCTCATACCGCGATTGAGGGAGACCAATCTTCTTAAGGTCAGGAATGAAGTCAACACAAAACCCAATGACATCCTCTGTTTGATGGCCCATGGAGATGCTTCCTTCTGGCCTAGCGCGGTTACGGACATATTTCTTTAGGACTCCCATGAACCTCTCAAAGGGGAACATATTGTGTAGAAATACGGGGCCCAGAACGACAATCTCGTCGACTAGATGAACTAGGACGTGCGTCATGATATTGAAGAAGGATGGTGGGAACACCAGCTCGAAACTGACAAGACATTGCGCCACATCACTCCTTAGCCTTGGTATGATTTCTGGATCGATCACCTTCTGAGAGATTGCATTGAGGAATGCACATAGCTTCACAATGGCTAATCGAACGTTTTCCGGTAGAAGCCCCCTCAATGCAACCGGAAGTAGTTGCATCATAATCACGTGGCAGTCATGAGGCTTTAGGTTCTGAAACTTTTTCTCTGCCATATTTATTATTCCCTTTATATTCGACGAGAAGCCAGACGGGACCTTCATACTGAGCAGGCATTCAAAGAAGATTTCCTTCTCTTCTTTGGTAAGAGTGTAGCTGGCAGGACCTTCATACTGCTTTAGAGGCATGCCATCTTTTTCGTGGCAACGTTGCAGGTCCTCCCGTGCCTCCGGTGTATCTTTTTTCTTTCCATACACTCCCAAGAAGCCTAGCAGGTTCACGCAAAGGTTCTTTGTCACGTGCATCACGTCGATTGAAGAGCGAACCTCTAGGTCTTTCCAGTAGGGTAGGTCCCAAAATATAGATTTCTTCTTCCACATGGGAGCGCGTCCCTCAGCGTCATTCGGAACAGATAGTCCGTCGGGACCCTTTCCAAAGATTACGTGTAAATCATTGACCATAGCAAGTACGTGATCACCGGTACACATGGCGGGCTTCTTCCGGTGATCTGCCTCGCCTTTGAAATGCTTGCCTTTCTTTCGACATTGATGGTTGGTCGGAAGAAATCGACGATGCCCCAGGTACACATTCTTCCTGCATTTGTCCAGGTATATACTTTCGGTGTCAGCTAAACAGTGCGTGCATGCGTGGTATCCCTTGTTTATCTGTCCTGAAAGGTTACTGAGAGCAGGCCAATCATTGATGGTTACAAACAGCAACGCATGCAGGTCAAATTCCTCCTGTCTGTGCTCATCCCACACACGTACACCGTTTCCATTCCACAGCTGTAAAAGTTCTTCAACTAATGGCCTTAGGTACACATCAATGTCGTTGCCGGGTTGCTTAGGGCCTTGGATGAGTACTGGCATCATAATGAACTTCCGCTTCATGCACAGCCAAGGAGGAAGGTTATAGATACATAGAGTCACGGGCCAGGTAATGTGATTGCTGCTCTGCTCCCCGAAAGGATTAATGCCGTCCGCGCTTAAACCAAACCATACGTTCCTTGGGTCACCTGCAAACTCAGCCCGGTACTTTCTCTCGATTTTTCTCCACTGCGACCCATCAGCGGGTGCTCTCAACTTCCCGTCTTTCTTACGGTCCTCTCTGTGCCATCGCATCAACTTGGCATGCTCTTTGTTTCTGAACAGACGTTTCAACCGTGGTATTATAGGAGCATACCACATCACCTTGGCAGGAACCCTCTTCCTGGGGGGCTCGCCGTCAACATCACCAGGGTCATCTCGTCTGATCTTATACCGCAATGCACCGCATACCGGGCATGTGTTCAAATCCTCGTACGCACCGCGGTACAGGATGCAGTCATTAGGGCATGCATGTATCTTCTGCACCTCCAATCCTAGAGGGTATACGACCTTCTTTGCTGCGTACATAGTGTCGGGCAATTCGTTATCCTTTGGAAGCTTCTTCTTCAATATTTTCAGTAGCTTCTCAAATCCTTTGTCAGGCACAGCATTCTCTGCCTTCCACTGCAGCAATTCCAGTACGGTACCGAGCTTTGTGTTGCCATCTTCGCAATTGGGGTACAACCCTTTTTGGTGATCCTCTAACATGCGATCGAATTTCAGCTTCTCCTTTTCACTTTCGCACTGTCTCCTTGCATCAACAATGACCCGGCGGAGATCATCATCGGGCACATCGTCTCGTTCCTCTTGATCTTCAGCTTCCCCCGTTGCAGCATCACCATATTCAGGGGGCACATAGTTGTCATCGTCCTCTTCTTCTTCGCTGTCTTCCATCATAACCCCTATTTCTCCGTGCCTGGTCCAAACATTATAGTGTGGCATGAAACCCTTCTCAAGCAGGTGGGTGTGAAGGATTTTCCGGTCAGAGTAAGACTTCGTATTCCCACATATAGGGCATGGACAACACATAAAACCATTCTGCTTGTTTGCCTCAGCCACTTCGAGAAAATTATGCACGCCCTTAATGTACTCGGAGGTGCGTCTGTCACCGTACATCCATTGCCGGTTCATCTGCGTGCATTATATATAATTAAGTGTGTAAAAAACCATTACAAAACATCATGAATAGATAAGTGACCAAATTAATAGAAGTTCATCATCACATTAAAACCAAAGTACATACATAGTTCTCATTGAACAACATATAGCTCTCCAGAGCATCTAATTAAACCATACATTGAAACTATGTAAAACATTTCTATGCAACAACAAATGTGATCATAATCGCAACCAAGTTAACAATTGATCCAACGGCATAATGATACCAAGCCTCGGTATGAATGACATATTTTCTATACTTTCTAATCTTGAAGCGCATTGCATCCATCTTGATCTTGTGATCATCGACGACATCCGCACCATGCAACTCCAATATCATCTTCTCCTCCTCAATTTTTTTCAATTTTTCCTTCAAGTAATTGTTTTCTTCTTCAACTAAATTTAACCTCTCGACAATAGGGTCGGTTGGAATTTCCGGTTCACATACCTCCTAGATAAAAAAATCTATGTCACGTTGGTCGGCATAATTGTCGTAAACAATAAATGAACCAAATAGTTATAAAATATAATATATACCACATCCGAATCATAGACAGGACGAGGGCCGACGGGGGCGGATACCAAAACCATCGCACTATATAATAACAAACAATAATAAAAGTAAGAAAATTAGACAAGTATCTATCTAAATCATACAAGTAAGAATTTTTTTCTTTTAGAAAGAAGATAAGAACAAGAGGCTCACCACGGTTATGCCGGCGACGAGATCGGCGCGGGTGATCGACGGCGGTGAAGACGGGGACGGGACGTGACGGACCGCTAAACCTAGACAAATCTTGAGGAAAATGGAGTTTGGACAAGGAGCTTCGAGAGGAGAAAGGTTAAGTGTGGCTCGGGCATTTCATCGAACACCTCATGTGCATAGGAGGTGAGCTAGAAAAAACAGAGCAGTGGAGTGCTCTGCTCACGGGCGAGGGGTATATATATAGGCACAACATTGGTCCCAGTTCATGGTTGGAACCGGGACTAAAGGCCACCCTTTGGTCCCGGTTCCAGCCACGAACCGGGACCAATGGATGCGGGCCAGGAGCGAGGCCCATTGATCCCGGTTCGTGTCTGGAACCGGGACCAAAGGGTCCAGACGAACCGGGACCAATGCCCCACGAGCCCCGGCTGGCCCCCTGGGCGCACGAACCGGGACGTATGCCCCCATGTGTCCCGGTTCTTGACTGAACCGGGACTATTGGGCTGGTCTGGCCTGGACCAAAGCCCTGTTTTCTACTAGTGCACTGAGCGCTCCGCGAGTTTGCTGTGCTGAAAATCCATGGGAATCAAAATAGGGTTGCAGTTGCAGATGCTTTTAGCAAGAATATGGTGAACTGGTGATAGCATAGCTTGTTGGCTACAGATTCTTTCCTCTTAGCTGACTGTACGTAATCCAACTCGCTGATTCCCCCAAAAAAAAAGGATTCACATAAGACTCGAGACACAACCACTACTAGAATTTTCGTATACGCCGGGTGTCGGCGTCTTCGCCGAGAGCCAAAACATGGGCACTCGGCAATGTAAAGAACGCCGAGAGCAGCACTCGACAAAGGGAATAAATCGGCAAACACACGATAATGCCGACTGTATTGCTCGGCAAACAGGCTATACTCGGCAAAGGCACTATTTGCCGAGGGCCATCTGGTCACACACGGCACATTCGGCGGCGACTAACGGCACGGTCACGGTTGCAACTCTTTACTGAGAGTGGCTCTCGGCAAAGATTTAGTCCCACCTCGCCTACCGACTAGCAAAAAGACATGTTTAAATAGTTCACTAGTCCAACCGTATTAAGCTTCGGTCTTCATTAGTAAGAGTCCGTACAGTCACTATGAATCTTCATGTTCCGAACAGAGAAGATTCACAGTCGCTGTCGTATTCTAAAAATGGAGGCCAGTGTTTAATTTTTTTTGATGATCCACACCTTTACCGAGAGGAGCTCTCGGTAGAGAAATAGTTACCCGAGAGTCGCTCTCGGTAAACGAGCAGTTGCCGAGAGTGGCTCTCCGTAATGATAAGGCCACCATCAAAGTTTAGTCCCACCTCGCATACAGACAAGCAACAAGACCTGTTTAAATAGTGGGATAGTCCAGATGCAGTAAGATTCAGTATTCAATACACTCTTGTAAAGGAGATGGACTATCACTTTGAATGTTCACCTGTCTCGAGAAGAGAACATTCAAAGTGATAGGCCATCTTCTTAATAGTGGATACCGGTGTTTTTTTATTGATGGTGTCATCACAGGGCCCGTGAGGCCGCTTGTAAACCGCACCGTCTCTGAGCTAGTATGTGGGTATCGAGAGGGAACGTGTCCGGTTTGTGCAGGAAGTGTTGGTCCTGTTGCTCAGTAGCCCTCGAAACTTCTCGTGCTCTAAGAGGTGGCAACCGCATGGCACGTGCCACGGCCTCGCATTTTTCGGGGACGCATGCAATATTTGAGAAATTTATTGCTCTGCTAGGGTTTCATCGCCGGGAATTGCAGATCATCAAGGCGGCACATGAAATCATGCCCGGTAGCGGCATGGGAAATCATTTGTGATGTCCTTGTGGCATGCCTAGGTCTTGCACAGACGAGGGAGGGGCATGCCCTGCCACCGGGTTACCGAAAGTACCTCGATGTCATTCCTGATGCAACCGTTGAAATCCTCGGAAAATCGTACTCCCTCCGTTCCAAAATATAGTGCTTCCTCTATTCCCGTGCTTCAACTTTGACCATACATTTAACCAACGAGACCGACTGTGGCGGGAGAAAAAGTTATACCAGTGAATTCGTATTCAAAGGAAGTTTTCAATTATATAATTTTTTCTCCCGCCGTAGTCAGTCTCATTGGCTAAGTTTATGGTCAAAGTTGGACCTCGAGAAATGCGGGCGCACTATATTTTAGAATGGAGGGAGTATGATGGTAGGATTGCTCGAGATCTGGCATGGTGTCATCACAGGGCCTCTGTAGAGTGTGGTAAAAGTTTGGACGCGTTTCGAGTAAGCCTCCCCTGAGGCCGCTTGTAAGCCACAACGTCTCCGAGCTAGTATCTGGGTATCAAGAGGGAACGTGTCCGGTTTGTGCAGGAAGTGCTGGTCCTGTTGCTCTGTTGGCCTTGAAACTTCTCGTGCTCTAAGAGGGGGAAACCACATGGCACGTGCCACGACCTCGCATTTTTTCGGGACACGTGCAATATTCGAGAAATTTATTGCTCTCTTAGGGTTTCATCGCCGAGAATTGCATATCAGCAAGGCGGCACATGAAATCATTCCCGGTAGCGGCATGGGAAATCATTTGTGATGTCCTTGTGGCATTCCTAGGTCTTGCACAGACAAGGGAGGGGCATGCCCTGCCACCGGGTTACTGAAAGTACCTCGGTGTCATTCCTGATGCAACCGTTGAAATCCTTGGAAAATCATACGTGGTAGGATTGCTCGGGATTTGGCACGGTGTCATCACAGGACCTCTGTGGGGCGTGGTGAAAGTTAATTTGGACGCGTTTCGAGTAAGCCTCCCCTGAGGCCGCTTGTAAACCGCACCGTCTCCGAGCTAGTATCTGGGTATCGGGAGGGAACGTGTCCGGTTTGTGCAGGAAGTGCTGGTGCCCTCGAAACTTCTCGTGCTCTAAGAGGTGGCAACCACATGGCACGTGCCACGGCCTCACATTTTTCGGTTACGCGTGCAATATTTGAGAAATTTATTGCTCTGCTAGGGTTTCATCGCCGGGAATTGCAGATCAGCAAGGTGGCACGTGAAATCATGCCCGGTAGCGGCATGGGAAATCATTTGTGATGTCCTTGTGGCATGCCTAGGTCTTGCACAGACGAGGGAGGGGCATGCCCTACCACTGGGTTACCGAAAGTACCTCGGTGTCATTCCTGATGCAACCGTTGAAATCCTCGGAAAGTCGTACGATGGTAGGATTGCTCGGGATCTGGCATGGTGTCATCACAGGGCCTCTGTAGGGTGTGGTAAAAGTTTGGACGCGTTTCGAGTAAGCCTCCCCTGAGGCCCCTTGTAAACTGCACCGTCTCCGAGCTAGTATCTGGGTATCGAGAGGGAACGTGTCCGGTTTGTGCAGGAATTGCTTGTCCTATTGCTCCATTGGCCTCAAAACTTCTCGCGCTCTAAGAGGGGGCAACCGCATGGCACGTGCCACGACCTCGCATTTTTCGAGGACGTGTGCAATATTCGAGAAATTTATTGCTCTGCTAGGGTTTCATCGCCGGGAATTGCAGATCAGCAAGGCGGCACATGAAATCATGCCCGGAAGCGGCATGGGAAATCATTTGTGATGTCCTTGTGGCATGCCTAGGTCTTGCACAGACGAGGGAGGGGCATGCCCTGCCACCGGGTTACCGAAAGTACGTCGGTGTCATTTCTGATGCAACCGTTGAAATCCTCGAAAAATCGCACAATGGTAGGATTGCTCGGGATCTGGCACGGTGTCATCATAGGCCTCTGTAGGGTGTGGTAAAAGTTTGGATGCGTTTCGAGTAAGCCTCCCTTGAGGCCGCTTGTAAACCGCACCGTCTCCGAGCTAGTATCTGGGTATCGAGAGGGAACGTGTCCGGTTTGTGCAGGAAGTGCTGGTCATGTTGCTCCGTTGGCCTCGAAACTTCTCGTGCTCTAAGAGGGGCAACCGCATGGCACGTGCCCCGACCTCGCATTTTTCGGGGACGCGTGCAATATTCGAGAAATTTATTGCTATGCTAGGGTTTCATCGTCGGGAATTGCAGATCAGCAAAGCAGCACATGAAATCATGCCCGATAGCGGCATGGGAAATCATTTGTAATGTCCTTGTGGCATGCCTAGGTCTTGCATAAACGAGGGAGGGCATGCCCTGCCACCGGGTTACCGAAAATACCTCGGTGTAATTCCTGATGGAACCGTTGAAATCCTCGGAAAATCGTACGATGGTAGGATTGCTCGGGATTTGGCACGGTGTCATCACAGGGCCTCTGTAGGGTGTGGTAAAAGTTTGGACGCATTTCGAGTAAGCCTCCCCTGAGGCCGCTTGTAAACTGCCCCGTCTCCGAGCTAGTATCTGGGTATCGAGAGGGAACGTGTCTGGTTTGTGCAGGAAGTGCTGGTCCTGTTGCTCCGTTGCCCTCGAAACTTGTCGTGCTCTAAAAGGGGGCAACCGCATGGCACGTGCCACGACCTCACATTTTTCGGGGTCGCGTGCAATATTCGAGAAATTTATTGCTCTGCTAGGGTTTCATCGTCGGGAATTGCAGATCAGCAAGGCGGCACATGAAATCATGCCCGGTAGCGGCATGGGAAATTATTTGTGATGTCCTTGTGGCATGCCTAGGTCTTGCACAGATGAGGGAGGAGTGTCATTTCCAAGTGCAGCTTTCGGTACGTGTGGCATTTTCGAGTGCTGTTCTCGGGATAACGTAAACTAGATCTAGGGTTTTATCCTTTACCGAGCGTGACTCTCGGAAAAGGTGTAAACCCTAGATCTAGGTCTCGTAACTTTACCGAGAGCTGCACCGACAGACTCGGTAAAGGTTTTCGAACACTTAACTCCCCCCACGCGGTCACTTCTCTCTCTTTCTACCATGCCCCCCACACCCCACCGGCGCCCCCTCCGCCCCACCGGCGCCCCCCCCATCGAGCCGGCACCCCCCACCCCACCACACACCCTCCCCCTCGGCCGCCACCGACCCCGGCGGCGCCCCTTGACCCTGCCGGCGCCCCCAACCCCGCTGGCTCCCCCCCAACCCCGCCGGCAGCACCTCCCCCTCTCGGTGAGCTTCGTCTCCCCCTCCCCGATCTTTTTTTTATAGTTTTTTGTACGTATCAATATATAGATGGATGTATGTATGTATGCATGAATGCATAGATGGATGCAAAGAAGGATGGATGAATGTAGATAATTGTTGATTTTTTTGTATAGATAATTGTTGATGCATCTATTAGTTCTTGTTGTTTGTATGGATGCTATGGAGGTCACCCCGAATATATTTGACAGATGGTGATTGTTGTCGTAGGGGTCGCGCTTTCTCTGTTCCTCTTCTGTGATCTTTTCATAGTAGGTGGAACAGAGGAAGGGCGACCATCACCGACAGTCGATGAGAGTTTTTTGTGGAGGAAGAAAATCGACTTTTGACGATGGCGGTCAATCTAGGCGAGTTCTTCTTGTGATATACATTTGTCACGCACGATGGACTCGCCCAGCTTGACCATGACCGAATGTCGAAATATCTGTGAGATAGTGTCCACCATATATACCACCACCAAAGAGAGTTCCACCATATATACGTCAGAGAGATGAGAGTTGTTGGAGGAAGAAAATCGACTTTTGACGATGGCGGTCGATCTGGGCGAGTTCTTCTTG
The DNA here is from genome assembly GCA_011799875.1 of Thinopyrum elongatum. Taxonomy (NCBI): domain Eukaryota; kingdom Viridiplantae; phylum Streptophyta; class Magnoliopsida; order Poales; family Poaceae; genus Thinopyrum; species Thinopyrum elongatum. Next base: position 591,863,727 of record CM022300.1, read on the forward strand.
TGATATACATTTGTCACGCACGATGGACTCGCCCAGCTCGACCATCACAGAAAGTCGAAATATCCGTGAGATAGTGTCCACCATATATCCCACCACAAGAGAGAGCTCCACCATATATCCGTGAGATAGTGTCCATCATGATTAATTTTCTTAGAAGTAATCTTTGATGTTTGATTCTTATGCTATTTTTCATTGTGTGATGAAAGGTGTTAGCACCGATCGATTTCATGGCTATGGCTTCCTCCGACGACGCATCTTCCATTAGGGTCGATTCCGCGGTCAAGGAGAAGCTCGCCGAGGACCGCTTGGCAGCGCTCATTGAGAAGCACCCGCAGCTGATCTAATAAAGTATTTTGAGGATCTGGCCAAGAAGAATCCGCCAGCTAAGGAGAAGAAGGCCCCACCACGTAAGGAGTGTGACGACTCGATGCCATTGAGTCCACCGACGTACATTCCCGACGACGCTTGGCCCTCCACCGTGGGGGATGCCCCGACGTGCTCTGAATCCACGATCACCGGTTTCACTGACTACACCTCCGAGTAGTCCACCTAGATAGTTTGGCGTTGATTTAGTGATATAGTCATGTAGGTGTTGATATGGACTTCTTAGATTGCCACTTGCGAGGCTTTTGATTGTATGAGTGATGAACGCTTACGTGGATTATATATGATGTGATATTTTTAACCTTGCATTCCTTCTCTGTCTTTTTTTCTCTATCTTTGTAGATGAAGTTGTATGCGGTGTACAAAGGTAGATGTCCAGGAGTCTACGATTCATGGTCTGAATGCCATGAACAAGTGGTTTACTACGAAGGCAGCTCCCACGACTCGTTCAATAGCAGAGAGAAGGCAGAGTATCATTACAATCAGTATGTGCTTAAGCAGAAGAGAAACTCTGAATTAGTGGGTTCAGTGGATGGGTTCATTGGATGTGCTAGCCAGAAATGTCGTATCGGGTTCAGTGGATGGAAAAACTTGATAATTCTTCTTCAGTTTGTGATAATTGTGGTGTTGCTTTTATTTTGTGGTCGCATGTAGAAATGCATTGACCACTTTATTGTTTAGTAAGTAGGCATTTGTACTAAAGAGCTACCTTGTGATCTCAAAAGAAGTTCGCGTGAACTATTTTATGTAATGGTTATGTGTATTGTATATATATTTTTGCGGCAGGCATCCGGGGGAAAGCAATGAAAAGTTATCTGGGAACGGATCTTTGCCGAGAGCGGCTCTCGGCAAAGTGACACGCTGGCAGTTGGCTGTGTCAGTTTTGCCGAGAGCCACTCTCGGCAAAGTGGCATGCGCTGGCGGTTGGCTATGGCGGTTTTGCCGAGAGCCACTCTCGGCAAAGAGCTGACGGAACCAGCCGACGTGAAAGTCACTTTATATTGCCGTGTGGTACTGTTTGGCTCTCGGCTAACGCTTTGCCGAGTGCTCGTGTCCTGACTCTCGGCAAATTCCTGTTTGCCGGAGAGGTGTACGCCGGGTGGCTTTTGCCGAGTGCAGCACTCGGCAAAGGCTTTGCAGGTGGTAGTTGACCCTTTGCCGAGTGTCCGTGGCACTCGGCGTATAACGCGATTCCAGTAGTGAACTTGTTGACTACACTGATGACATGAGAAAAGGTGAGAACTTCGAAGGCCTAGGCAATCTTGGTGAGCTCTTTTTTATGCTTGCTGAAACAAGGAGACATACTGTGCATGATGTGCTCTACGCCCTTCTCAAATTAGTATTGCTTCTGCCTGTGGATATGGCAAATGTTGCATGGCTATTTTCCGCAATGAATTTACTCAAGCTTAAGTTGAGAAATATCTTGGGTGATACTCTTTGGGATCATTGTCTACTACCATTACATTGGACCTCACCTACCTAGGTCTACCACTCTCTCCGTTAAACTACCCCCTCGGCTTTCCAACCTACTTCCTCCATCCGTGAATAAGTGTAGTTATAGCTTTCGTCCTAAGTCAAAGTTTTAAATTTTGACCAATTTTATAGAAAAGAGTAGTAACATATATGGCATCAAATTTGTATATTATGAAAGTACATTTCAAAACGGAACTACTAATACGAATTTAGTGCCATTAGTGCTGCTACTTTTCTTTACAAAGGTGGTCAAAGTTTTAAAACTTTGACTTAGGACAAAAACTAGAAGTACACTTATTCACGGACGGAGGCAGTATTGTCCGAAATTTCTTTGGGTAACTCAATGGCTAGGCAGCTTGCCTGCTCTCCCGTGGAGCTAGGTTAACCCATAGGCGCTTACGGATCCATTCTCGCTGTCCTCGTTGAGCCATGCATCACCTTGCCTGCCCCGCCACAACTTGTTGCTCCGTTGTCCGCTCATGACAACGAGACACATATGTATTGCTCCTCCTCCTCTCCCGATACGTGGTCATGGTTGAGGTGAACTCTTCATGTTTCCCCTCACCCCCCGAAGTACCGGTGTTCCCCTTAGCTCCTTCCACCCTAGTGCCACCAAACGCAGCCACTGAAGCTCGCCGCCAGTCCTGCCTCCATCCACTCAGGAGCCTGCAATCACTCCTATCGACCCTATTGTTGCTCCTACATGACTCCGTGCCCCCATCTTTGCTCCCTAGCTTGCTCCCACACGAAGCCATACAACATCGCAGCGACTGTGTCCTCACCGACGCTCACACACCTGTCGAATCACTGCCATGTGAACCTGGCCCATTAGTGGATAAGGTTAGTACTAATTCCTATCTTAGATGCTATGATTTTCTGACCAGTGGATCCTGAGCTTAATTAAAATAGTAACCATGTCTGAAATAATTATAATCATGCTGGTGGGTACCATAGTCTAGTTTGATAGAGTCAAAGCTGACTAGGCTGACTTTGACTGCTACATGGCAAGTTAGATTCTAAAACCGGTAACACGTAAGCCCCAATACTGCTCCGCTCTAGTGTTGGACGACTGGTATCTGGTTTCCAAACACGAGGGACCAAATGTAGCCAAAAAAAGATAAGATACAAAACGTCTACTTGTAAACTTGAGGGACCAAAAATATAGATTTTCTCAAAGAAAATGGCTCTTATATCGTAAAGTCTGCACAAAGTCTCAAGATCGAATGTCACAAGGCAATGACAATAGCTTCTGTTTCCTTCAATAAAAAGGACACTCTCGTTTACAACCATCATTGTGCTCAACTTCAATCAAATGTATATATGTTTCTTGTCAAAAAAATTCAAGAGAAGATGAATGGTTCTCCAAATCAAATGAGAGGGAATAAGGCAAGAGTGAAAAGGTTTAGTGATATTTTCAGACAAGGTGAGAGGGAATAAGGTAAGAGTCAAAAGGTTTCGTGATATATTCAGACAAGATGAGAGGGCAAAGGGAAAGAAAAAAAAATGAAACATACAATGATGCATCCTAAAATTATAACATATTCATAGCAAGATTGTAATACATAGCAATTGTAATATTCATACCAAAATCCTATAGATCCATGTCACAAGTATTACATATATAGAGATATAGGGTAGGGCGTCTTGGTGGCGATGTTGATGAATAAACACAGTAAAAATTCCATCCGGAAGGGTGCTAGAGAAGCTATTTAGCTCCTGTTCCACCTAAGCATGCGAATACCTCGAGGTGGCGGCAAAGAAAAATCCCATAAAGTTAGGATAACCTTCGAGGTATAAACAATTGTTCCGCAAAGGAACATCGCCAACAGGATGTCTTATGGAGCCCACATGGTAGGTGGGTGACCAGGGGCCTGGCTGCCTAGGCTAGCAGAGCCAACCCTTGGTATGTCTACTAGGGTGCCATTCCGCCAGGCTTCGTGATTTCTTCTCAATCTTCTCATGGAATTGTTTGAGATTAAAAAAACTTTAAAATATCAGAAAATTCAGTTTTTTTCAAATAGGTAGGTAAGTCCTAATAACATAAATTATCAGGTAAATAATAGAAAATATGAAATTAAATTTCAAAGGGAATCGATATGTTAAGCACATGACAGAGGTGAAATATAAATATAAGAACATGTACATCCATAAATTTACTAGACCGACACATGCCAAGTACAGTAGCAAATCCTCCAGCCAATATGCCTGAAATCCCCATGAATTCACTTGAAGTACTAATTAATAAAACAAAGGAATTCATAAAGCATGATGATATACATTTGAAAGCATAATGACTTCCAACACCATGCAAGCATTTTATCCTTAGTGAGGAAGATCGGTCTAAGATTTTCTTCTCCTAGTGCCACTAAAAGTGATTCACAAATAGAAATCTATTCTATCTAATGCACACCACTCTCTCTATTGATCGTTCATCTGATGTGACCCATGAATACATTAAGCAATATGAGAGTAATACACATCTATAAATTACGATGTGATCGTTCATCTGATGTCAACCATGATAATCTAATTAGAAAATAGTTATTCATCACATAGTAATAAGATTCAGTGTAAGGATTACATCATTTAGGGAAACTCATGTGATCATGTCATCACACAGAGAGAGAGAGAGAGAGAGAGAGAGAGAGAGAAAGAGAGGGAGAGAGAGAGAGAGAGAGAGGGAGAGAGGTTGCTAAACTCACGAGCCTTATTAGTTGCAACAATTTATGAACAAATAATGTGGACTAAAGTATTTTTTTTGGATTTCTTAATAACCGACAGTTGAATAGAATGTAAATGCGATTTAGAGAGTTTCTTACGGAGAAAATTGGATCGGTGTTCATAGGTACTCTACTAGCGTCTCACATGATAGTGGTCAAATGTGAATTTTCGATAAAAAATATTTCAGTCAGTTGATATATCGAGGTGATACAACCGCATTGAATGAATGCCCGGCCTCTACATATATAGCGCGATGCACACACCCAACAAGTCAAACAAATCTAAAAATAAATATCGTTTTACAGAAATAAATAAACCAGTCCAACCAAGGGTGGGGCAAATCCTATCCGTAGATTACACCGCCATCCATGTTGGGAGAAAACCTCCCTGACAGTATGCTTCAGCCGTGTAGATGCCATCATAAAAAGGTCTCTGTCCTCCGGCCTCTACAAGAAAGACCAAGTACGGAGCCATCGCTTACACGCATGAATAACCTGCATAGGAGATGAAATATATTTATTGTTAAAAATCACATAATTTCTAGTAAATCACAATGCCCAACATAAGGCAATCGCCCCCACAAGTAGATGTGCAGAAAATTGTTTATCAATACCCCGCAACCAATTGCCGAACATGTTACGCGCACTACATGGGGATATAGATTTGAAGCTACTTGGACTATGGCCCAGACTACACGAGCAAATTTACATTAAAAAAAGTGTTTAATGGACTCATCCTGTTGGCAAAAGACACATGTTTTGCTACTTTGCCAGTTACGTCGTGCCAAATTATCTCTAGTTAAGATGACCCCTCTGTTTGGAAACAAGATGAATATCTTCACTCTTAGAGGAATTTTGAGCTTCCACAATTTCTAGTTATCAACTAAAACCTCACTATGAACCAATTCATCATACAAGGATTTGACTGAAAAGCTACCGTTGTGATGCAGATTGCATCGAAACTTGTCTAGTTCGCCTAAGAACTGAATGGCCTCCAAACGAATGAGTAATTCATTCCATGCTACCAGGCGAGGCCCAAAAAGGTCCCTTCGGAAAGAAATATCAGGGTTTTTTTGTCTCAATTTTTTTTATCGTCACGAATTTATGCTGACAATCCTGTACAAGCTAGGGTATTGCACCATAAGTGGAGTGGCCCCTAGCCAGGTGTCTTCCCAAAAACAAACCCGAGAACAATCCCTAACTGAGAAAGTGTCAAATTGGAAAAAGAATTCCTTGGCCTTCATCACGCCACTCCAAAAATGTGAATCATCGGGTTTCCAAAGAACTTGAGAAATTGCTTTGGACCACACGTACTTATTATGACCGATTTCCTGCCACACTCCATTCTCAGTGAGTAGTTTGTATACCCATGTACTCAGAAGAGCGATGTTTTTAATATCAATATCCTGAATTCCAATGCCTCCTTGACTTTTATGTCGGCATAAAACACTCCATCTAGTAAGCCGATATTTCTTGGATTCATTATCACACTGCCAGAAAAATCTGGATAAAAAATAATCGAGATGCTCAAGAACCCCTTTCGGTAAGTGAAAGAAAGACAACATGTATAGAACCATGTTGCTGAGGATGGAATTGATCAGAATCAACCGTCCCCCATACGGCAAGAGTTTGGCCTTCCAATTGGCTAGACGTTTCTCGAGTCTTTCTTCCACCTGCTTCCTCTCAACGATAGTTAAACGTTGATAGTGAATCGGGATACCTAAATACGGAATCGGAAACTGCCCGAGCTGGGTGCCGAAAATCTCAGCATACTCAGATGTGGACTCTGCAGCATCACCGAAACAGAAAAGCTCACTCTTATGGAAATTAATTTTGAGACCAGATAGCTCCTGAAATGCACATAAAAGCAACTTGAGGTTTCTTGCTTTATCTAGGTCATGATCCATAAAAAGAATAGCGTCATCCGCATATTGTAGAATAGATAGACCTTCTTCTACCAAATGAGGGATCACAACGCTAATCAGACCAGCCACAGGGGGTGGCCAATATTTTCCATGATAGATGTGTTATTCTCAAGATGAGTGTTTATTCACTTGTCATTGCACGAGAGTACGACAAAGGTATTAGGGATGCCCAGTCCCGAAATAAAAAATGAATTTACTTTATGTTGTCAAATAATAAATTTCTTGGAAAGTGTTGGTATGGAGGGTACCCGTGGATACGGCTAGCCATGGATCGTGAAAGAATGGTGGAAAAAGAAATAAACTTTATTTTCTATTTGGGAACCGCCTATGATATATCTAGCATCTAAAGTGTTGGGAATTACTCGCTCGTTTTCGTTGACGGGAAAAGTATGCCTCTCAAAAATTTTATCTCTCAATTTAAGCTTTGAGCTCTGGCACCTCTACAAATCCCTACTTCCCTCTGTGAAGGGCCTATCTATTTACTTTATGTAATTTTTATTTTTATTTGAGTCTTCATCTTCTCTTATAAAGCACCAACTAAGGGGCACTATGATCGTACTTGAGCATTCGATGTAGCTAATATGCGAGTGTGTTTTGCGAATGGATCAATGATTGAGCATGATGGGCTAGGGATAACTTTCTTTTGTGTTGATATTTTGAAAGACATGGTTGCTTGTTGATATGCTTGAGTATTGATATCTTCATGTCAAATTATGGATTATTCTTTTGAATCATTCAAGTCCAAATGTCCATGGTACAAAAGAAAGAGTATATGATGAATATGATAGGTAGCTTTCCACAACAAAAATTTTGTTTTCAATTGCTACTTTATCATGATAAATTTTATGAGAAAGAATTGTTGTTATGATGCTAGAAAAAGTGATTGAAATTATCATTGATCAAACTTATGCACTTTGCTAGCATTCACACTTCATAAATTATTTCTTTGATCATTTACCTACTCGAGGACGAGTAGGAATTAAGCTTGGGGATACTGATATGTCTCCAACTTATCTATAATTTATGAAGTATTCATGCCGTTATATTATCATTCTTGGATGTTTTACAATCATTTTATAGCAACTTTATAACATTTTTTGGGAATAACGTATTGACATAGTGCCCAGTGCCAGTTGCTATTTTTTCCTTGTTTTTTAAATTGCAGAAAATCAATACCAAACGGAGTCCAAACGCAGCGAAATTTTTTGGAGATTTTTTCCAGACCAGAAGACACCCGGTGGGCCAAAGAAGTACCAGAGAGGAGCTCCGAGGAGAGCACAACCCACCAGGGCACGCCTGGGGCCCAGGCGTGCCCAGGTGGGTTGTGCCCACCTCGGTGGCCTCCCGCACCGCCTCTTCGCCCTATAAATTTCCAAATATTCCAAAAACCCTCGGGGTAACCCTAGATCAGAAGTTCCGCCGCCGCAAGCCTCTATAGCCACGAAAAACCAATCTAGACCCCGTTCCGGCACCTTGCCGAAGGGGGAAATCATCACCGGTGGCCATCTTCATCATCCCGGCGGCCACAATGATGGGGAGGGAGTAGTCCACCCTCGGGGCTGAGGGTTTGTACTAGTAGCTTTGTGTTTAATCTCTCTGTCTCACGTGTTCTTGAGATGTCATGATCTTGATGTATCGCGGGCTTTGTTAATATAGTCGGATCATATGGTGTTCCTCCCACTTCTGGGTAGAGTGGCCCCAAAGATGGTGTGGTCCTAGCTAGCTAGCCTGTCTTGTCGCGTCCGTCCTTGTCCAGTCCTGTTCACCTAGCTTTCTCAAGAGAAACATAACATGTTGGGATTATATTATCTGTTGTCCAGTACTACATACCTAAAATGTTGCTGCTGCTAGTGATTAATTATCGTCAGATGAGCATGCTGCATGTGGGTGTCATCTCATCAGAGATTTAGCAGAAGAGACCAGCTCTAGATTTCAATGTTAGGTGCATTAAAGAGATTTCAATACTGACTGCATACGGAGCTAAATGAGTGAATGTGCATTACATTCGGCAATGAGACATGCCCAATATGTGCATTTGGAGTATATTTCCATATCTAGTAGTCGTCAATATGTGCATGTCTTACATTCTGTCTCTGTATCTTAATTAGAACTTTAGAAGATACACCCTCCGTTCTAAAATAATTGTAGTTCGAGGTTTGTCCCAAGTCAAATTTGCTTAAGTTTTACCAACCATGGAGAAAAAAATGTGCTAAGATCTGTAACACAAAATACACATAGTATGAAAATATATTTCGTAAAGAATATAAGGAGACTAATTTGGTGTTGTAGATGTTAATATAATTAATTCTCTATAGACTTGGTCGAACTTGAACAAGTTTGACTTAGTATAGGCATAGAACTTCAATTAGTAATGTTGTCATGCTGTAGTTTCCACCACAATTTCTCCAAGTGGCTGTTGCAGCCTTGCAGTAACTGTAGCCAGAAGCTATGCGGTCCCTAGCCATCGATCGATTGGGCATCCGCATTGTTACAAAAGTATAGTACCTGCGTTTGAAATAGCGAGGGAATTCTCACATGGAATATATAGTACTGCATCTGAATCACTTGAATAAGCGAAACAATGAAAGCAACAATTAACAGAAGAGTAGTAGAACTGTGAAAACAAGAAAAATTTAAATCTCCTTGCCTTCTGTATATAGTGACCAAACTGTCTATCTGGTCAAGGAATTCCATAAGATAAACTCAACTGAAAGAAGAACATATGGATCAAACACACACACACACACACACGAGGTTGACACAAGCAAATCACTCCACAAACATATAGCAGCAGTTTCACATGCTTGTAGTCACCAAAGAGGACTTTTATAACATACCGAAAGAGCTAGCGGATGCGCGCCGGTCAACTAGTGCATCTGGAGAGCAGGGACCAGTTAGCAGACCTATCATAGACGGAGAGACAAGTCGACGTCGACCACGGTGTGGCCGTGCTCCGACCAGCTCCTGCCGTGCTTGTGCGCCTTGACAGCAGGAGCAGCCGTCCCGGCCGCAGAGACGAAACCGCCGCCGTACAAGGGCAGCCTCTCGTCCGGCGCAGCAGCAGGCGCACCCTCCCGAGCGCCAGCGGCCTGCCGGCGGCGCTTGGCCACACTGCGCTCGTGCTTATGCGCGTTCTGGTGGCCGCCTAGCGCCTGCGAGGTGACGAACTGGCGGTCGCAGTACACGCAGAGGAAGAAGCCGACGCGGGGCTCCGGCGCCATCGGGCGGAGGGTGAGCTCCAGGCTCAGGTCCTCCTGCTCACTCGTCAGCTGTTCCATTCTAGGCACGGACTTATGCGTGGGTGAAACCTTGATTCGCCACGCACACTGTTGTGCTACCCCAAGGATTTTTATATAGCTAGTGCAGCTTCACGGGTTTTGCACTAGTGCAGCCGGTGGCCGGAAACTGTTTTGCACTGTTGATTGGCTGACGGCGGTCGCTACCCAAGAGTCGCTGGGAGGATTTATCACACATTGAGGGTTGATATCTATTGTTTCGTTTCATCTCCACCACTAGTAGAAAAATGCCCATTTGTCCAGGTTCATAAGGCCTATTTGTCCCGGTTTGGCAACCGGGACTAAAGGGTCAGGATTAAAGCCCAACACTTTTAGTCCCGGTTCTTATACGAACCGGGACAGATGGGGCTCCACGTGGCCGCTGCGGCGAGCCCAGAGAGGAGGGCCTTTAGTCCCGGTTGGTAACACCAACCGGGACCAAAGATCATCCACGTGTCAGCAGCTCCGGAGATGGGTTTTTTGTTTTTTTTTTGAAAGGGGTGGTTGGGGTTTTGGGGGTTTTGTAGGGTTAATTTAGGGGTTTCATATATTGTGTTAGTTAGTTAATAGCTAGAGAGAAGTGTGCTCTCTTATCTCCGTGCTTGGTCGACGCTACGTACTATACGTATAGAGAGGACTCGACACGCTAGCTAGTAAGCAAATGAAGGAAACCATTAAGTACACAAGATCGTCATGAACATATATAGAGAGAAGTGATCGACCTCCTCCTTCTCCGAGAGATTGGTCGAACAACAAGTTTTCGTATATCTATCCGACGCTACTAGCTACATATATACAATATAAGATCTCTTACAATCCCTAACATTTGATGTCAAGTTTCACATGGTATTCTCCGGCTGAATTGATGACGTGGTCAAGAAAGAATCCCGCCAATTCCTCTTGAATTGCTTTTATGCGATCTTGTGGTAGGAGTTCATCCCGCATCTGCCAAATCTAATTTGAAGAAGGGGGTCAATACATATATATGAATGAAACTCAACACAAATGATGGTAATAAAATAAAATTGTGAATATAATTGCTTACGCAATTCATATTGTTTTTCAGAGTAGCCCCGCTTAGAGGTCGTCGCGTTGTAGATGTACTCGCAAACGTAGTATCCACAAAAATTATTCCCGCCTTCCTGCCACAACCACTTTACGAGAAATAAAGGTCAATCAAACTGATAATCAAGCATTATAAATGGTATTGATGAAACTAGCTAGAATCAATGGGAGATGCGCGGAACTAGCTAGTAGTACCTACTTTCGGGTGTGTAAATCGCAGCTCCCCCGGCAGTCCCGGAGCTTCTGTGGTGAACACTTTCCAAACCCTGCGAGACAAAGAAAATAATTACTTGATATCAGGAAATGACCAAAGTTGCCGGTATGGTGCGATAATGATCGATTGAACTTACTTCTGGAGCATTTCAGTCATGGCCGCATACTCCTTGGGATCTTTTCGTCTTGAGTCTAAGACGGTTACTAGTCCCCTCAAGCTTAATCTCTAGGAGAATAAAGTGAAAGCTGCGCACGCATGCATAACTCATCAATTACATTACTATAACCTCGAGTAATAAGCGAAACCGAATATGCAGAAGACAGTAACACTCACTTGAAGTTGTAAGGAAAGAGTATTTTATCTTTGTTTTGATTTTTAAGCAACGATTGTAGCAAGTTGGCCTCGGTTTCTTTCGCATTATATGTAACCGTCCATTCATCTATGAGATTTGTGTTAATGAACCCAATATCATAGATTTGTGCATTTCTGCATTCGACGATCTTCAATCTGCATAATATAGTGAGGATAATTATATATACATGCAATGAAAGAGCTGAGCTATATATAGAGACTTAATTACAGAAGTATAGTAGTTACAGACAGTAGCAAGTGATGATTATTTTATCGAGGTCCTTTTGATTGAAAAACTGGAAGAACTCCTCAAATGGAACAGACAACAGATCAATTCCAACGAGGTCGTGCTCCTCTTTAACTCTCAGCGTCAAAATATCCTTCCCAGACTTGCAGGTGTCCATGTACCACTTATGGAATCTTCGCATCATCGTTGTTAGAGGAGGATCACCAGGTCTGACGAGAGGCTTCCCGTACTGGTATTTGTGTTCGTCCACCTCCATTGTATCAAAATGTGCATTGTCGGGCAGGTAATCACCATGATTGGTACCGGGCACCATCCCCGGCAGATTTGCGACGATATCGCTAGACACCTTGAGCGGGGGGCACGATTGGTTTGCCTGTTCGCCGAGCTGGGGAATTTTGTTCCCTCTTCTTCGTTCTTGTAACCTTTTGTCACTTGAAGTAGTTCCCGGCCGGCGCGCTCCTTCCACTGCCTTTTTCAGAGCGCGTACAAGGTTGTCATCCGGCGGAGGCGGTGGTGGTCGCTTCAGGTTCTTCAAAGTGCGCTTCAATTTCACCGGATCCATCTTCTCCTCCGGAGGTGGATTTTTCTTTGCAAAAAAGTCCTTCACTTGGGCTTGACAGATCTCCGCGTTTTCCTCATCGGTCATCTCGTATGGTAACTTCTCTAGAGGCTTGAGAGATGGACCGAATTTGTATTGCCTCCCGCCTCTGGCTGTACTGCTAGACGCCGGAGCAGCCGGAGCGGCTGTGGCTGTCTTCCTTCGTTGCTTACAAGGTGGAGAAGGAGGCGGAGTGCTACGACGCGCCGGAGCAGCCGGAGCGGCGGCGGCTGTCTTCCGCTATTGTTGACGAGGCGGAGAAGGAGGCGGGCTGCTCGAACGTGCCGGCACAGGCGGAGAAGGAGGCGAAGTGCCGCCACGCACTGGAGCAGCTGGAGAAGGAGGCGGAGTGCCGCCACGCGCCGGAGCAGCCAGAGAAGGAGGCGGAGTGCCCTGATCACTCGCCAGAGGAGGAGGCGGAGTGCCCTGACTCGCCGGAGGAGGAGGCGGAGGCGTCCAGTTCGGAAGGTTGATGAGCTCCTTCCGCCATAGACATGGAGTCTTCAGAGCAAGACCCAGCTGAGTCTCCCCTTCACCGGTAGGGTGGTCAAGCTCGAGCTCCTCAAATCCCTCCGTTATTTCATCGACCATCACAACAGCATAGCCTTCTGGAATCGGAATGCAGTGAAAAGTTGCGCCGGGTTAAGGAGGTGCAACTGAGCCGACAGCCGTCTTGACTTTGAGGTGCTGCCATTGCGCCAAAAGGTGGCAATCTTGAGCCTCCGTGATAGCATCCACGGGGTAGCTGGGAGCCGTGAAGTGAGGCTGCTGAAGGAGCTCGGTGGAAGCCACGCTGCTTCTCCGCTGAGATGGCGGGGTAGCTTCGGCAGGTCGCTGCCTCTGAACTAGTGCTTGTTCCTCTAGCGCTCGTACCCTTACATTCAGCTTCTGTAGTTCGGTCTGCTCCACTTTCCGCCTCCTCTCCCGGGTTTTGTAACCGCCTGCGCTGGGAAACCCTTCCTTCCACGCAACGGAGCCTGCCGTGCCTCGTGTTCGTCCTGGGTGCTCAGGATTCCCGAGGGCCTGTGTGAGCTCGTCGTTCTCTCTGTCGGGAACGAACGTCCCTTGCTGCGCTTCGGCGATATACTTTTGAAGCTTCTTGACGGGTATTTCAAGTTGCTCCTTCGTCCAACGGCACTTCCCTGTTTTAGGGTCCAAGGTTCCCCCAACCCCGAAGAACCAAGTCCTTGAATGGTCTGGCCAGTTCAATGTCTCTGGTTCGACCCCTTTATCAAGCAGGTCCTTCTCAGCCATGTCCCACAACGGCCGAGCTTTGAGGTAGCCACCTGACCCCTTGCGATGGTGATACTCCTTCTTTGCAGCATTTTTCTTGTTTGTCGCTGACATCTTCTTACTCTTCTTCGATGTCTTGTGGGCCACAAATGCGTGCCAGTGATCTCTTATCTTCTCAAATCGGCCGGTGAATTCTGGAGTCTTCCCTTTGTCGACAAACGTTGATTTCAACTCATTCTTCCACCTCCTGAATAGATCTGCCATCTTCTTAAGAGCATGAGCCTTGACCAATGGCTCTATAACTGGCTTATCCGGATCCTCCTCTGGCGGTAGGGTGAAATTTGCCTTCAGCGCGGTGCAAAGATCATCTTTCTGTCTATCGTTGACAAAAGACACTTGAGGGTCTTCGCTCTTAGGCTTATTCCATTGGTGGATGCTGATCGGTATCATGTCCCTAACAAGAACCCCGCACTGAGCAGAAAATGCTTCCTTGGTCCGGCTGGGTTCAATCGGTTGGCCATCGCCCTTGATTGCTATGATTGTGAACCTTTCATCCTGGCGCAACCTTTTCTTCAGGCCTCGTCTCGTTACCGAAGTTTGGCTCGATCCGGAGGGCTAGAAAAGAAGAAAGAAGTGAGTTAATATGTGTACATACCAAAACAATTAATGCATGAATTAGCTAGTCAGCACAGGCTTAATTAATATATATACCTCGCCGGACTTTGCAACATCTCCTTCCTCCGTTCGCTCACCGGAGCAGTCATCACGGTCTCCTTCTTCCACCGGCATTCCGTCACCGGAGCCATCATAATCATGTCCTTCCACCTCCATTGTTCGATCACCGGAGCCTGCTTCACCCTCTCCTTCCAGACCATCGGTGTCGTTGAGAAACGACAAGACATCACCTCCGCCGAGGATTATGTCCCCCAACAACTGTTCTGCTTCGATGTCTCGGTGCTCCATAGTTTCTGCAAATATTACAACATGGCAATTAATATACAAACATGACAGATGGATATATTAGTGCAAACATAGACCTAGCTAGCTCGACGCTTCTACGGTTTGGGGTGGCCTCGACAACGCTTCTAGGGTTTGGGGTGGCCTAGGCAACGCTTCTAGGGTTTGGGGTGGCCTCGACAACGCTTCTAGGGTTTGGGTCGGACCGCCTCTCTCATGAATGTTCGACGTCCGGACCGACAAGGGATTTGACAAAATGACGCCATTCTGGATGTGCAGAAAATGGTCCATATTTTTCCTGATCTCATCTACCCTTCTATATGTCACGTTGTCTAGTGTCAAAGAATTCAAGAAAACCATGACTTCATCATTAGCCGGAAATGACAGGCGTATAATGGTACGAAGCTCTTCAAAGTTGTTTTGGAACGGAGTTCCCGATCGAGTAATTCGCTTTTTGGTACAAAGTTCAGCAAGAGCCTTCCGAATATCACTATTTGGAAGGCCTTTGCTGAAATTCGTACCAAAAGGCGAATTATTCTACCAGTAACTCCGTTCCAAAACAACTTTGAAGAGCTTCGTAGCATCATACTCCTGTTACTTCCGACTAATGATGAAGCCATGGATTTCTTCAATAGTTTGACAGACAACGTGACATATAGAAGAATATATATATATAGATGAGATCAGAAAAAAATTGGATCAACTTTTGCACATCCATAATGGGGGCATTCTTGATAAATCTATATATGTCAAAATTCAAACTTTGAAATATGATCAAATGTTGCATATGTCAAAATTCAAACTTTGAAATATGATCAAACTTTGATATATGATCAAATGTTGCATATGTCAAAATTCAAACTTTATCTAGATCACATGCCTCAAAATCAAAGGAAAAACTCCTCTCACAACTATCCGCGGTGCCCAACAATATGAAATCATTCACAAATATTGATGTTGGACTCGACTAAATATGCACTCCATAGTCCAATCAAGAATATAAGTCCGCGGTGATCAAACACATACAAGTTACAAATATTTCTATGCTCACAAAAATATAAGCCCGAGGGGAATTGAAGTTATCGGGGTTATGTTTATACAACAAATGGACATCTCATCTTATTTCATATCATCTGAAAAAACATAGCACATCTAAAAAAAATACATACATACATGGAAAAAAATTGCTATGAACAAAAAAAAACATAATATAAGAACATTTTCTATATCCATCCATACATACAAACATACATACATACATTGAAAAAAATGCTATGAACAAACACATCAGTAGTAATTATTTTTATAATGATTTGGCCTCAAAAATTCTTTTATTAGTATTTTCAAACTCTAGAATGACCCTGTTGCACTAGAACTATTTCAAATAATTCTTTTCAAATGCCACAAATTTTTTGAGAAGTCCTCTGATGCCTATAGATCATTTTTAGGCAAAAACCCACTTTGGTCATTTGAAACTTTTGAGCACAACTTCCATTTTTCAATTTTGGTCCAATCTTGGCATTGAACTACAACCCTATTTTTTCCTTACTAATTTTTTTTGAAAAAATTACACCAACTTCATGACAGTACCCACACTCCATTTCACCAAAAACCTTCTGATCCATAGTTGAAAATTTTCAAATTTTGTTCAAATGAAATTTGAACCAGATTCAAATTCCTTGCTGAAAACCTATTCTAAACCACTCCAAAAATTCTGAAATTTTGCCATCACCTTTGTCCTGCAATCAAGTACCTCCCACCAAAATTCAGAAATTTAAAAAATGCCCAAAGCCATCTAGCATTTCATCAAACACCTTCTATGCATTTCATCAATAAATTTCAGAAAATTCAGAAGGGGGGGGGGGGGAGGGAGGCTGCTGCTGCTCTCACTGTCCACTCCTTCTCCTCTCCTTCACGGCGTTGCTGCGCTCTTCAATGCTTCGGGGCCGGCGGCGACCATGGAGCAGTGGTAGAGCGGCCCGAGCTCGGGGGAGCACGTGGCGACGGGGAGCAGGGGACCATGGGAAAGGGGGGGTGCTCACTGGGGGGCGGCGATGGCTGGAGGCCGGCGACGAGGACGGCGGGCTCGGGGTGGCACGCGGCGACGGGGACGAGGACGGCGTGCTCGGGGCGGCACGCGGCGATGGGGACGAGGACGGCGGGGGAGAGAGCGCAGGATCGAAGAACTGAATGGAAATTTTCACAAGTGCTGCTTATATACACTAAGCATTGGTCCCGGTTCGTGGAACCAACCGGGACCAATGCCACCTTTAGTCTCGGTTCGTACCACCAACCGGGACCAAAGGTCTCTTTTCAGCAGCCCAAAGGGTGGGAAACAGAGGCCTTTGGTCCCGGTTGGTGCCACCAACCGGGACTAAAGGGTGGCATTGGTCCCGGTTCATGCCACGAACCGGTACCAATGCACCCCTTTAGTCCCGGTTGCTGGCACCAACCGGGACCAAAGGCCTTGTGCTGCCCGCGGCCAAAAGTTTAGTCCCACCTCACTAGTTGAGAGGGGCGCGGAGTGGTTTATAAACCCCACTGTTGCTGCCCTCTCGAGCTCCTCTCAGATGCAGGCTTACGGGCCTAACGTGACACTCCGCTGCCTGTGGGCCTACTGGGCCTTCTGCGGGTCTGAATCCTGGCCCGTGGTTGGGTTTCTAGTCGTATTCAGGCCGTGGTGGCCCAGTAGGTGGCATTTTTTGTCTAATTTTTCCAGTTTTTTTTCTTTTTTGCTTTATTTATTTTATTTTGTTTCTACTTACAACAAAATACAAACAATTTTTCAGTGATTCTTTTTGCTTTTAGGAAATAAAAATTATAAACTTGCTGTTAGTGCCATTAGTTTTCCAATTTGAATAGTTTAAATTTGAATTCTTTGAAATTTGTGTGAATCACTAGTTTGTGATTAACTTTACTATAAAAATAGATTTTGGAGTGATTCTTTTTCCTGCTATTTAATATTACTGTGTTTTATCATTATATTCAAAAACAGTTTTTGTTATTTTAGTTTCTAACAAAAAAAATCTTTATGATAATTCGTTTTGCTAATAAAGTTTTCTAGTTCATTCTTTTGTGTGTTCAAAATGAACTATTCAAAGCCACATCATCAATTTTCAACCCTTTCTGACTTCATCTGTTATTTTTCATGCATTTATTGATTTTTTTGAGCTAAATGACCCTGAAATTGAAAAGCACTTCAATTGATCTCTGAAGATGTTGAAAATTGGCATGATATCATCATTTCACCCACATAGCATGTGCTAAAAGGTTGAGAGGGTTACGGCAAAAACTGGATGCACTTCGTGTACAAAATGGACAATCTCTTTCGAAGTATCAGGGTTTCGAACGAAAACTCATCTGTTACAAAGGGATTTTATTTTTTTGAACTTATTTGAACTCCAGACTTTTTGTGTGCTCAAAATGAACCATTCAAAGCCACATCATCAATTTTCAACCCTTTCTGACTTCATCTGTTATTTTTCATGCATTTACTGATTTTTTTGAGCTAAATGACCCTGAAATTGAAAAGCACTTCAAATGAAATCTGAAGAGGTTGAAAATTGGCATGATATCATCATTTCACCCACATAGCATGTGCTAAAAAGTTGAGAGGGTTACGGCAAAATCTGGATGCACTTCGTGTACAAAATGGACAATCTCTTTTGAAGTATCAGGGTTTCGGACAAAAACTCATCTGTTACAAAGGGATTTCATTTTTTTGAACTTATTTGAACTCCAGACTTTTTGTGTTCTCAAAATGAACCATTCAAAGCCACATCATCAATTTTCAACCCTTTCTGACTTCATCTGTCTTCACTTTTTCTTCGCTTGTGTCCTTTGCTTATTGCGCCGTAACCATGGATATTCTTCATCGCTTAACAGGGTGCTTGGGTCAGCCTTGACTTTGAAGGGAGAAATTTCATGAAACTTTTCATAATCTTCAGACATGTCTGTCTTACCCTCCACTCCCACGATGTCTCTTTTCCCTAAAAGAACTATGTGGCGCTTTGGCTCATCGTATGATGTATTCGCTTCCTTATCTTTTCTTTTTCTCGGTTTGGTAGACATGTCCTTCACATAGAAAACCTGCGCCACATCATTGGCTAGGACGAATGGTTCGTCTGTGTACCCAAGATTGTTCAGATCCACTGTTGTCATTCCGTAATGTGGCTCTACCTGTACCCCGCCTCCTGATAGATTGACCCATTTGCACTTAAACAAAGGGACCTTAAAATCATGTCCGTAGTCAAGTTCCCATATGTCCACTATGTAACCATAATATGTGTCCTTTCCCCTCTTGGTTGCTGCATCAAAGCGGACACCGCTGTTTTGGTTGGTGCTCTTTTGATCTTGGGCGATCGTGTAAAATGTATTCCCATTTATCTCGTATCCTTTGTAAGTCAATACAGTCGAAGATGGTCCCCTGGACAACGAGTACAGCTCATCAGAAACAGTGTTGTCACCACTGAGACGTGTTTCCAACCAACTGCCGAAAGTCCTGATGTGTTCACATGTAATCCAGTCATCACACTGCTCCGGGTGTTTGGAGCGCAGAATGTTCTTGTGTTCATCGACATACGGGGTCACCAAGGTAGAGTTCTCTAGAACAGTGTAGTGTGCTTGAGACCAAGAATGCCCGTCCCTGCATATTATTGAGTCCCCTCCTAGCGTGCCTTTTCCAGTCAGTCTCCCCTCATACCGCGATTGAGGGAGACCAATCTTCTTAAGGTCAGGAATGAAGTCAACACAAAACCCAATGACATCCTCTGTTTGATGGCCCATGGAGATGCTTCCTTCTGGCCTAGCGCGGTTACGGACATATTTCTTTAGGACTCCCATGAACCTCTCAAAGGGGAACATATTGTGTAGAAATACGGGGACCAGAACGACAATCTCGTCGACTAGATGAACTAGGACGTGCGTCATGATATTGAAGAAGGATGGTGGGAACACCAGCTCGAAACTGACAAGACATTGCGCCACATCACTCCTTAGCCTTGGTATGATTTCTGGATCGATCACCTTCTGAGAGATTGCATTGAGGAATGCACATAGCTTCACAATGGCTAATCGAACGTTTTCCGGTAGAAGCCCCCTCAATGCAACCGGAAGCAGTTGCATCATAATCACGTGGCAGTCATGAGACTTTAGGTTCTGGAACTTTTTCTCTGCCATATTTATTATTCCCTTTATATTCGACGAGAAGGCAGACGGGACCTTCATACTGAGCAGGCATTCAAAGAAGATTTCCTTCTCTTCTTTGGTAAGAGTGTAGCTGGCAGGACCTTCATACTGCTTTAGAGGCATGCCGTCTTTTTCGTGCCAACGTTGCAGGTCCTCCCGTGCCTCCGGTGTATCTTTTTTCTTTCCATACACGCCCAAGAAGGCTAGCAGGTTCACGCAAAGGTTCTTTGTCACTTGCATCACGTCGATTGAAGAGCGGACCTCTAGGTCTTTCCAGTAGGGTGGGTCCCAAAATATAGATTTCTTCTTCCACATGGGAGCGCGTCCCTAAGCGTCATTCGGAACAGATAGTCCGCCGGGACCCTTTCCAAAGATTACGTGTAAATCATTGACCATAGCAAGTACGTGATCACCGGTACACATGGCGGGCTTCTTCCGGTGATCTGCCTCGCCTTTGAAATGCTTGCCTTTCTTTCGACATTGATGGTTGGTCGGAAGAAATCGACGATGCCCCAGGTACACATTCTTCCTGCATTTGTCCAGGTATATACTTTCGGTGTCAGCTAAACAGTGCGTGCATGCGTGGTATCCCTTGTTTGTCTGTCCTGAAAGGTTACTGAGAGCAGGCCAATCATTGATGGTTACAAACAGCAATGCATGCAGGTCAAATTCCTCCTGTCTGTGCTCATCCCACACACGTACACCGTTTCCATTCCACAGCTGTAAAAGTTCTGCAACTAATGGCCTTAGGTACACATCAATGTCGTTGCCGGGTTGCTTAGGGGCTTGGATGAGTACTGTCATCATAATGAACTTCCGCTTCATGCACAGCCAAGGAGGAAGGTTATAGATACATAGAGTCACGGGCCAGGTGCTGTGATTGCTGCTCTGCTCCCCGAAAGGATTAATGCCATCCGCGCTTAAACCAAACCATACGTTCCTTGGGTCACCTGCAAACTCAGCCCGGTACTTTCTCTCGATTTTTCTCCACTGCGACCCGTCAGCGGGTGCTCTCAACTTCCCGTCTTTCTTACGGTCCTCTCTGTGCCATCGCATCAACTTGGCATGCTCTTTGTTTCTGAACAGACGTTTCAACCGTGGTATTATAGGAGCATACCACATCACCTTGGCAGGAACCCTCTTCCTGGGGGGCTCGCCGTCAACATCACCAGGGTCATCTCGTCTGATCTTATACCGCAATGCACCGCATACCGGGCATGTGTTCAAATCCTCGTACGCACCGCGGTACAGGATGCAGTCATTAGGGCATGCATGTATCTTCTGCACCTCCAATCCTAGAGGGCATACGACCTTCTTTGCTGCGTACGTACTGTCGGGCAATTCGTTATCCTTTGGAAGCTTCTTCTTCAATATTTTCAGTAGCTTCTCAAATCCTTTGTCAGGCACAGCATTCTCTGCCTTCCACTGCAGCAATTCCAGTACGGTACTGAGCTTTGTGTTGCCATCTTCGCAATTGGGGTACAACCCTTTTTGGTGATCCTCTAACATGCGATCGAATTTCAGCTTCTCCTTTTCACTTTCGCACTGTCTCCTTGCATCAACAATGACCCGGCGGAGATCATCATCGGGCACATCGTCTGGTTCCTCTTGATCTTCAGCTTCCCCCGTTGCAGCATCACCGTATTCAGGGGGCACATAGTTGTCATCGTCCTCTTCTTCTTTGCTGTCTTCCATCATAACCCCTATTTCTCCGTGCCTGGTCCAAACATTATAGTGTGGCATGAAACCCTTCTCAAGCAGGTGGGTGTGAAGGATTTTCCGGTCAGAGTAAGACTTCGTATTCCCACATATAGGGCATGGACAACACATAAAACCATTCTGCTTGTTTGCCTCAGCCACTTCGAGAAAATTATGCACGCCCTTAATGTACTCGGAGGTGCGTCTGTCACCGTACATCCATTGCCGGTTCATCTGCGTGCATTATATATAATTAAGTGTGTAAAAAACCATTACAAAACATCATGAATAGATAAGTGACCAAATTAATAGAAGTTCATCATCACATTAAAACCAAAGTACATACATAGTTCTCATTGAACAACATATAGCTCTCCAGAGCATCTAATTAAACCATACATTGAAACTATGTAAAACATTTCTATGCAACAACAAATGTGATCATAATCGCAACCAAGTTAACAATTGATCCAACGGCATAATGATACCAAGCCTCGGTATGAATGACATATTTTCTATACTTTCTAATCTTGAAGCGCATTGCATCCATCTTGATCTTGTGATCATCGACGACATCCGCACCATGCAACTCCAATATCATCTTCTCCTCCTCAATTTTTTTCAATTTTTCCTTCAAGTAATTGTTTTCTTCTTCAACTAAATTTAACCTCTCGACAATAGGGTCGGTTGGAATTTCCGGTTCACATACCTCCTAGATAAAAAAATCTATGTCACGTTGGTCGGCATAATTGTCATAAACAATAAATGAACCAAATAGTTATAAAATATAATATATACCACATCCGAATCATAGACAGGACGAGGGCCGACGGGGGCGGATACCAAAACCATCGCACTATATAATAACAAACAATAATAAAAGTAAGAAAATTAGACAAGTTTCTATCTAAATCATACAATAAGAATTTTTTTCTTTTAGAAAGAAGATAAGAACAAGAGGCTCACCACGGTTATGCCGGCGACGAGATCGGCGCGGGTGATCGACGGCGGTGAAGACGGGGACGGGACGTGACGGACCGCTAAACCTAGACAAATCTTGAGGAAAATGGAGTTTGGACAAGGAGCTTCGAGAGGAGAAAGGTTAAGTGTGGCTCGGGCATTTCATCGAACACCTCATGTGCATAGGAGGTGAGCTAGAAAAAACAGAGCAGTGGAGTGCTCTGCTCACGGGCGAGGGGTATATATATAGGCACAACATTGGTCCCAGTTCATGGTTGGAACCGGGACTAAAGGCCACCCTTTGGTCCCGGTTCCAGCCACGAACCGGGACCAATGGATGCGGGCCAGGAGCGAGGCCCATTGATCCCGGTTCGTGTCTGGAACCGGGACCAAAGGGTCCAGACGAACCGGGACCAATGCCCCACGAGCCCCGGCTGGCCCCCTGGGCGCACGAACCGGGACGTATGCCCCCATGTGTCCCGGTTCTTGACTGAACCGGGACTATTGGGCTGGTCTGGCCTGGACCAAAGCCCTGTTTTCTACTAGTGCACTGAGCGCTCCGCGAGTTTGCTGTGCTGAAAATCCATGGGAATCAAAATAGGGTTGCAGTTGCAGATGCTTTTAGCAAGAATATGGTGAACTGGTGATAGCATAGCTTGTTGGCTACAGATTCTTTCCTCTTAGCTGACCGTACGTAATCCAACTCGCTGATTCCCCCGAAAAAAAAGGATTCACATAAGACTCGAGACACAACCACTACTGGAATTTTCGTATACGCCGGGTGTCGGCGTCTTCACCGAGAGCCAAAACAAGGGCACTCGGCAATGTAAAGAACGCCAAGAGCAGCACTCGACAAAGGGAATAAATCGGCAAACACACGATAATGCCGACTGTACTGCTCGGCAAACAGGCTATACTCGGCAAAGGCACTATTTGCCGAGGGCCATCTGGTCACACACGGCACATTCGGCGGCGACTAACGGCACGGTCACGGTTGCAACTCTTTACCGAGAGTGGCTCTCGGCAAAGATTTAGTCCCACCTCGCCTACCGACTAGCAAAAAGACATGTTTAAATAGTTCACTTGTCCAACCGTATTAAGCTTCAGTCTTCATTAGTAAGAGTCCGTACAGTCACTATGAATCTTCATGTTCCGAACAGAGAAGATTCACAGTCGCTGTCGTATTCTAAAAATGGAGGCCAGTGTTTAATTTTTTTTTGATGATCCACACCTTTACCGAGAGGAGCTCTCGGTAGAGAAATAGTTACCCGAGAGTCGCTCTCGGTAAACGAGCAGTTGCCGAGAGTGGCTCTCAGTAATGATAAGGCCACCATCAAAGTTTAGTCCCACCTCGCCTACAGACAAGCAACAAGACCTGTTTAAATAGTGGGATAGTCCAGATGCAGTAAGATTCGGTATTCAATACACTCTTGTAAAGGAGATGGACTATCACTTTGAATGTTCACCTGTCTCGAGCAGAGAACATTCAAAGTGATAGGCCATCTTCTTAATAGTGGATACCGGTGTTTTTTTATTGATGGTGTCATCACAGGGCCCCTGAGGCCGCTTGTAAACCGCACCGTCTCTGAGCTAGTATGTGGGTATCGAGAGGGAACGTGTCCGGTTTGTGCAGGAAGTGTTGGTCCTGTTACTCAGTAGCCCTCGAAACTTCTCGTGCTCTAAGAGGTGGCAACCGCATGGCACGTACCACGGCCTCGCATTTTTCGGGGACGCGTGCAATATTCGAGAAATTTATTGCTCTGATAGGGTTTCATCGCCGGGAATTGCAGATCAGCAAGGCGGCACATGAAATCATGCCCGGTAGCGGCATGGGAAATCATTTGTGATGTCCTTGTGGCATGCCTAGGTCTTGCACAGACGAGGGAGGGGCATGCCCTGCCAACGGGTTACCGAAAGTACCTCGATGTCATTCCTGATGCAACCGTTGAAATCCTCGGAAAATTGTACTCCCTCCGTTCCAAAATATAGTGCTTCCTCTATTCCCGTGCTTCAACTTTGACCATACATTTAACCAACGAGACCGACTGCAGCGGGAGAAAAAGTTATACCAGTGAATTCGTATTCAAAGGAAGTTTTCAATTATATAATTTTTTCTCCCGCCGCAGTCAGTCTCATTGGCTAAGTTTATGGTCAAAGTTGGACCTCGAGAAACGCGGGTGCTCTATATTTTAGAATGGAGGGAGTATGATGGTAGGATTGCTCGAGATCTGGCATGATGTCATCACAGGGCCTCTGTAGGGTGTGGGAAAAGTTTGGACGCGTTTCGAGTAAGCCTCCCCTGAGGCCGCTTGTAAACCACACTGTCTCCGAGCTAGTATCTGGGTATCGAGAGGGAACGTGTCCAGTTTGTGCAGGAAGTGCTGGTCCTGTTGGTCTGTTGGCCTTGAAACTTCTCGTGCTCTAAGAGGGGGAAACCGCATGGCACGTGCCACGACCTCGCATTTTTTCGGGACGCGTGCAATATTCGAGAAATTTATTGCTCTCCTAGGGTTTCATCGGCGGGAATTGCAGATCAGCAAGGCGGCACATGAAATCATGCCCGGTAGCGGCATGGGAAATCATTTGTGATGTCCTTGTGGCATGCCTAGGTCTTGCACAGACGAGGGAGGGGCATGCCCTGCCACCGGGTTACTGAATGTACCTCGGTGTCATTCCTGATGCAACCATTGAAATCCTCGGAAAATCATACGTGGTAGGATTGCTCGGGATTTGACACGGTGTCATCACAGGACCTCTGTAGGGCATGGTGAAAGTTAATTTGGACGCATTTCGAGTAAGCCTCCCCTGAGGCCGCTTGTAAACCGCACCGTCTCAGAGATAGTATCTGGGTATCGAGAGGGAACGTGTCCGGTTTGTGCAGGAAGTGCTGATCCTGTTGCTCCGTTGCCCTCGAAACTTCTCATGCTCTAAGAGGTGGCAACCGCATGGCACGTGCCACGGCCTCACATTTTTCGGTTACGCGTGCAATATTCGAGAAATTTATTGCTCTGCTAGGGTTTCATCGCCGGGAATTGCAGATCAGCAAGGTGGCACATGAAATCATGCCCGGTAGCGGCATGGGAAATCATTTGCGATGTCCTTATGGCATGCCTAGGTCTTGCACAGACGTGGGAGGGGCATGCCCTGCCACCGGGTTACCGAAAGTACCTCGGTGTCATTCCTGATGCAACCGCTGAAATCCCCGAAAAGTCGTACGATGGTAGGATTGCTCGGGATCTGGCATGGTGTCATCACAGGGCCTCTGTAGGGTGTGGTAAAAGTTTGGACGCGTTTCGAGTAAGCCTCCCCGGAGGCCCCTTGTAAACCGCACCGTCTCCGAGCGAGTATCTGGGTATCGAGAGGGAACGTGTCCGGTTTGTGCAGGAATTGCTGGTCCTGTTGCTCCGTTGGCCTCGAAACTTCTCGTGCTCTAAGAGGGGGCAACCGCATGGCACGTGCCACGACCTTGCATTTTTCGAGGACGCGTGCAATATTCGAGAAATTTCTTGCTCTGCTAGGGTTTCATCGCCGGGAATTGCAGATCAGCAAGGCGGCACATGAAATCGTGCCCGGTAGCGGCATGGGAAATCATTTGTGATGTCCTTGTGGCATGCCTAGGTCTTGCACAGACGAGGGAGGGGCATGCCCTGCCACCGGGTTACCGAAAGTATGTCGGTGTCATTTCTGATGCAACCGTTGAAATCCTCGGTAGATCGCACGATGGTAGGATTGCTCGGGATCTGGCACGGTGTCATCATAGGCCGCTGTAGGGTGTGGTAAAAGTTTGGACGCGTTTCGAGTAAGCCTCCCCTGAGGCCGCTTGTAAACTGCACCGTCTCCGAACTAGTATCTGGGTATCGAGAGGGAACGTGTCCGGTTTGTGCAGGAAGTGCTGGTCCTGTTGCTCCGCTGCCCTCGAAACTTATCGTGCTCTAAGAGGGGGCAACCGCATGGCACGTGCCACGACCTCACATTTTTCGGGGACGCGTGCAATATTCGAGAAATTTATTGCTCTGCTAGGGTTTCATCGTCGGGAATTGCAGATCAGCCAGGCGGCACATGAAATCATGCCCGGTAGCGGCATGGGAAATTATTTGTGATGTCCTTGTGGCATGCCTAGGTCTTGCACAGATGAGGGAGGAGTGTCATTTCCAAGTGCAGCTCTCGGTACGTGTGGCATTTTCGAGTGCTGTTCTCGGGATAACGTAAACTAGATCTAGGGTTTTATCCTTTACCGAGCGTGACTCTCGGAAAAGGTGTAAACCCTAGATCTAGGTCTCGTACCTTTACCGAGAGCTGCACCGACAGACTCTCGGTAAAGGTTTGCGAACATTTAACTCCCCCCGCGCGGTCTCTTCTCTCTAACTTCTCTCTCTTTCTACCATGCCCCCCACACCCCACCGACGCCGCCCTCCGCCCCACCGGCGCCCCCCCCATTGAGCCGGCCCCCCCGCCCCTCCGGCGCCTCCCCCTCTTCCTGCCACCTACCCCCGTCGTTTGCCCCCCTACCCCTCTTCGCCCCCAACCCCGCCGGCGCCCCCCAACCCCGCCGGCACCACCTCCCCCTCTCGGTGAGCTTCGTCTCCCCCTCCCCGATCTTGTATGTATGGATGCATGAATTTTTATATGGATGCAAGGATTGATGGATGCATGGATGTATGAATGTATATATGTATGTATTAATGCATGGACTTTTTTTTGTAGTTTTTTGTATGCATCAATATATAGATGGATGCAAAGAAGGATGGATGAATGTAGATAATTGTTGATTTTTTTGTTTAGATAATTGTTGATGCATCTATTAGTTCTTGTTGTTTGTATGGATGCTATGGAGGTCACCCAGATTATATTTGACAGATGGCGATTGTTGTCGTAGGGGTCGCGCTTTCTCTGTTCTTCCTCTGTGATCTTTTCGTAGTAGGAGGAACAGAGGAAGGGAGACCATCACCGACAGTCGATGAGAGTTGATTTTGGAGGAAGAAAATCGACTTTTGATGATGGCGGTCAATCTGGGCGAGTTCTTGTGATATACATTTGTCACGCACGATGGACTCGCCCAGCTTGACCATGACCGAAAGTCGAAATATCTGTGAGATAGTCTCCACCATATATACCACCACCAGAGAGAGTTCCACCATATATACGTCAGAGAGATGAGAGTTGTTGGAGGAAGAAAATCGACTTTTGACGATGGCGGTCGATCTGGGCGAGTTCTTCTTGTGATATACATTTGTCACGCACGATGGACTCGCCCAGCTCGACCATCACCGAAAGTCGAAATATCCATGAGATAGTGTCCACCATATATCCCACCACCAGAGAGAGTTCCACCATATATCCGTGAGATAGTGCCCATCATGATTAATTTTCTTAGAAGTAATCTTTGATGTTTGATTCTTATGCTATTTTTCATTGTGTGATGAAAGGTGTTAGCACCGATCGATTTCGTTGCTATGGCTTCCTCCGATGACGCATCTTCCATTAGGGTCGACTCCGCGGTCAAGGAGAAGCTCGCCGAGGACCGCTTTGCAGCGCTCATTGAGAAGCACCCGCAGCTGATCTAATAAAGTATTTTGAGGATCTGGCCAAGAAGAATCCGCCAGCTAAGGAGAAGAAGGCCCCACCACGTAAGGAGTGTGACGACTCGATGCCATTGAGTCCACCGACATACATTCCCGACGACGCTTGGTCCTCCTCCGTGGGGGATGCCCTGACGTGCTCTGACTCCACGATCACCGGTTTCACCGACTACACCTCCGTGTAGTCCACCTAGATAGTTTGGCGTTGATTTAGTGATATAGTCATTTAGGTGTTGATATGGACTTCTTAGATTGCCACTTGCGAGGCTTTTGATTGTATGAGTGATGAACGCTTACGTGAATTATATATGATGTGATATTTTTAACCTTGCATTCCTTCTCTGTCTTTTTTTCTCTATCTTTGTAGATGAATTTGTATGCGGTGTACAAAGGTAGATGTCCAGGAGTCTACGATTCATGGTCTGAATGCCATGAACAAGTGATTTACTACGAAGGCAGCTCCCACGACTCGTTCAATAGCAAAGAGAAGGCAGAGTATCATTACAATCAGTATGTGCTTAAGCAGAAGAGAAAATCTGAATTAGTGGGTTCAGTGGATGGGTTCACTGGATGTGCTAGCCAGAAATGGCTTATTGGGTTAAGTGGATGGAAAAACTTGATAATTCTTCTTCAGTTTGTGATAATTGTGGTGTTGCTTTTATCTTGTGGTCGCATGTAGAAATGCATTGACCACTTTATTGTTTAGTAAGTAGGCATTTGTACTAAAGAGCTACCTTGTGATCTCAAAAGAAGTTCGTGTGAACTATTTTATGTAATGGTTATGTGTATTGTATATATATTTTTGCGGCAGGCATCCGGGGGAAAGCAGTGAAAAGTTGTCTGGGAACGGATCTTTGCCGAGAGCGGCTCTCGGCAAAGTGACATGCTGGCAGTTGGCTGTGGCAGTTTTGCTGAGAGCCATTCTCGGCAAAGTGGCATGCGCTGGCGGTTGGCTGTGGCGGTTTTGCTGAGAGCCACTCTCGGCAAAGAGCTGACGGAACCAGCCGACGTGAAAGTCACTTACATTGCCGGGTGGTACTGTTTGGCTCTCGGCATACGCTTTGCCGAGTGCTCGTGTCCTGACTCTCGGCAAATTCCTGTTTGCCGGAGAGGTGTACGCCGGGTGGCTTTTGCCGAGTGCAGCACTCGGCAAAGGCTTTGCCGGTGGTAGTTGACCCTTTGCCGAGTGTTCGTGGCACTCGGCGTATAACGCGATTCCAGTAGTGAAATTGTTGACTACACCGATGACATGAGAAAAGGTGAGAACTTCCAAGGCCTAGGCAGTCTTGGTGAGCTCTTTTTTATGCTTGCTGAAACAAGGAGACATACTGTGCATGATGTGCTCTACGCCCTTCTCAAATTAGTATTGCTTCTGCCTGTGGATATGGCAAATGTTGCATGGCTATTTTCCGCAATGAATTTACTCAAGCTTAAGTTGAGAAATATCATGGGTGATACTTTTTGGGATCATTGTCTACTACCATTACGTTGGACCTCACCTACCTAGGTCTACCACTCTCTCCGTTAAACTACCCCCTCGGCTTTCCAACCTACTTCCTTCATCCGTGAATAAGTGTAGTTATAGCTTTCGTCCTAAGTCAAAGTTTTAAATTTTGACCAATTTTATAGAAAAGAGTAGTAACATATATGGCATCAAATTGGTATATTATGAAAGTACATTTCAAAACGGAACTACTAATACGAATTTAGTGCCATTAGTGCTGCTACTTTTCTTTACAAAGGTGGTCAAAGTTTCAAAACTTTGACTTAGGAAAAAAACTAGAAGTACACTTATTCGCGGACGGAGGGAGTACTGTCCGAAATTTCTTTGGGTAACTCAATGGCTAGGCAGCTTGCCTGCTCTCCCGTGGAGCTAGGTTAACCCATAGGCGCTTACGGATCCATTCTCGCTGACCTCGTTGAGCCATGCATTACCTAGCCTGCCCAGCCACAACTTGTTGCTCCGTTGTCCGCTCATGACAACGAGACACAATATGTATTGCTCCTCCTCCTCTCCCGATACGTGGTCATGGTTGAGGTGAACTCTTCATGTTTCCCCTCACCCCCCGAAGTACCGGTGTTCCCCTTAGCTCCTTCCACCCTAGTGCCACCAAACGCAGCCACTGAAGCTCGCCGCCAGTCCTGCCTCCATCCACTCAGGAGCCTGCAATCACTCCTATCGACCCTATTGTTGCTCCTACATGACTCCGTGCCCCCATCTTTGCTCCCTAGCTTGCTCCCACACGAAGCCATACAACATCGCAGCGACTGTGTCCTCACCGACGTTCACACACCTTTCGAACCACTGCCATGTGAACCTGGCCCATTAGTGGATAAGGTTAGTACTAATTCCTATCTTAGATGCTATGATTTTCTGATCAGTGGATCCTGAGCTTAATTAAAATAGTAACCATGTCTGAAATAATTATAATCATGCTGTTGGGTTCCATAGTCTAGTTTGATAGAGTCAAAGCTGACTAGGCTGACTTTGACTGCTACATGGCAAGTTAGATTCTAAAACCGGTAACACGTAAGCCCCAATACTGCTCTGCTCTAGTGTTGGACGACTGGTATCTGGTTTCCAAACACGAGGGACCAAATGTAGCCAAAAAAAGATAAGATACAAAACATCTACTTGTAAACTTGAGGGAGCAAAAATATAGATTTTCTCAAAGAAAATGGCTCTTATATCGTAAAGTCTGCACAAAGTCTCAAGATCGAATGTCACAAGGCAATGACAATAGCTTCTGTTTCCTTCAATAAAAAGGACACTCTCGTTTACAACCATCATTGTGCTCAACTTCAATCAAATGTATATATGTTTCTTGTCAAAAAAATTCAAGAGAAGATGAATGGTTCTCCAAATCAAATGAGAGGGAATAAGGCAAGAGTGAAAAGGTTTAGTGATATTTTCAGACAAGGTGAGAGGGAATAAGGTAAGAGTCAAAAGGTTTCGTGATATATTCAGACAAGGTGAGAGGGCAAAGGGAAAGAAAAAAAATGAAACATACAATGATGCATCCTAAAATTATAACATATTCATAGCAAGATTGTAATACATAGCAATTGTAATATTCATACCAAAATCCTATAGATCCATGTCACAAGTATTACATATATAGAGATATAGGGTGGGGCGTCTTGGTGGCGATGTTGATGAATAAACACAGTAAAGATTGCATCCGGAAGGGTGCTAGAGAAGCTATTTAGCTCCTGTTCCACCTAAGCATGCGAATACCTCAAGGTGGCGGCAAAGAAAAATCCCATAAAGTTAGGATAACCTTCGAGGTATAAACAATTGTTCCGCAAAGGAACATCGCCAACAGGATGTCTTATGGAGCCCACATGGTAGGTGGGTGACCAGGGGCCTGGCTGCCTAGGCTAGCAGAGACAACCCTTGGTATGTCTACTAGGGTGCCGTTCCGCCAGGCTTCGTGATTTCTTCTCAATCTTCTCATGGAAGTGTTTGAGATTTAAAAAAACTTTAAAATATCAGAAAATTCAGCTTTTTTCAAATAGGTAGGTAAGTCCTAATAACATAAATTATCAGGTAAATAATTGAAAATATGAAATTAAATTTCAAAGGGAATCGATATGTTAAGCACATGACAGAGGTGAAATATAAATATAAGAACATGTACATCCATAAATTTACTAGACCGACACATGCCAAGTACAGTAGCAAATCCTCCAGCCAATATGCCTGAAATCCCCATGAATTCACTTGAAGTACCAATTAATAAAACAAAGGAATTCATAAAGCATGATGATATACATTTGAAAGCATAATGACTTCCAACACCATGCAAGCATTTTATCCTTAGTGAGGTAGATCGGTCTAAGATTTTCTTCTCCTAGTGCCACTAAAAGTGCTTCATAAATAGAAATCTATTCTATCTAATGCACACCACTCTCTCTATTGATCATTCATATGATGTGACCCATGAATACATTAAGCAATATGAGAGTAATACACATCTATAAATTATGATGTGATCGTTCATCTGATGTCAACCATGATAATCTAATTAGAAAATAGTTATTCATCACATAGTAATAAGATTCAGCGTAAGGATTACATCATGTAGGGAAACTCATGTGATCATGTCATCACACACACACACACACACACACACACACAGAGAGAGAGAGAGAGAGAGGGAGAGAGGTTGCTAAACTCACGAGCCTTATTAGTTGCAACAATTTATGAACAAATAATGTGGACTAAAGTATTTTTTTGGATTTCTTAATAATTGACGGTTGAATAGAATGTAAATGTGATTTAGAGAGTTTCTTACGAAGAAAATTGGATCGGTGTGCATAGGTTCTCTACTAGCATCTCACATGATAGTGGTCAAATGTGAATTTTCGATAAAAAAATATTTCAGTCAGTTGATATATCGAGGTGATACAACCGCATTGCAAGAATGCCCGGCCTCTACATATATAGCGCGATGCACACACCCAACATGTCAAACAAATCTAAAAATAAATATCGTTTTACAGAAATAAATAAATCATTCCAACCTAGGGTGGGGCAAATCCTATCCGTAGATTACACCGCCATCCATGTTGGGAGAAAACCTCCCTGACAGTATGCTTCAGCCGTGTAGACGCCATCATAAAAAGGTCTCTGTCCTCCGGCCTCTACAAGAAAGACCAAGTACGGAGCCATCGCTTACATGCATGAATAACCTACATAGGAGATGAAATATATTTATTGTTAAAAATCACATAATTTCTAGTAAATCACAATGCCCAACATAAGGCAATCGCCCCCACAAGTAGATGTGCAGAAAATTGTTTACCAATTAACCGCAACCAATTGCCGAACATGTTACGCGCACTACATGGGGATATAGATTTGAAGCTACTTGGACTATGGCCCAGACTACACGAGCAAATTTACATTAGAAAAAGTGTTTAATGGACTCATCCTGTTGGCAAAAGACACATGTTTTGCTACCTTGCCAGTTACGTCGTGCCAAATTATCTCTAGTTAAGATGACCCCTCTGTTTGGAAACAAGATGAATATCTTCACTCTTAGAGGAATTTTGAGCTTCCACAATTTCTTGTTATCAACTAAAACCTCAATATGAACCAATGCATCATACAAGGATTTGACTGAAAAGCAACCGTTGTGATGCAGATTGCATCGAAACTTGTCTGGTTCGCCTAAGAATTGAATGGCCTCCAAACGAATGAGTAATTCATTCCATGCTACCAGGCGAGGCCCAAAAAGGTCCCTTCGGAATGAAATATCAGGGTTTTTTTGTCTCAATTTTTTTTATCGTCACGAATTTATGTCTGACAATCCTGTACAAGCTAGGGTATTGCACCATAAGTGGAGTGGCCCCCAGCCAGGTGTCTTCACAAAAACAAACCCGAGAACCATCCTTAACCGAGAAAATGTCAAATTGGAAAAAGAATTCCTTGGCCTTCATCACGCCACTCCAAAAATGTGAATCACCGAGTTTCCAAAGAACTTGAGAAATTGCTTTGGACCACACGTACTTATTATGACTGATTTCCTGCCACACTCCATTCTCAGTGAGTAGTTTGTATACCCATGTACTCAGAAGAGCGATGTTTTTAATATCAATATCCTGAATTCCAATGCCTCCTTGACTTTTATGTCGGCATAAAACACTCCATCTAGTAAGCCGATATTTCTTGGACTCATTATCACACTGCCAGAAAAATCTGGATCTAAAATAATCGAGACACTAAAGAACCCCTTTCGGTAAGTGAAAGAAAGACAACATGTATAGAACCATGTTGCTGAGGATGGAATTGATCAGAATCAACCATCCCCCATACGGCAAGAGTTTGGCCTTCCAATTGGCTAGACGTTTCTCGAGTCTTTATTCCACATGCTTCCTCTCAACGATAGTTAAACGGTGATAGTGAATTGGGATACCTAAATACGGAATCGGAAACTGCCCGAGCTGGGTGCCGAAAATCTCAGCATACTCAGATGTGGACTCTGCAGCATCGCCGAAACAGAAAAGCTCACTCTTATGGAAATTAATTTTGAGACCAGATAGCTCCTGAAATGCACATAAAAGCAACTTGAGGTTTCTTGCTTTATCTAGGTCATGATCCATAAAAAGAATAGTGTCATCTGCATATTGTAGAAAAGATAGACCTTCTTCTACCAAATGAGGGATCACAACGCTAATCTGACCAGCCACAGGGGGTGGCCAATATTTTCCATGCTAGATGTGTTATTCTCAAGATGAGTGTTTATTCACTTGTCATTGCACAAGAGTACGACAAAGGTATTAGGGATGCCCAGTCCCGAAATAAAAAATGAATTTACTTTATGTTGTCAAATAATAAATTCCTTGGAAAGTGTTGGTATGGAGGGTACCCGTGGATACGGCTAGCCATGGATCGTGAAAGAATGATGGAAAAAGGAATAAACTTTATTTTCTGTTTGGGAACCGCCTATGATATATCTAGCATGGAAAGTGTTGGGAATTACTCGGTCGTTTTCATTGACGGGAAAAGTATGCCTCTCAAAATATTGATCTCTCAATTTAAGCTTTGAGCTCTGGCACCTCTACAAATCCCTACTTCCCTCTGCGAAGGGCCTATCTATTTACTTTATGCAATTTTTATTTTTATTTGAGTCTCCATCTTCTCTTATAAAGCACCAACTAAGGGGCACTATGATCGTACTTGAGCATTGGATGTAGCTAATATGCGAGTGTGTTTTGCGAATGGATCAATGATTGAGCATGATGGGCTAGGCATAACTTTCTTTAGTGTTGATATTTTGAAAGACATGGTTGCTTGTTGATATGCTTGAGTATTGATATCTTCATGTCAAATTATAGATTATTGCTTTGAATCATTCAAGTCCAAATGTCCATGGTACAAAAGAAAGAGTATATGATGAATATGATAGGTAGCTTTCCACAACAAAAATTTCGTTTTCAATTGCTACTTTATCATGATAAATTTTATGAGAAAGAGTTGTTGTTATGATGCTAGAAAAAGTGATTGAAATTATCATTGATCAAACTTATGCACTTTGCTAGCATTCACACTTCGTAAATTATTTCTTTTATCATTTACCTACTCGAGGACGAGTAGGAATTAAGCTTGGGGATGCTGATACGTCTCCAACGTATCTATAATTTATAAACTATTCATGCCATTATGTTATCATTCTTGGATGTTTTACAATCATTTTATAGCAACTTTATATCATTTTTTGGGACTAACCTATTGACATAGTGCCCAGTGCCAGTTGCTGTTTTTTCCTTGTTTTTTACAGTGCAGAAAATCAATACCAAACGGAGTCCAAACACAGCAAAACTTTTTGGAGATTTTTTCCAGACCAGAAGACACCCGGTGGGCCAAAGAAGTACCAGAGGGGAGCTCCGAAGAGAGCACAGCCCACCAGGGCGCGCCTGGGGCCCAGGCGTGCCCAGGTGGGTTGTGCCCACCTCGGTGGCCTCCCGCACTGCCTCTTCGCCCTATAAATTCCCAAATATTCCAAAAACCCTCGGGGTAACCCTAGATCAGAAGTTCCGCCGCCGCAAGCCTCTATAGCCATGAAAAACCAATCTAGACCCCGTTCCGGCACCTTGCCAAAGGGGGAAATCATCACCGGTGGCCATCTTCATCATCCCGGCGGCCACAATGATGGGGAGGGAGTAGTCCACCCTCAGGGCTGAGGGTTTGTACTAGTAGCTTTGTGTTTAATCTCTCTCTCTCTCGTGTTCTTGAGATGGCACGATCTTGACGTATCGCGGGCTTTGTTAATATAGTCGGATCATATGGTGTTTCTCCCTCTCTATCTTGTTGTGATGAATTGAGTTTTCCCTTTGAGATTTCGTTTTATCGTATTGAATACTTTTATGGATTTGAGAGCACTTGATATATGTCTTGCATATGAATACCCGTGGTGACAATGGTTTATCATATTGATTCACTTGATATGTGTTTTGGCACTCAACTCGCGGATTCCTGAGGTGACATTGGGGTAATCTATGCATAGGGGTTGATGCACGTTCTCGTCTTTGTTTCTCCGGTAGAAATCTTGGGGTACTCTTTGAGGTTCTTTCTGTTGGATTGAGTATTATGAATCTGAATTTGCTTTGGTGTTATTTTAGTATGAACTCTTGATAGATCGATCGAAAAGAATAACTTAGTGTTATTTTAGTAAGAACTCCTGATAGATCGATCAGAAAGAATAACTTGGTGTTATTTTAGTATGAACTCTTGGATAGATCGATCGGAAAGAATAGCTACAATCAATTTCTTCTTATGTTCTCCGCTAGATAAGAACTTTGGAGTGATTCTTCATCGCACGTTGAGGGATGGTTATATGATCCAATTAGATTAGCATTGTTGAGAGATTGCACTAGCGAAAGTATGGACACTAGGCCTCATTTTCAAGCATTGCAATATCATTTGTGCTCCGTTTTATCAATTGCTACCCTGCTGTTTTTTATTGTTCCTATTACAAAAATCAATATCTACTATCATTACTACACTTTGATTACCATCTCTTCGCCAAACTAGTGCACCTATATAAATTACCATTGGTGTGTTGGGGACACAAGAGACTCTTTGTTATTTGGTTGCAGGGTTGTTTGAGAGAGACCATCTTCATCCTACACCTCCCATGGATTGATAAACCTTAGGTCATCCACTTGTGGGAAAATTGCTACTGTCCTACAAAACTCTGCGCTTGGAGGCCCAACATGTGTCTACAAGAATAAAGTTGCGTAGTAGACATCAGGCACACACAAACCACTTAAATTTTTGGAACAAGGCATAGATCAATGAAATGCCTAAAGAAAATTCCCCACCAAGTTGATTATAAAGCACTGATGTGTGTGTGCACCTACGTTGATTATTGGCGGTGGCCTAGCATTGACTGTATTGGACTGCGGCCGCGTGATCTGACAGCGGTGACTGGTTATTCTCAAACTAATTTAGCCCTGATTTGACTAAGTGTACTACACCTGAGCGATCTGACACCGGTGACTGGTTAAGCCATGAATGATCTGGTGCCCTCGGCAACCTAATACTAATAATTAGAAGAACACACACGGATACAGCGACGCAGACCAAGGTACTCAAGGTAAAATCGACGAGGACCAGCAAAACTCCCCTACCCTGCCCTGATTAGTGGTTGTAAACATACACGATACAACAGCGAACAGACGACAGTCAAAACTGACTGACTCAGGAGAAGCGAGATCCCTACCAAGAATCGATTACTGCCAGTCCTACGATCCGCACACGACCTGTCGCTGCCAACTCTGCCCGATCGAAAAAATCAGATGGGCTCGGCATGAACAGCGCGGCAAGAGGGAGAGAGGAGGAGGATCGTCGATACCTGAGCGAGGAGGAAGAGGAGGACAGTGGCCGGCAGGGGTGGGTGCGTCGGCCGATCTTGCTAGGCTGCGGCGTCGGCACCGCCCTTGGGCAGCAGCAGCTCCCCGCTTGGCTCCTTCGCGGGCGATGCACCCGCAAAAAAAAAAAAGATGCACGCGCGCGCCGGCGAGTAATCCAGCCGCGACGCCATGATCGTCGCCGGTGGGGGAGCAGATGACAGCAGGGTCGCGGTCGGGTACGACGGCGTGGTCTGGCTCGGGAGAGGAAGCACGAGGGGTAGCCGGAGCCGACCGGGATCTGCCAGCTACGGTGGCGGCCTAAAGGGGATCGGGAGGTGGTTCAGTGAGAAAGAGAGAGAGGGGGGGGGAGCCGAGGCTGTCCATCTCGGCCTTCTCGGGAGAGCGAGTGGAAGGGGAGCCGGCAAGGGACGACAGTGTTGGGTGGAATCGATGTGGGCGGCGGCGCACGAAGGAGGGCGCGGCTAGGGTTTGGACGAGGGGTGAGAGGGAGATGCGCGTCGAATCCGGGAGTGGGACAAGAGGGATGAGGGGTGAGAGGGGGAGGGGGAAGAGGGCTGCCGTCGGATCCGGGACTATCCAACGGTGTTTGATGCATGATCCGCGTGAAGTGCTCATGGACCAATCAGAACGCAATAAAGGCCTTGATGACGTTATGACCATATAAATAGGTCGTAATCGATTAAAAATAAGTTTTTTTTATGAAAAAAGCATTTTTATTTTTGGAGTACAAAAAATAGTTTTGTTGTGAAGAACCTACCAACACTATGTATTAGACCAAATTTTATGTATAATTGACCAAATGCTTTCATGTAAAATGCTTTTGATCCACGTTTCGTGAAATTGACAGATTCCCACCGATTCAGAGGGAAGCGAGTCAAATATGCTATAGCTGCCTCATAATTTAATTTTTATTTAAAAAAAATCATTTTTAGGTACATAAGTATCTATTTAATCAGAGAAACTCCAAAAGTTTTGCAAGATTCATCCCCTAGCTACGAATGGTCATGCCCGTCATTTTGATCGCATCTTGAAATGGGCATAAGAAATTAATTTTTTTTGAAAACCTTTGTATTGTGTCATTACATGTGACCTAGTTTCCAGGAAAAATAAGAAACTTGGACTACGATAAATGTCTTAAAAAAGTGTTCTCAGAAACGAGCTATCATGTATGAAGATCCATGACTTTGAAGGCAAATAGACAATGTTATAGCAACATTCATGGCATAATTTTTCAAATGATATCAAATTTTGCACAAGTTTGCATCTTGGAATGACAAACAATGTTGCCTAAGGAAGTTTTCACTTTCTTTGCACGAAAAAATCATTTTCCATTTTTTAGTGCCCAAAATGAGTTTTTTTGAAGGACCTACCATATATTTGTTGCAAAATTGGACCAAGTAAATTTCATAAAATACTAGTCCATATTTAATGTACAATTGACCAAATGATTGGGTGTCAAAATCTTTTGATCCACCTCTCGTGAAAAGGACAATTTTCCGCCGATTCAGTAGGAAGCGGGTCAAATTTGAACTGCAGGTCCCTCATAATTTGCTTTTTATTTTTTTCAAAAATCATTTTTAGGTACATAAGTATCTATTTAATCAGAGAAACTCCAAAAGTTTTGCAAGATTCAACCCCTAGCTACGAACGGTCATGCCCGTCGTTTTGACCGCATTTTGAAACGGGCATGAAAAATAAAAAAAATCAAAAAAATTGGAAAACCTTCGCATTGTGTCATTATATGTGACCAAGTTGCCAGAAAAAATAATAAACTAGTAATACGGCAATTATTTTCTAAAAGTGTTCTCAGAAATGAGCTATCATGTGTGAAGATTCATAGTTTGTTCAAATGATATCATATTGTGGACAAGGGTGCATCTTGGAATGGCAAACGATGTTGCCTATGGAAGTTTTCATTTTCTTTGCACGAAAGATTCATTTTCTAGTTTTTTAGTGCCCAAAATGAGTTTTTTTTACGAACCTACCATATATTTGTTGCAAAATTATACCAAATCATTTTTCTAAAATAATAGACCATATTTAATGTACAATTGACCAAATGGTTTGGTGTCAAAATCTTTTGATCCACCTCTCGTGAAAAGGACAAATTTCCGCCGATTCAGCAGGAAGTGGGTCAAATTTGAACTGCAGTTACCTTATAGTTTGCTCTTTATTTTTTACAAAAAATATTTCTAGGTACATAAGTATCTATTTAATTAGAGATACTCCAAAAGTTTTCCCAGATTCAACCACTAGCTAGGAACGGTCATGCCCGCCGTTTTGACCGCATTTTGAAATGGGCATGAAAAATTCAAAAAAAAAATTGGAAACCTTCGCATTGTGTCATTATATGTGACCAAGTTACCAGGAAAAATAATAAACTTGTAATACAACAATTATTTTTAAGAAGTGTTCTCAGAAATGAGCTATCATGTGTGAATATTCGTGTCTTTCAAGCCAAATGATCAATCTTATGGCTACATTCATGGCATATTTTTTTCAAATGATCTCATATTGTGCACAAGGGTGCATCTTGGAATGGCAAACAATGTTGTCTAAGGAAGTTTTCATTTTCTTTGGACGAAAAAATCATTTTCCATTTTTCGAATGGCCAAAATGAGTTTTTTTTGTGAAGGACCTACCATATATTTGTTGCAAAATTGGACCACACCATTTTTATAAACTATTAGGCCATATTTAATGCACAATTGACCAAATGGTTGGGTGTCAAAAGTTTTGATCCACCTCTTGTGAAAAAGACAAATTTCCACCGATTCAATAGGAAGCAGGTCAAATTTGAACTGCAGCTGCCTTATAGTTTGCTCTTTATTTTTTCCAAAAATCATTTCTAGGTAAATAAGTATCTATTTAATCAGAGAAACACTAAAAGTTTTCCAAGATTCAACCACTAGATAGGAACGGTCATGACCGCATTTTGAAACGGGCATGAAAAATTCAAAAAAAAATCAAAAAATTGGAAAACCTTTGCATTGTGTCATTATATGTGACCAAGTTACCAGAAAAAATAATAAATTTGTAATAAAGCAATTCTTTTAAAAAAGTGTTCTCAGAAACGAGCTATCATGTGTGAATATTCATGGCTTTGAAGCCAAATGATCAACTTTATGGCCGCATGCATCGCATAGTTTGTTCAAATGATCTCATATTGTTCACAAGGGTGCATCTTGGAATGGCAAACAATGTTGCCTAAGGATGTTTCATTTTCTTTGGACGAAAAATTTATTTTCCATTTTTCGAGTGCCCAAAATGAGTTTTTTTGTGAAGGACCTACCATATATTTGTTGCAAAATTGTACCAAATCAATTTTCTAAAATACCAGGCCATATTAAATGCACAATTTACTAAATGGTTGGGTGTTAAAAGCTTTGATCCACCTCTCATGGAAAACACAAATTTCCGCCGATTCAGTAGGAAGCGGGTCAAATTTGAACTGCAACTACCTTATAGTTTGCTCTTTATTTTTCCCGAAAATCATTTCTAGTTACATAAGTATATATTTAATCAGAAATACATGGTTTGGTGGCGGTACATCGAGGTTTGCACGGTGGCCGAGGGCCCCAACTCCAGAGCGCGTAAGTGGCATTGCCACGCGTTCTGGGTGCCCTAGGCATGTCTAGTGGGTTGGACACTCCCCCGGTAGGTGTTAGGAAGAAGAAGGCAATAGAAGAATCTCACGAGGAGACTG
This sequence comes from Thinopyrum elongatum, assembly GCA_011799875.1. Lineage (NCBI taxonomy): Eukaryota > Viridiplantae > Streptophyta > Magnoliopsida > Poales > Poaceae > Thinopyrum > Thinopyrum elongatum. The sequence continues at coordinate 591,904,680 of CM022300.1, forward strand.
AACTAGGCTCAAACATGAATTAGCAGCCACCCGAGAAGGATACACCGGGAAGAAGTGCTTGGCCTGGAAATTTACGCATACTGCAAATCCATCATGCAAGTGGCTGTCGTGGCTTGCCTGGAAATGAAGGATACACCGGGAAGAAGTGCGGTGAAGCCGTGGAACAATTCGCCGGAACGATTCTCTCTCGGAGGGTCTAGATAAGGGCAAGGGTAATATGTTCATTTCCAGTATGTGAACACATTAGTGAAAATGGTACCAACAGAACGGGCTCAACAAGACGAAGATGTGGGCTTTGGAATCACCTGATTCGGAGTTACGTTCGCGAATATACAGATAGATGAAGATCAGGGACTAATCTGTAAAAAATAATATTCATACATGGGTCCTTGATGGTTAAAACAGAGAGCGCCTTCGGGCCCAATACGCCTCCTGCACTGGAAAACGTACTCTCAGCCGAAGTAGAACGAGAATACGCCTTCAGTGCAGGAAAACGTATTCCCTGAATACGTGTCCAATTAACACACGCGGGCCCAGGGCATTAGCCACTTACAGGTGGGGTCGGGGGGGGGGAGCTGGATCGGTCGTCGTCTTCCTCGTCTCGCTCCCCCGACAGGAAGCAGAGGAGTGATCAGTGGATGGCGCCGGCGATGGGCCTTGCCGGCTACGGCTGTCCCCGGCGGAGCTGGGACCACCGACGGGACCAGGGCGGTGCGCCGCTCCCGCCTGGAGCTGCAGCAACGTTGGAGGGGACTTGGAGTGATGGCGGTACGCGGAGGCCGAGAGCAGCGGCGGCGGTCAGACCTTGGGAGCGTGCGGCCATGGTGGCTCCGGCAGCGAGCTGATGGCACGGGGAGGATCGCCGGGCTTCGGGGCATCCACTGGAGAGGTCAGGGAGGGAAGAGGAGGCTCGGGTGGCCGGGATTTAGACGAGCCCGACTGCGGCCATGGCGGAGGAAGGCAAGGCAGATGAGCTCCGTTGGGCTTGGGAGGCAGAGGAGAGGGCGATGAGGAGCGGAGGGACTCGAGGCAGCCTTAAATAGGCACGGGGAGAGCTCGGGAGGGCTCTAGAGTTCTCAGCCGACTGGACAAGGAGAGAGAAGAGGAGCTCAGGTCACGGGTGGGCTCGATGCGACTTAATGACGGTGAGATAGGTCGGGGCAGAGGCACGGGACGAAGCAGAGGATCACGGGGGAGCTCCAGGACATGACGATGGCTCGAGAAGTAGAGGAACGGACGAGCACAGTGGCCGCGGTTTGCAAGAGCGCGCTGGTGTGCATGCCGGCCACGCAGTCACCACGTGAACTGGTGCACACAGTGCACTCTGGCCGGCCTAATCAAGTCCACTGTGATGTCTCTCCAAGCTAGGTTATCTCAGAGGTGATGGCTCAAAGAAAGACACTATGGTTAGATGGGAATGATCCTCAGAAGTTCACTGCAGCAAACTTGGCCCATATGGTGAGGTGAAATATGATGGCCACTAAGGATCAAAAGATGTCAGATATGCTTAGGGTAGGAAGGACTACAATCCTGTGAATTTTGAGATGATTTGGACCAAGTTTTAACATAGTTGCTTCACAACTGCCCAAACTGGTCCAGAAAATGAATCATGAAGTAGCACTCAGTAGGAGTGTTGGATAGGGCTAAAAATTGGCATGTGGGGGTTATTTAGGCATAAGAAGACACTGTATAAATTTCATGCCATTTGGACATGCCAAAATGGCACTTCCTTCACAGTGGTCTTCTCTGGACAGAATATTGAGAAAATTGTAGAGGGCAAATGGCTAGATGAAATGATCCCAAATTTGGTGGATAGGGTTCATATGGGCAGTAGCATGTCCTAGCAATAATGAAGCAACATAAAATATAGTTGCTTCACAAACAGAAAATCTAACCAGAAACCAAGATTTGATGATGAGCTCACATAGAGGGATGACATGAGCTCAAATTTGGAGGAGAGCCATGATTTGATCATATAAAGGACCTTGCAAAATTTCAACTCATTTGGATACTCCTAGCTAGTACTTCCTTCAACAAGGCTTCTATCTGATAGAAACTTTGGAAATTTGCTAAGGAAGATTCACTAGGCAAATGGAGTTGAATTTTCTCATGTGGCAATTATTTGGATAAGAGAGAATGCCCCAAAAGTTTGGGAGCAATTATTTGGATAGGTGGCACTTCCTTCACAAAAACCACACTGGACGGAATTGAAGAAGGAATATTGATGAATTATTTTTGATCATGACAAGGAAGGGTCTTGACATATCTGATGAAGATATGTCCCAAAGGATTTATGAGCATTTTGTGGGAGTCAAGGGAAAGACAGAAATATAGGTTGCGGCAAAAAGGATTATTCATTTAATAGAAAAGGAATATTCCCAAGAAAAAGAGTGTTAGAATTTGTCACGATGGGAATTGACATGATCTTGGGATGGTTTTGAGGATGGCAAGCCACTTTGGAGACAGAGAAGAGGTGATCTTCCCAAGTTTCCAGACCACATAGCCATGGAAAAATCTCAAGCAAAATCGTCAGAAAATAAAAAGAAAAAGAAAGGGCCAAAATCCAGGGCATTACAAGGAAGCTGAATGGAAAATCCTATGTGATTTCTTTGTGACATGTGTAGGCCTTGTGAAGACGGGGGGGGGGGGGGGGGGGGGGTGGCAGGCCCCACCACTGGGGTAAAATTACCTCGGCGACATGCATGATCCAACCATTTAAATCCTCGAAAAAATCTTACGGTGCCAGAAATCCTCAGGATTTGGCACAGCGTCATCACATGGCCCACTGTAGGGTGTGGTAAAATTTTGGGCGCGTTTCGAATAGGCCTGACCTGAGGCCGCTTGTAAACTACAACATCTCCGATCACTCTCTGGGTATCGAGAGGGAACATATCCAGTTTGTGAAGTAAGTGCGGGTCCTGTTGCTCTGTTGGCCTTGAAACTTCTCGTGCCCGCAAAGGAGGTCATCACAGGACATGTGCCAGGCCCCCGCATTTTCCAGACATGCAATATTTGAGATGTTTATTGCACCGCTAGTGTTTCTGCATCGAAAATTGCAGATCTACAAGGCGAGGCATGAAATCATGCCTAGAATTTGAATGGAAAACTCCTATGTGATGTCTTTGTGAGATGCACAGGCCTTGTGCGGACAAGGGAGGGACAGGCCCCATGACCCAGGAGGGGGGTGGGGGGTGAAATTACCTCGGTGGCATGCATGATCCAACTGTTTAATTCCTCTGTGTGTGAAGCATGCCTTGCGAAGTGTCAGGCGAGATGGATCCCTCCACTATCGGGGTTTACCAAGGCGAGGTGCCATGGCGAGGGCGTTAAACAAGGGCGCATTAGGTGTACATGATCATCTGTGATGAGTGTTTGATGTCCTAGCAGATCCGGCTGTGCTCGAGGCATATGGGTGCGTGGAGGCCAAGGTACTCGTTGAGGATCTACTGGCCTCGAAGCTCATGATCACCACGGGCTGGCTGGGATGTGTCAGTGTAATCAACGATATCAATTCTCTTTGCCAAGCAGGGCAGTACTGCATGATTGTTGCGGAGATATACAGAAGTTCAAGAGGTGGGTTTTTGTACAGTATATTCTGTCACGAGCAGCGGGAAATAAATGATATTGGACACTTCTGGAGCTTCACTTGATATTGGACAAAAAAAGACTGGTGAGCGAGAGACGACAAGTCGTTTTAATTACACTAGTAGGAAACAGGGCATCAATCCCGGTTCCAGAGGGCCTTTAGTCCCGGTTCTGCAACCGGGACAAAACGATCGGGACTAATGCCCATTACTTTTAGTCCCGATTGGCTTATGAACCGGGACTAAAGGAGCTCCACGTGGCCGTTGTGGGGCGCCCAGGCAGGAGGACCTTTAGTCCCGGTTGGTAACACCGACCGGGACTAAAAGGCAGCTACGCGTCAGCAGCTGCCAGACGCTAGGGTTTTTGTTTTTTGTTTTGAAAGGAGGGGTTTAGGGGTTTTGGAGGGTTTAGGTGTTTTCTTATTGTGTTTCCCCCTTTTATTTTTTTGTTTACCCTTCAATTCTTTTACATTTAGGGTTTCATTTCTATTTAATGTTTTCCATTCAACTCGATGCCATCTACTACATATAGCAATGAAGGAACCATTACACAAGATTGTCATGAACATATATAGAGAGAAGTGACCTCTCTTTCTCCGTGCTTGGTCGAACAACAAGTTTTCGTATATCGATCCGACGCTACTACATATATACAATCTAACATCTCTTACGATCCCTGACATCATCTAGCACCAAAATCGCTTTGAATTTCCATATGGTATTCTCCCTTTTCATGTATGACGTGGTCCAGAAAGAATCCCGCCAATTCCTCTTGAATTCCTTGTATGCGATCATGTGGTAGGAGTTCTTCCCGCATCTCCCACATCTAATTTAAAGAAGGGGGGTCAATACATATATATGAATGAAACCCAACACAATTGATGGTAATAAAATAAAATTGTGAATATTGTTTACGTACTTCAAATTGGTCGTCAGAGAAGCCCCGCTCAGAGGTCGAGTGGCGAATGAACTCCCAAACGTAGTATCCACATAAATTATTCCCTCCTGCCTGCCACAAGCACTTTACAAGAATAGAGATCAATCAAACTGATAATCAAGCATGATAATGGTATTGATGAAACTAGAATCAATGAGAGATGCACGGAACTAGCTAGTACTACTTACTTTGGGGTGTGTAAATCGCTGCTCCTTCTTCAGACCCAGAACCATTCTGGTGAACTTTTTCCAAACCCTGCCTGGCAAAGAAAATGATTACTTGATATCAGGAAATGAAGAAAAGTTGCTCATATGGTGCGATAATGATTGAATTTACTTCTGGAGCATTTCACTCATGTCCGGCCACTCGTTAGGATCTTTATGTCTCGAGTCTAAGATAGTTACTACTCCCCCATCAAGCTTAATGGATAGCAGAATAAAGTGGAACCTGCGCACGCATAACTCATCAATTACAGTACTTAAACTCAAGTAAGTGAAACCAAATATGCACAAGACAGTAACACTCACTTGAAGTTGTAAAGAAAGAGTATCTCCCTTTTGTTTTGATGTCGCAGGAACGCTTTTAGCAAGTTTTCCTCAGTATCTTTGGCTTTGTTTTGTACCATCCATTCATTTACGGTATTTGGGCTAATAAACCCAATGTCATAGATTTGTCCTCTTTTGCATTCGACGATCTTCAACCTGCATAATATAGTGAGGATAATTATATATACATGGAATGAACAAGCTGAGCTAGAGACTTAATTACAGAAATAATACTTACAGACATTAGCAAGTCATGAGTTGTTTGTCGATGGCGTCTTGATTGAATAACTGAAATGATTCCACAAATTCAATAGGCATCAGGTCGACTCCAATGAAGTTGTGCTCATCTTTAATTCCCAGAAACATACTATCGGTCCCATCCTTGCTGCAGGTTTCCTAGTACCAGTCATGCAATCTTCGCATCATTGTTGGTAGATGCGGGAGCTTATTAGGTTTGACGAGAGGCTTCCCGTGCTCATATCTAAAGGGCGCTACTACCTCAGCCATTTCAAACTGTACATCATCACCCACTTAATCACCAAGAGTGGTACCGGGCGCTAGCCCCGGATGATTAGCGATATCGCTAGACACCTTGAGCGGGGGGCACGATTGCTTCTCTTGTTCGCCGAGCTGGGGATTGTTTTCCCACTTCGTCTTGCAGCACTGGTAATACTTCCCGACCGCCGCGCTTCATCATATGTCTTTCCAATACAGCGGTCATAGTGTGATTACGGCGGAGGCGGTGGTGGTCGCTTAAGGGCATCCAGAGTGTGCTTCGCTTTCACCAGATCTATTATTTCCTTCGGAGGTGGACGTTTCCGTTCAAAATGGGTCTGCACTTTGGCATCCACGATGTCCTTGTCTTTCTCGTTAGTCCTCTCATATGGTAACTTTGGAGGAGCCCGGAGGCTTGGACTAGCTCTGAATTTCTTCCCGCCTGTTGTACTGCTAGCCGTCGGAGCGGCGACGGCTCTCTTCTGCCGTTGCTGAGGCGGCGGAGCCCACTGACGCACCAGAGGATTCGGAGGAGGAGGCGGAGTCTGCTGACGCGCCGAAGACAGCTGAGGTGGAAGAGGACTCTACTGAGGGGCCTCCTCCGTCGGAGACGGCTGAGGCGGAGGAGACAGCTCACGCGCTGGAGATGACTCAGGCTGCTGAGACGGCTGAGCTGGACTGCGAGGAGTCTGCTGAGGGGCCTCCTTCGGCTGAGTCTGCTGAGGCGGCGTCCAATTTGGAAGCTTGATGTTCTCCTTTCTCCATAGACAGGTACTCCTTACGGCATTTTCCTGAAGAATCTCCCCTTCACCTGTAGGGTACTCAAGCTCCAGCCCCTCAAATCCTTCCATTATTTCATCCACCCCGACAATAGCAAAGCCATGTGCAATCGGACGGCAATGGAAAGTTCCCTCATGTCGAGAGGGTAAGACAGAGCCGACCGCCACCTTCAAGGTCAGGTTATAGCATTTCACCATTAGCACACAATGTTCATTCCCCTTGATACGATCCACGGGGTAGCGAGGAGCCGTGATATCAGGCTGAACGAGCTCTGTGGAAGCCACGCTGCTTCTTCGCTGAGATGGTGGGGTAGCTTCGGGGGCAGTGTCGAATGAAGGATCTTCGTGCCGCTGAGATGGTTGGCTGGTAGCTCGCTTGCTCTCAAGTTCCTCTAGTTTCACTAATCTTTCATTGATCTTTTTGCATTTCGCTTGCTTCCTCTTTCTTCTTTCTCCCTCGGCTTCTATAACCACCGCTGTCGGGAAAACCATGCACCCACGGAACGGAGCTTGATGTGCCTCGTGTTCGTCCAGGGTGTTCAGGATTCCCGAGGGCCTTGGACAGCTCGTCCTTCTCTCTGTAGGGATGGAACCTCCCTTCCTGCGCTTCCTTGATTGCTTCCTCAAGCTTCTTGACGGGTGTTGCAAGTTGAGCTTTCATCCAAACACACTTCCCCGATTCTGGGTCCAAAATTCCCCCAACCCCGAAGAACCAAGTCCTTGATCAATCTGGCCAGTGCAATGTCGCTGGTTGGACCCCTTTAGCAAGCAGGTCTTGCTCAGCTTTGTCTCACATAGGCCGGGCTTTGCTGTAGCCACTTGACCCCGTAACATGGTGATACTTCTTCTTTGTAGCATTTTGCTTATTTATTTGTGACCTTTCCTTAGACTTCTCTGATTTCTTGTAGGCCACAAATGCGGGTCAGTTATCATTTATCTTCGCATGTTGACCGGTGAAATCTGGAGTCTAGTCTTTGTCGACAAATTTTTTGTTCATATCTTTCTTCCAGTTCTTGAATAGTTCTCCCATCTTCTTAGGAGCAAACGCCTTGACCTTCGGGAGAATAACTGGCTTATTCGGATCCTCCTCTGGCGGTAGGCTGAAATTTGTCATCAGCGAGTTCCAAAGATCATCTTTCAGTCTATCTTGGACATAAGAAATTTCAGGGTCCTTCTTCTTATTCCATTCTTGGATGCTGATCGGGACGCTGTCCCTAACAATAACTCCGCAGTGATGTACACATTTGTCCTTGGTCCGCTTGGGAGCAATCGGTTGACCATCTCGAGAGACTTCTTCGATCGTGAACCTTTCATCCTGGCCCAACCTTTTCTTCGGGCCTCGTCTCCTTACCGAAGTTTGGCTCAATCCGGCGGGCTAAAAGAAGAAAGAAGCGTCAATATATGTACATACAAAAAACTTAATGCATCTAGTTAGCAGAGGCTTAATTAATATATATATATATACCTCACAGGACTTTGCAACAGTTAAGGCTACCTTCTCCATTGGATCACCGGAGCCGTCATGATCTCCTTCCTCCTCCATTCGATCACCGGAGCCGTCATGATCTCCTTCCTACTCTATTGTATCACCGGAGCTGTCATCCTCTCTTTCCTCACCATTGGTGTCATTTGAGAAACGACAAGGTGATATCACCTCCGTCGCGGATTATATCCCCCAACAACTTTTCCTTTTCTAAGTCTCTGTCCATAGTTTCTGCAAATATTACAACATGGCAATATACAACCATGAGAGATGGATTAGTGGCAAACATAGACTTAATCACAACAAGGAATCATATGCATATGAGCAATGGATTAGTGGCAAACATGACGCAAACTTCACAAGTTTTATAACAGTTAGTTTCAGACGATCGTCGAGGACTCCTCCCCCCTCATGTCTGATGACTCGTCCTATCTTTCGAGAGAGGATACTTTGTGGACTGCCTCTCTCATGGTCGTCGAGGATACTTGCGGACCCCCCGCTCATGTCAAAGGTATCGGGGATATGTTCAATTCCCGAGAGAGTTAGGGGTGTTCTAACGCGGCACTACACGATATAGGTGAAGGGGGATAACATCCGGGAATGTTTTCCCGAAGTCTGCATTTTCGGACAGATGAAACGGAGGGGGACAGTTCCAGGTTCGCCTTGCTAGCTGCTTGAGACAGACGAACGGAGGGCATATTCGGATTCTTCATATTTTTCTCATCGATTTTCATATATAAATTATTTTCATCGGAGTTACGGTTAATTTTCTACGAATTTCTAAAGTTTTACCAATATCCTGAAAATTCTTGGAATTCTGCTAAGTCTGAGAATTCCTCAGCTTTAAACATCACTTAGCTGTTTTCCAAAGGCTACAACTATTGTTCTGTACATCCTATGGGTTTGTGCCTTATATCAATATTGATCACTCTCCTGTGATCTACAAGATAGTATCAATTCCATCTCTGCTAGAGTCCATTAGCTTGCTCAAAACTTTGTTTGAAAAGTGCCACTTAATATTAATTCTATGAACAAAAAAAAATCTATGATTTTTTTTATCATATCAATATTTTCTATATACATCCATCCATCCATCCATACATACATACATATACACTAAGCATCTACATATACATCTACATATACATACATATATACATACACATAATTAATATACAAAAAAAGAACAAAAAAATGAATAGAGCACACATCGGGCCGGGGCGGCAGCGGCTCACAGCGGGGGCGGCGAGGGCTCGGGGAGGACGGACAGGGGCGCAGTGACAGCAGGGCAGGGGCGCGGCGACGGCGATGGCAGGGCAGGGGCGCGGCGACGGCGTCGTGGCAGGGCGCGGCGAGGGGAGCGGGCCGGCGATGGCGTCGGGGCAGCCTAGCGGCGTCGTCGGAGGAGACGAGAAGAAGAAACTGTAGTGATGTTTGGTAAATTCTCTAAGTCCCGCTTATATAGACCCCCTTTAGTCCTGGTTGGTGACTCCAACGGGGACTAAAGGCCCCCCTTTTGTCCCGGTTGAAACTACCAACCGGGACTAAAGGTCAATTTCAGCAGCCCAAAGGGCGGGAAGCCCAGACCTTTAGTCCTGGTTGGTGGCTCCAACTGGGACAAAAGGGGGGCCTTTAGTCATGGTTGGAGCCACCAACAGGGACTAAAGGGCTTGTGCTGGTGCTGGCGCGATGCGGTGGAAGTTTAGTCCCACCTCACCAACCGAAGAGCGCTCGGACCTGTTTATAAGCCCCGCTGCATTATCCCACTCGAGCTCCTCTCTAAAGCAGGCCTGTTGGGCCTAACGTTCTTTTGTGCCCTGTTGGGCCTACTTGCCTGGCGGGCCTGCATCCTGGCCCATGTACAGATGGGTTTCTAGTCATATGCAGGCTGTGGTGGCCTAGTAGGCGACATTTTTTTAATTTTTTATGTTGGTTTAGTTTGCTATTAAAATTTTTAACAAAAAATACTTTATGAAAATTCTTTTTGATATTAAAATTTTTATAAAAAAAATTTGATTATTTTAGTTGCATAAATTTTATATAATTTTAAGTTAATATTATTTTGATCATAACTAGAAGTTTATAAAAGCTTTTTAGTTGATTCTTTTTGCTATTGAAGAATAATATAGTTTTGTTTTAGTTGACCATAACAAAATATTTTAATTGATTCTTTTTAGTTGATTCTTTTTGCTATTAGAGTTTTATAAAAGCTTTTTAGTTTGCTATTAAAGTTTTTAACAAAAACTTCTTTATGAATTTTTTTTGCTATTAAAGTTTTTAACAAATAATACTTTGATAATTTTAGTTGCATAAATTTTATATAATTTTAAGTTAATATTATTTTTATCATAACTAGAGGTTTATAAAAGCTTTTTAGTTGATTCCTTTTGCTTTGGTTCATTCTTTGAGCTAAATGATCCTGAAATTGAAAAGCACTACAAATGAACTCTGAAAAGGTTAAAACTTGGCATGGTATCATAATTTCACCCACATAGCATGTGCTAAAAAGTGGAGAGGGTTACGGCAAAAACTGGATGCACTTCGTGTACAAACTGGAAAATCTCTTTCGAAGTATCAGGGTTTTGGACGAAAACTCATCTATTACAAAGGGATTTTATTTTTTTTAACTTATTTCAACTCCAGACTTTTTCTGCGTTCAACATGCACCATTCAAAGCAACATCATCAATTTTCAACCCTTTCTGACTTTATTTGCTATTTTTCATGCATTTATAGATTTTTTTAGCTAAATGACCCTGAAATTGAAAAGCACTACAAATGAACTCTGAAAAGGCTGAAAGTTGGCATGGTATCATAATTTCACCCACATAGCATGTGCTAAAAAGTTCAGAGGGTTACGGCAAAAACTGGATGCACTTCGCGTACAAAATGGACAATCTCTTTCGAATTATCAGGGTTTCAGACGGAAACTCATCTGTTACAAAGGCATTTCATTTTTTTAAACTTATTTCAACTCCAGACTTTTTGTGCATTCAACATGCAAAATTCTAAGCCACATCATCAATTTTGAACCCTTGCTGACTTCATTTGCTATTTTTCATGCATTTACTGATTTTTTTTAAAGCTAAATGACCCTGAAATTGAAAAGCACTACAAATGAACTCTGAAAAGGTTGAAAGTTGGCATGGTATCATAATTTTACCCATATAGCATGTGCTAAAAAGTTGAGAGGGTTACGACAAAAACTGGATGCACTTCGTGTACAAAATGGACAATCTCTTTCGAAGTATCACGGTTTCAGACGAAAACTCATCAGTTACAAAAGGCATTTCATTTTTTTAACTTATTTCCACTCCAGACTTTTTGTGCGTTCAACATGCACCATTCAAAGCCACATCATCAATTTTGAACCCTTTCTGACTTCATTTGCTATTTTTCATGCATTTACTGATTTTTTAAAAGCTAAATGACCCTGAAATTGAAAAGCACTACAAATGAACTCTGAAAAGGATGAAAGTTGGCATCGTATCATAATTTCACCCATATAGTACGTGCTAAAAATTTGAGAGGGTTACGGCAAAAACTGGATGCACTTCATGTACAAAATGGACAATCTCTTTCGAAGTATCACGGTTTCAAACGAAGACTCATCTGTTACAAAAGGCATTTCATTTTTTTAACTTATTTCAACTCAAGACTTTTTGTGCGTTCATGCACCATTCAAAGCCACATCATCAATTTTCAACCCTTTCTGACTTCATTTGCTATTTTCATGCATTTACTGATTTTTTTAGCTAAATGACCATGAAATTGAAAAGCACTACAAATGAACTCTAAGAAGATTGAAAGTTGGCATGGTATCATTATTTCACCCACATAGCATGTGCTAAAAAGTTAAGAGGGTTACTGCAAAAACTGGATGCACTTCGTGTACAAAATGGACAATCTCTTTCGAAGTATCACGGTTTCAGATGAAAACTCATCTGTTACAAAAGGCATTTCATTTCTTGTCATGTAACTGCAGTGATATTCTAGATAAAAGCCATCATCAGAATAGTTGTGGAGAGAAAGTCTTCACTTTTTCTTCGCGTGTGTCCCTTGCTTATTGCGCCGTAACCATGAATAATCTTCATCGTTTAACAGGATGGTTGGGTCAGCCCTCACTTTGGAGGGAGGAATTTCATGAAACTTTTCATAATCTTCAGACATGTCTGTCTTGCCCTCCACTCCCACGATGTCTCTTTTCCCTGAAAGAACTATGTGGCACTTTGGCTCATCGTATTATGTATTCGTTTCCTTATCTTTTCTTTTTCTCGGTTTGGTAGACATGTCCTTCACATAGAAAACCTGCACCACATCATTGGCTAGGACGAATGGTTCGTCCGTGTACCTAGGATTGCGGAGATCCACTATTGTCATTCCATACTGCGGGTCTACCAGTACCCCACCTCCTGACAGATTGACCCATTTGCACCGAAACAAAGTGACCTTAAAATCATGTCCATAGTCATGTTCCCATATGTCCACTATGTAACCATAATATGTGTCCTTTCCCCTGTTGGTTGCTACAGCAAAGGGGACACCACTGTTTTGGTTGGTGCTCTTTTGATCTTGGGCGATCATGTAAAATGTATTCCCATTTATCTCGTACCCTTGGTAAGTCAATACAGTCGAAGATGGTGTCCAGGCCAACGAGTACAACCCATCTCCAACAATGTTGTTACCCATGAGATGTGTTTGCAACCAACTGTCGAAAGTCCTGATGTGTTCACATGTAATCCAGACGTTGATTCGCCACGATTCGCTACACAAACTGTTGATTCGCCACGCAAACTGTTGTGCTACGCCATGGATTTTTATATAGCTAGTGTAGCTTAACGTGTTTTGCACTGTTCATTGGGATCTCGTTAGTGCAGCTGATGGCCGGACACTGTTTTGCACTGTTGATTGGCTGATGGCGGTCGCTACCCAATAGTCGCTGGGAGGATTTATCACACATTGAGGGTTGATACCTATTGTTTCGTTTCATCTCCACTGAGCGCTCCACGAGTTTGCTGTGTTGAAAATCGATGGAAATCAAAATAGGGTTGCAGTTGCAGATGCTTTTAGCAAGAATATGGTCAACTGGTGATAGCATAGCTTGTTGGCTACAGATTCTCTCCTCTTAGCTGACTGTACGTAATCCAACTCGCTGATTCCCCCGAAGAAAAAGGATTCACATAAGACTCGAGACACAACCACTACTGGAATTTTCGTATACACCGGGTGTCGGCGTCTTCACCGAGAGCCAAAACACGGGCACTTGGCAAAGTAAAAAACGCTGAGAGCAGCACTCGGCAAAGGGAATAAATCGGCAAACACATGATAATGCCAATAGTATTGCTCGGCAAACAGGCTATACTCGGCAAAGGCACTATTTGCTGAGGGCCATCTGGTCACACACGGCAAAGTTTTGCCACATGGCACATTCGGCGGCGACTAACGGCACAGTCACGGTTGCAACTCTTTACCGAGAGTGGATCTCGGCAAAGATTTAGTCCAACCTCGCCTACCGACTAGCAAAAAGACATGTTTAAATAGTTCACTAGTCCAACCGCATTAAGCTTCGGTCTTCATTAGTAAGAGTCCGTACAGTCACTATGAATCTTCATGTTCCGAACAAAGAAGATTCACAGTGGCTGTCGTATTCTAAAAATGGATGCCGGCATTTTTTTTTTAATTTATGATCCACACCTTTACCGAGAGGAGCTCTCGGTAGAGAAATAGTTACCCGAGAGTCGCTCTCAGTAAACGAGCAGTTGCCGAGAGTAGCTCTCGGTAATGATAAGGCCACCATTAAAGTTTAGTCCCACCTCGCCTACAGACAAGCAACAAGACCTGTTTAAATAGTGGGATAGTCCAGATGCAGTAAGCTTCGGTATTCATTACACTCTTGTTAAGGAGATGGACTATCACTTTGAATGTTCACCTATATCCAGCAGAGAACATTCAAAGTGAGATAAGCCATCTTCTTAATAGTGGATGCCGGCATTTTTTATTGATGGTGTCATCACAGGGCCCCTGAGGCCGCTTGTAAACCGCACCGTCTCCGAGCTAGTATCTGGGTATCGAGAGGGAATGTGTCCGGTTTGTGCAGGAAGTGTTGGTCCTGTTGCTCAATATCCCTCGAAACTTCTCGTGCTCTAAGAGGTGGCAACCGCATGGCACGTGCCACGGCCTCGCATTTTTCGGGGACACGTGCAATATTCGAGAAATTTATTACTCTGCTAGGGTTTCATCACCGGGAATTGCAGATCAGCAAGGCGGCACATGAAATCATACCCGGTAGCGGCATGGGAATTCATTTGTGATGTCCTCGTGTCATGCATAGGTCTTGCATAGACGAGGGAGGGGCATGCCCTGCCACCGGGTTACCGAAAGTACCTCGATGTCATTCCTGATACAACCGTTGAAATCCTCGGAAAATCGTACTCCCTCCATTCCAAAATATAGTGCTTCCTCTATTCCCGTGCTTCAACTTTGACCATACATTTAACCAATAAGACTGACTGCGGCGGGAGAAAAAGTTATACTAGTGAATTCGTATTCAAACGAAGTTTTCAATTATATAATTTTTTCTCCCGCCACAGTCAGTCTCATTGGCTAAATTTATGGTCAAAGTTGGACCTCTAGAAACGCGGGCGCACTATATTTTAGAATGGAGGGAGTAAGATGGTAGGATTGCTCGAGATCTGGCACGGTGTCATCACAGGGCCTCTGTAGGGTGTGGTAGAAGATTGGACGCGTTTCGAGTAAGCCTCCCCTGAGGCCGCTTGTAAACCGCACCGTCTCCAAGCTAGTATCTGGGTATCGAGAGGGAACATGTCCGGTTTGTGCAGGAAGTGCTGGTCCTGTTGCTCTGTTGGCCTCGAAACTTCTCGTGCTCTAAGCGGGGGCAACATCATGGCACGTGCCACGACCTCGTATTTTTCCGGGACGCGTGCAATATTCGAGAAATTTATTGCTCTCCTAGGGTTTCATCGCCGGGAATTGCAGATCAGCAAGGCGGCACATGAAAATCATGCCCGGTAGCGGCATGGGAAATCATTTGTGATGTCCTTGTGGCATGCCTAGGTCTTGCACAGACGAGGGAGGGGCATGCCCTGCCACCGAGTTACCGAAAGTACCTCGGTGTCATTCCAGATGCAACCGTTGAAATCCTCGGAAAATCATACGATGGTAGGATTGCTCGGGATTTGGCACGGTGTCATCCTAGGACCTGTGTAGGGCGTGGTGAAAGTTTGGACGCGTTTCGAGTAAGCCTCCCCTGAGGCCGCTTGTAAACCGCACCGTCTCCGAGCTAGTATCTGGGTATCGAGAGGGAACATGTCCGGTTTGTGCAGGATGTGCTGGTCCTGTTGCTCCGTTGCCCTCGAAACTTCTCGTGCTCTAAGAGGTGGCAACCACATGTCACGTGCCACGGCCTCGCATTTTTCGGTTGGGCGTGCAATATTCAAGAAATTTATTGCTCTACTAGGGTTTCATCGCCGGGAATTGCAGATCAGCAAGGTGGCACATGAAATCATGCCCGACAACGGCATGGGATATCATTTGTGATGTCCTTGTGGCATTCCTAGGTCTTGCAATGACGAGGGAGGGGTATGCCCAGCCACCGGGTTACCGAAAGTACCTCGGTGTCATTCCTGATGCAACCGTTGAAATCCTCAGAAAGTCGTACGATGGTAGGATTGCTCGGGATCTGGCATGGTGTCATCTCAGGGCCTCTGTAGGGTGTGGTAAAAGTTTGGACATGTTTCGAGTAAGCCTCCCCTGAGGCCCCATGTAAACCGCACCGTCTCCGAGCTAGTATCTGGGTATCGAGAGGGAATGTGTCCGGTTTGTGCAGGAATTGCTGGTCCTGTTGCTCCGTTGGCCTCAAAACTTCTCGTGCTCTAAGAGGGGGCAACCACATGGCACGTGCCACGACCTTGCATTTTTTCGAGGATGCGTGCAATATTCTAGAAATTTATTGCTCTGCTAGGGTTTCATCACCGGGAATTGCAGATCAGCAAGGCGGCACAAGAAATCCTGCCCGGTGGCGGCATGGGAAATCATTTGTGATGTCCTTGTGGCATGCCTAGGTCTTGTACAGACGAGGGAGGGGCATGCCCTGCCACCGGGTTACCGAAACTACCTCGGTGTCATTTTTCATGCAACCGTTGAAATCTTCGGAAAATCGCACGATGGTAGGATTGCTCGGGATCTGGCACGGTGTCATCAAAGGCCTCTGTAGGGTGTGGTAAAAGTTTGGACGCGTTTCGAGTAAGCCTCCCCTGAGGCCGCTTGTAAACCGCACCGTCTCCGAGCTAGTATCTGGGTATCGAGAGGGAACGTGTCCAGCTTGTGCAGGAAGTGCTGGTCCTGTTGCTCCGTTGGCCTCGAAACTTCTCGTGCTCTAAGAAGGGGCAACTGCATGGCACGTGCCCCGACCTCGCATTTTTCGGGGACGCGTGCAGTATTCGAGAAATTTATTGCTACGCTAGGGTTTCATCATCGGGAATTGCAGATCAGCAAAGCGGCACATGAAATCATGCCTGATAGCAGCATGGGAAATCATTTGTGATGTCCTTGTGGCATGCCTAGGTCTTGCACAAACGAGGGAGGGCATGCCCTGCCACCGGGTTACTGAAAGTACCTCGGTGTCATTCCTGATGCAACCGTTGAAATCCTCGGAAAATCGTACGATGGAAGGATTGCTCGGGATCTGGCACGGTGTCATCACAGGGCCTCTGTAGGGTGTGGTAAAAGTTTGGACGTGTTTCGAGTAAGCCTCCCCTGAGGCGCTTGTAAACTGCACCATCTCCGAGCTAGTATCTGGTTATCGAGAGGGAACGTGTCCGGTTTGTGCAGGAAGTGTTGGTCCTGTTGCTCCGTTGCCCTCGAAACTTATCGTGCTCTAAGAGGGGGCAACCGCATGGCACGTGCCACGACCTCACATTTTTTGGGGACACGTGCAATATTCGAGAAATTTATTGCTCTGCTAGGGTTTCATCGTCTGGAATTGCAGATCAGCAAGGCGGCACATGAAATCATGCCCGGTCGCAGCATGGGAAATTATTTGTGATTTCGTTGTGGCATGCCTAGGTCTTGCACAGATGAGGGAGGAGTGTCATTTCCAAGTGCAGCTTTCGGTACGTGTGGCATTTTCGTGTGCTGTTCTTGGGATAACGTAAACTAGATCTAGGGTTTTACCCTTTACCGAGCGTGACTCTCGGAAAAGGTGTAAACCCTAGATCTAGGTCTCGTACCTTTACCGTGAGCTGCACCGACTGACTCTTGGTAAAGGCTTGCGAACACTTAACTCCCCCGCGTGGTCTCTTCTCTCTAACTTCTCTCTCTTTCTACCATGGCCCCAACACCCCACCGGTGCCCCCCTCCACCCCACCGGCGCCCCCCCCATCAAGCCGGTGCCCCCCGCCCCACCGGCGCCCTCCCCCTCGGCCGCCACCGACCCCGGCGGCGCCCCCCGACCCTGCCGGCGCCCCCCCAACCCCGCCGGCACCACCTCCCCCTCTCGGTGAGCTTCGTCTCCCCCTCCACAATCTTGTATGTATGGATGCATGAATTTTTATATGGATGCAAGGATTGATGGATGCATGGATGTATGAATGTATATATGTATGTATTAATGCATGGACTTTTTTTTGTAGTTTTTTGTATGTATCAATATATAGATGGATGTATGTATGTATGCATGAATGCATAGATGGATGCAAAGAAGGATGGATGAATGTAGATAATTGTTGATTCTTTTGTATAGATAATTGTTGATGCATCTATTAGTTCTTGTTGTTTGTATGGATGCCCCGATTATATTTGACAGATGGCGATTGTTGTCGTAGGGGTCGCGCTTTCTCTGTTCCTCCTCTGTGATCTTTTCATAGTAGGAGGAACAGAGGAAGGGCGACCATCACCGACAGTCGATGAGAGTTGTTTTTGGAGGAAGAAAATCGACTTTTGACGATGGCGGTTAATCTGGGCGAGTTCTTCTTGTGATATACATTTGTCACGCACGATGGACTCGCCCAGCTCGACCATCACCGAAAGTTGAAATATCCGTGAGATAGTGTCCACCATATATCCCACCACCAGAGAGAGTTCCACCATATATCCATGAGATAGTGTCCATCATGATTAATTTTCTTAGAAGTAATCTTTGATGTTTGATTCTTATGCTATTTTTCATTGTGTGATGAAAGGTGTTAGCACCGATCGATTTCGTGGCTATGGCTTCCTCCGACGATGCATCTTCCATTAGGGTCGACTCCGCGGTCAAGGAGAAGCTCGCCGAGGACCGCTTGGCAGCGCTCATTGAGAAGCACCCGTAGCTGATCTAATAAAGTATTTTGAGGATCTGGCCAAGAAGAATCCGCCAGCTAAGGAGAAGAAGGCCCCACCACGTAAGGAGTGTGACGACTCGATGCCATTGAGTCCACCGACGTACATTCCCGGCGACGCTTGGTCCTCCACCGTGGGGGATGCCCCGACGTGCTCTGACTCCATGATCACCGGTTTCACCGACTACACCTCCGAGTAGTCCACCTAGATAGTTTGGCGTTGATTTAGTGATATAGTCATGTAGGTGCTGATATGGACTTCTTAGATTGCCACTTGCGATGCTTTAGATTGTATGAGTGATGAACGCTTACGTGGATTATGTATGATGTGATATTTTTAACCTTGCATTCCTTCTTTGCCTTTTTTTCTCTATCTTTGTAGATGAAGTTGTATGCGGTGTACAGAGGTAGATGTCCTTTAGTCTACGATTCATGGTATGAGTGCAATGAACAAATGATTTACTACGAAGGCAGCTCCCACGACTCGTTCAATAGCGATCATTACAATCAAGAAATATTGACAAATTACTACAAGAAATATTGATGATCATTACAATCACTACAAGAAATATGTCAACTTGCGATCATCAATATTGACACTGAATGGTCGTTGTTTTTCATTTGCGACGTTTTTGTGTCAAAAAATAGATGGTCAAAAGCTGACCATCTTTAATGGAAATTAACGACCTTCTTTGTGATAAGGTTGTTGAAGGCAACGGCCAAAACAAAAGGTCATTGATCCTACGACCTTCTATTTTGGTCATTGGTTGTCTGCCCAGGCCACGTCGGATCTGACGTGGCAAAATTGCGACCAAATGAAAAGGTCATTGATAAGAATCAGCCCGGTCCAGTTCGGTGTTTTACATGGGCCGAGCCCAACAATTCAGCCTTTCTATATATTTTTTTCCTGTCAATTTTTGGTCGACTTCATGGGCCTAGCCCAACATTATAGCCTTTTTATTTTTGGGTTGTAGCCTTTGTTTCTCTTTTTTTTAATGCACCCCAATTGTCAAATTCTGGTAAGTGGGTCCAAAATGTGACGTTCTAGTTTGTGGGACCCTGCTGTCAAGGTCATGTTCTTCATATTTCAATATGCAAATACAGGAAATAGACACAATATTTCAAATAACAGCAGGAAGCAATCTGCTACATCATATAACATGCATACAAATGTGATCAACATCAAGTTTACAATTAGATAACACACATACAGCCCAAGTGTATCAGCCCAAGTCTATCACCTGAGTCTATCACAGGAGCCCTACAAGTTCTGCTACATCAAATAACACACATACAAATAGGATCAGCATTATTCCAATGAACTAGCTCCCAGAACTAGCACACATACAAGTTCTGCTACAAGGACTTCATTACTCCCAGAACTAGCTCAATGAGCTAAAACTATGCTTCATCCAACTTCTTTGTCCTGATGCTCACAAAGAAACATGAAAGGCCAGCATCTGCACATTGTAGAACAAAATGTTTAGGAACAAAATAAAAGTAAATCTAACAGCAAAGTATCAAAAAAACCAAAGTATTAAAAACTGCAGTAATTTAGTTGGCAGGTACACAATACCATGGTTTTAATTTAACAGAGTTTTTTAGAGTATTCAGAATACAGAGCAAGTGTTTGGCTACAACACAGAATGCTGTTAAATCTGTTGACTAGCCCTTAGGCAGTCGCATCTAGCTAACCGATGTGGCAGCAATGCAAACGCGAGCTGGCCGGTTGTGTACTGTTTCTGTTATGTTAATCTAGCTAAGTAGGTTGGCTAGCCCTTGCCATTCGGGTCCATATTAACCGAAGCATACATAGATGACGGATTTTGGCATGCTAGAATTCTTACTGCAAACAAGATTGTTTGTCCAGTAAATTATTCGTTAGGAACATCTAAGGTATACAAGAAACGGGATAATGATTCATTATCCATATGAGGGTGACCTCTGTGGTGCAGTCTATTAAGCACGAGTACATTAAGAAACCCCGAAACAAAACCCTAAGCAACAAGATATCAAGCACACACCCACAATTCAATGCATTTCAGGCCATAGGGGCACCAAACTGTATAACCATGCATGCAAAGGAAGCAAACAACACAAATAATGGCATTTAACAAGTGCACCAATAGTTGCATTTAAGGTAAACAAGAGCTGCATAACAGAGTGCAAGAGAATGACAATAGAATTCCTCAGCAGTATAGCAGGGTCAAATTGAATCACTCCCAAAATACACTAGTTGCAGCTACACTCAAACTAGGGGAGTTAAAGAAGCAGCACATATGGCCATGACAGGAGGAAGAAGCGATAGATCAAGGAAATTGTCTCGCCTGCAGCAGCAGCGGGCAACGAGCAAAGTTGAGGAGGGTCGGTGGCAGGAGCAGCTCGGGGACGTGGTCTGGGAAGACAATCGGTAGCAGCAGGTCTATTGCGTCCACGGCCTGCCTACCATCGGGCGCCCCCGCGGAGATGCTGGAGGAGGTGGTGGAGTAGCTCAATAAAAGTAATAGAGTATGATTAACTCACATCAGGAGTAAAATAATAAATAGGTAATTATACAGCAGGGAAACAATAATTCCAAGAATTTTACTCTTACATGATTATCTATGATGGTTACTTATTTATTCTGCAAGGAACCACAACATATTTCTGCAGAAAAAGAACATGTCTTCAAACCAATCACCAAACAAATAATGAGCTGGTTCATCTTCTACCACAATAAAAAGAACACCGACAAGGAATAGAAGTATTCCTTGGTTTTCAAGCACACCACTTCATAGACATGATTATGACATGGAAAAGACAAACATACCAACAAGAGTTAACCATAGAAAGCCAACCATCCTACAATTCAATAAATGGGTCAAATTTCACTGTAACAAAACACCTAACAATCGCAACATTAGTATTTTTGCTTGCTGCAATCTAAACAACATCACCACAGGTTCTATGATGCATCCAAACTTGTGAAATTTGTGCAAAGATCCAAGCATGATACTAAGTGAGCTGGAATTGTGCCGCAGATTGTCTCTGCCAGGGAGACCTAAATGCAGGAAGTGTGCCGTAGACCCAAACAACATCACGGACATAAGCTAATCAAGGGAGGAAGAAGGAGGACACCGGGACCTAACTTGTACATGAAGATGTCACGGTTTCCAAGCAGCCCTCCTTCTCCGGCTCCCACTGCGCAGATGAGGTCTTCTAGGGATATGTTGTTCACCTGATCACCACCTCCCTGCATGCCACACACACATATTGCAACAAGTTAGATTACATACAGAGAACTAACAGGCCTATACTATAGCATCGGCATGAGCCCTATACTATAGCATCGGTTGGGTAACTGGGCTTGAACAGTAAATGAGTAGCATCCAGTATATGAGGCTAAATAACAAGAGAAGTTTCAAAGTCCCTGAGTAATGTAGACAAAGGAAAGTTGTGATTCAAACAGGTTCAGACTTTTAGAGTAACACTAAAATTATGAAAAGGCACTTTTTGTCAATCACATGCTCAGATCAAAGGCAAATGGAGATTCAGTCTGAAACTCTGAATTACTTGTCGTTAGAAATTCAGACTAGGAAGCCCTGCATATTGCAATTTGCACAACTGCAGCAGCAATACAAGGAACTGGTATCAAGCTATCATGTACTGACACAAGCAGAGCACAAGTTGAGTGAAAGTTACGGTCCAAGAGCCAACTTTCCAAGGGAGCAGCATGATGCAGAACATGATGCAGGCTATGATACAGAATATGATACGCAAAACACATCAAATACTCCAAACTCTAAACTAGCAGAACTAGTGCAAATATTCCAACCAGAAAATGAGCAAATCATGATCCAAATATCCTACGATCTGGCTTGCTATCAAGAGATGACTGTATCATTTACACCACTCATCACTACAGCACTCTAAGCATGCCCTCACCGAGGGGCAGCTCCAGGTCGAACCTGAGGAACAGGATCTCGTCCTCCTCGAACTGTGCTTAATGTATGGATTGATTTGTACAAGAAGCAACATGACAGCAGTACCACCATGATCATCAAAGGAAGGAACAGATTTTCCTCTGCTCAAGCCAGCCTCAAACAACACCATAGCAATCAAATTTTCAAATACTGAACCAAGACGTATCAAGAACAATCCAAAGTTTGTTGTGCACGTGAGATGATATGAGATGACATGAGCTCACCACACCAAGTCATGTGGTTGGAGGAGGAGGAGTAGGGAGTAGCCATGAGGCCTCGTCATCCACCTATAGGAGTAGCAGCAGCTCATCCAGATCAGATTGGAGCAACCTGCACAAAAAACAAAACAAATCAAACCAAAGGCAGGAATCACAACCAGACAGGAGAAGGGATTCCATTGCTCACCTCGCCGGAGATGGCCAACGCGCGTCGTCGGGGTCGAGGAAGAAGCGCCGCTGCGTGGGGCAGTGGCCGGAGCTGAGTTGGTGGTGACCGAAACCCTAGACACCGGGGACGGGGAGTGCCGGGCGTGGACGGGAGTGGGCAATCCAGCTGGGTGGGTAAACACAGTGGTGCGAGGTGAGCATAGGAGGGTGCTGCGCGCCGGAGATCTCGATGCCGGCGAGTAGAGAGACCTACGTGAGTCAGTGGGGGCGGATCTATCCCCATCGCCGGGTCAGAGCTTGACGCGGGTGGGCTGGCGGCGGAGCAGCAATGCCGTGTGGGTTTGAGGTGTGACGAGCGGGCGAGGGTAGCAATCAGAGGGAGCGAGAGCAGTGCGGAAGGGAGCAGGAGCGGCGGCAGCGATGGGGAAAAGGGAGCGGGAGCGGCAGCGGTGATGGGGATAAGTGAGCTAGGGTTTCGTGGGTGGACGAGGAAGAGAGGGACACGGGGTGATTCGGGAGGGGGGCGAGAGCGATGAGGGGGGTGTGGGCTGCCGTTGGATCCAGGTGCATCCTACGGTGCTTAAGCCATGATCCGCGTAAGATGGTTTTGGACCAATCAGAACGCAGTACCCCTTTGATGATGTTAAGACCATTTAAATTGGTCGTAATCGATTGAAAATAAGATGTTAAATCATGTCTGCTATTTGACGGCCTAGGAAATTTTAAAAAATTAATAGAAATCAAAAACCTTCGCACTGTGTCACCAAGTGTGACCTACTTTTTAGTAAGAATAACAAACTTTGAATAATGCAAATATCATAAAAAAGTGTTCTCAGAAATGATTTTTTTGTAAGCAAATCATTTTTTGAGTGCCCAAAAAGTTTTTTTTATGAAGAACCTAGCAAATATTTGTTCCAAATTTGAACCACATCAATTTTATAAATTCTTAGGTCATATTTAATGTTCAATTGACCAAATGGTTGGGTGTCAAAAGTTTTTGATTCACCTCTTGTGAAAATGATAAATTTCCGCTCATTCAGCTGGAAGCGGGTCAAATTTGAACAACGGCTGCCTTATAGATTGCTCTTTAGTTTTTCCAAAAGTCATTTCTAGGTACATAAGTACCTATTTAATCAGAGAAACACCAAAAGTTTTCCAAGATTCAACCACTAGCTAGGAACGGTCATGCCCGCCGTTTTGACCGCATTTTGAAATGGGCATGAAAAATTCAAAAAAATATCAAAAAATAGAAACCCTTCACATTATGTCATTATTTGTGCCCTAGTTACCAGGAAAAATAACAAACTTGGAATACGGTAATTAGTTTGAAAAAGTGTTCTAAAAAATGAGCTATCATGTGTGAAGATTCACGGTTTTCAAGCCAAATGATCAATCTTATGGCCACATCCATGGCATAATTTGTTCAAATGATCTAATATTGTGCACAAGAGTACATCTTGGAATGGCAAACAATGTTGCCTAAGGAAGTTTTTCTTTTTCTTTGGAAGAAAAATCAATTTTCCATTTTTTGAGTGCCCAAAATGAATTTTTTTTGTGAAGGACCTACCATATATTTGTTGCAAAATTAGACCAAATCAATTTCCTAAAATACTAGGCCATATTTAATGCACAATTGACCAAATGGTTGGGTGTCAAAAGCTTTGATCCACCTCACGTGAAAAATAAAATTTTCGCCGATTTAGGTGGAAGCGGGTCAAATTTGAACTGCAGCTGCATTATAGTTTGCTCTTTATTTTTTCCAAAAATCATTTATAGGTACATAAGTATCTATTTAATTAGAGAAACATCAAAAGTTTTCCAAGATTCAACCATTAGCTAGGAACGGTAATGCCTGCCGTTTTGACCGCATTTTGAAACGGGCATGAAAAATTAAAAAAAATCAAAAAATTAGAAAACCTTCGCATTGTGTCATTATATATGACCAAGTTACGAGGAAAAATAATAAACTTATAATACGGTAATTATTTTGAAAAAGTGTTGTCAGAAACGAGCTATCATGTATGAAGATGCATGGCTTTCAAGACAAATGATTAATCTTATGGCCACATTCATGGCATAGTTTGATCAAATGATCTCATATTGTGCGCAAGGGTGCATCTTGGAATGGCAAACAATATTGCCTAAGGAAGTTTTCATTTTCTTTGGACGAAAAATTCATTTTCTATTTTTTGAGTGTCCAAAATGAGTTTTTTTTGTGAAGGACCTACCATTATTGTTGCAAAATTGTACCAAATCATTTTTCTAAAATACTAGGACATATTTAATGCACAATTGACAAAATGGTTGGGTGTCAAAAGCTTTGATCCACCTCCCATGAAAAAGACAAATTTTTGCTGATTCAGTAGGAAGCGGGTCAAATTTGAACTGCACCTGCCTTATAGTTTGCTCTTTATTTTTTTCAAAAAACCTTTCTAGGTACATAAGTATCTATTTAATCATAAATACATGGTTTGGTGGCGATACGTCGAGGTTTGGACGGTGGTCGAGGGCCCCAACTCCAGAGCGCGTAAACTAGCATGCCCGCCGTGTGGTCACCGCGTGACCGTGGCGTTGCCACGTGTTATGGGCGGCCTAGGCATGTCTAGTGGGCTGGGAATTCCCCAGGTAGAGTTCAGGAAGAAGAAGGCAATAGAAGAATCTCACGAGGAGACTGAACTAAGCTCAAACATGATTTAGCAGCCAAGTGTTTGATTAGTGGTGGGGAAAATACACATGGCCAATGGGCCTGAGTTTTGGCCGAGGATGATCATCTACTAAGGACACTGTCTTAGAAAATTTGCAGCTTAAATGGAGGAGCCTAGGTGTCACTTGCTTTGCAACGTACCACACTGGACAGAAATATGAAAGTTGAAGCTGGACTCAAATGAATGAATGGATTGATCTGAAATTTGGAGGAGGATGATAATTTGGGCATATGAAGGCACTTTAAAAATTTCATACCATTTGAATAAATAAAAATGGTACTTCCTTCACAGTGCTCTCCACTGAACAGAAAATTGAGAAAAATGCTGAGGGAAATTGGCTAGAATAAATGAGCTAAAATTTGGTGGAGGGAGGTTCTATGGGCAGGGTCATGTCGTGGTAAATTTTCAGCACTTATAAATTAACATTAAATATAGTTGCTTCACAAACCAGAAACAAAGATTGGATGGTGACCTCACATGGATTGATAGATGGGGTTCAAATTTTGTGGAGAGCTATGATTTGGGAATATAGAAGATGTGGCAAAAATTCAGGTTATTAGGGTATGCCTAGCTAGTACTTCCTTCACAACGGTTCTAGCTAAACAAAAACTTTGGAAATTTGCCGAGGAAGCTTTACCAGGAAAATGGAGCTAAATATTGTCATGAGGCAATGATTTGGATAGTAAAGAATGCCCAATTTTTTTGGGAATTTCGGGAATGACAGAAATATAGGCTGCTTCACAACCTAGGGCAAAATTGACACATGGACATGACACATAAGCAAAACTGATGAGGTGGCGCCTAGTCATAGCAATGCACCACAATTTACAAGGCTATGACCATCTATATTGGTTGTTATCAGCTAGAAATAAGGCAGCAGACCAGTGCTGTTTGCTTTGCGACCATTTCGTGTAAGAAAATTACGACCTTTCTGACCAAAATGGTCATTATGGTTTAGGGTTTGGAGCCCCCTGAACAGCTTTTGACCAATTGGTCTCAAATGGTCGTAGATTTATGACCAATTCTTACAGGGTCACTGACAGAAGGTCACAAGTTGACATATTTCTTGTAGTGAATCAGTATGTGCTTAAGCAGAAGAGAAAATCTGAATTAGTGGGTTCAGTGGATGGGTTCACTGGATGTGCTAGCAAGAAACGGCTTATCGGGTTCAGTGGATGGAAAAACTTGATAATTCTTCTTCAATTTGTGATAATTGTGGTGTTGCTTTTATCTTGTGGTCGCATGTAGAAGTGCATTGACCACTTTATTGTTTAGTAAGTAGGCATTTGTACTAAAGAGCTACCTTGTGATCTCAAAAGAAGTTCGTGTGAACTATTTTATGTAATGGTTATGTGAGTTTGTTGTTAGACATTGAGACTTGAAATGCATGTTTGTGTATTGTATATATATTTTTGCGACAGGGATCCGGGGGAAAGCAGTGAAAAGTTGTCTGGGAACGGATCTTTGCCGAGAGCGGCTCTCGGCAAAGTGACACGCTGGCAGTTGGCTGTGGCAGTTTTGCTGAGAGCCACTCTCGGCAAAGTGGCATGCACTGGCGGTTGGCTGTGGCAGTTTTGCTAAGAGCCACTCTCGGCAAAGAGCTGACGGAACTAGCCGACGTGAAAGTCACTTTATATTGCCGGGTGGTACTGTTTGGCTCTCGGCAAAGGTTTTGTCGAGTGCTCGTGTCCTGGCTCTCAGAAAATTCATGTTTGCCGGAGAGGTGTACGCCGGGTGGCTTTTGCCTAGTGCAGCACTCGGCAAAGGTTTTGCCGGTGGTAGTTGGCCCTTTGCCGAGTGTCCGTGGCACTTGGCGTATAACACGATTCCAGTAGGGAACTTGTTGACTACACCGATGACATGAGAAAAGGTGAGAACTTCGAAGGAGACATATTGTGCATGATGTGCTCTACGCCCTTCTCAAATTAGTATTGCTTCTGCCTGTGGATATGGCAAATGTTGCATGGCTATTTTCCGCAATGAATTTACGCAAGCTTAAGTTGAGAAATATCATGGGTGATACTTTTTCGGATCACTGTCTACTACCATTACATTGGACCTCACCTACCTAGGTCTACCACTCTCTCCGTTAAACTACCCCCTCGACTTTCCAACCTACTTCCTCCATCCGTGAATAAGTGTAGTTATAGCTTTTATCCAAAGTCAAAGTTTTAAATTTTGACTAATTTTATAGAAAAGAGTAGTAACATATATTGTATCAAATTGGTATATTATAAAAGTACATTTCAAAACGGATCTACTAATACGAATTTAGTGCCATTAGTGCTGCTACTTTTCTTTACAAAGTTGGTCAAAATTTTAAAACTTTGACTTAGGACAAAAACTATAAGTACACTTATTTGCGGACGAAGGGAGTACGGTCCGAAATTTCTTTGGGTACTTCACTGGCTAGGCAGCTTGCCTGCTCTCCCGTGGAGTTAGGTTAACCCATAGGCGCTTACGGATCCACTCTCGCTTTCCTCGTTGAGCCATGCATCACCTAGCCTGCACCGCCACAACTTGAAGCTCCGTTGTCAGCTCATGACAATGAGACACATATGTATTGCTCCTCCTCCTCTCCCGATACGTGGTCATGGTTGAGGTGAACTCTTCATGTTTCCGCTCTCCCCCCGAAGTACCGGTGTTCCCCTTAGCTCCTTCCACCCTAGTGCCACCAAACGCAGCCACTGAAGCACGCCGCCAGTCCTGCCTCCATCCACTCAGGAGCCTGCAATCACTCCTATCGACCCTATTGTTGATCCTACATGACTCCATGCCCCCATCTTTGCTCCCTAGCTTGCTCCCACACGAAGCCATACAACATCGCAGCGACTGTGTCCTCACCGACGTTCACACACCTGTCGAACCACTGCCATGTGAACCTGGCCCATTAGTGGATAAGGTTAGTACTAATTTCTATCTTAGATGCTATGATTTTCTGACCAGTGGATCCTGAGCTTAATTAAAATAGTAACCATGTCTGAAATAATTATAATCATGCTGGTGGGTTCCATAGTCTAGTTTGGTAGAATCAAAGCTGACTCGGCTGACTTTGACTGCTACATGGCAAGTTAGATTTTAGAACCGGTAACACATAAGCCCCAATATTGCTCTGCTCTATTGTTGGACGACTGGTATCTAGTTTCCAAACACGAGGGACCAAATGTAGCCAAAAAAAGATAAGATACAAAATGTCTACTTGTAAACTTGTGGGACCAAAAATATAGATTTTCTCACAGAAAATGGCTCTTATATCGTAAAGTCTGCACAAAGTCTCAAGATCGAATGTCACAAGGCAATGACAATAGCTTCAGTTTCCTTCAATAAAAAGGACACTCTCGTTTACAACCATCATTCTGCTCAACTTCAATCAAATGTATATATGTTTCTTATCAAAAAAATTCAAGAGAAGATGAATGGTTCTCCAGATCAAATGAGAGGGAATAAGGCAAGAGTGAAAAGGTTTAGTGATATTTTTAGACAAGGTGAGAGGGAATAAGGTAAGAGTCAAAAGGTTTCGTGATATATTCAAACAAGGTGATAGGGCAAAGGGAAAGAAAAAAAATGAAACATACAATGATGCATCCTAAAATTATAACATATTCATAGCAAGATTGTAATACATAGCAATTGTAATATTCATACCAAAATCCTATAGATCCATGTCACAAGTATTACATATATAGAGATATAGGGTGGGGCGTCTTGGTGGCAATGTTGATGAATAACCACCGTAAAAATTCCATTCGGAAGGGTGCTAGAGAAGCTATTTAGCTCCTGTTCCACCTAAGCATGCGAATACCTGGAGGTGGCGGCAAAGAAAAATCCCATAAAGTTAGGATAACCTTCGAGGTATAAACAATTGTTCCGCAAAGGAACATCGCCAACAGGAAGTCCTATGGAGCCCACATGGTTGGTGGGTGACCAGGGGCCTGGCTGCCTAGGCTAGCAGAGCCAACCCTTGGTATGTCTACTAGGGTGCTGTTTCGCCAGGCTTCGTGATTTCTTCTCAATCTTCTCATGGAAGTGTTTGAGATTTAAAAAAACTTTAAAATATCAGAAAAATCATCTTTTTTCAAATAGGTAGATAAGTCCTAATAACATAAATTATCAGGTAAATAATAGAAAATATTAAATTAAATTTCAAAGGGAATCCATATGTTAAGCACATGACAGAGGTGAAATATAAATATAAGAACATGTACATCCATAAATTTACTAGACCGACACACGCCAAGTACAGTAGCAAATCCTCCAGCCAATATGCCTGAAATCCCCATGAATTCACTTGAAGTACTAATTAATAAAACAAAGGAATTCATAAAGCATGATGATATACATTTGAAAGCATAATGACTTCCAACGCCATGCAAGCATTTTATCCTTAGTGAGGTAGATCGGTCTAAGATTTTCTTCTCCTAGTGCCACTAAAAGTGCTTCACAAATACTCCCTTCGTTCCTAAATATAAGTCTTTGTAGAGATTCCACTATGAACCACATACGGATGTATATAGATGTATTTTAGAGTGCATATTCACTCGTTTTGCTTCGTATGTAGTCCATAGTGAAATCTCTACAAAGACTTATATTTAGGAACGGAGGGAGTAGAAATCTATTCTATCTAATGCACACCACTCTCTCTATTGATCGTTCATCTAATGTGACCCATGAATACATTAAGCAATATGAGAGTAATACACATCTATAAATTACGATGTGATCGTTCATCTGATGTCAACCATGATATTCTAATTAGAAAATAGTTATTCATCACATAGTAATAAGATTCAGTGTAAGGATTACATCATGTAGGGAAACTCATGTGATCATGTCATCACAGAGAGAGAGAGAGAGAGAGAAAGAGAGAGGGAGAGAAGTTGCTAAACTCACGAGCCTTATTAGTTGCAACAATTTATGAACAAATAATGTGGACTAAAGTATTCTTTTGGATTTCTTAATAACTGACGGTTGAATAAAATGTAAATGCGATTTAGAGAGTTTCTTACGGAGAAAATTGGATCGGTGTTCATAGGTTCTCTAGTAGCATCTCACATGATAGTGGTCAAATGTGAATTTTCGATAAAAAATATTTCAGTCAGTTGATATATCGAGGTGATACAACCGCATTGAAAGAATGCCTGGCCTCTACATATATAGCGCGATGCACACACCCAACAAGTCCAACCAATCTAGAAATAAATATCGTCTTATAGAAATAAATAAATCAGTCCAACCTAGGGTGGGGCAAATCCTATCCGTAGATTACACCGCCATCCATGTTGGGAGAAAACCTCCCTGACAGTATGCTTCAGCCGTGTAGACACCATCATAAAAAGATCTCTGTCCTC
Source organism: Thinopyrum elongatum (assembly GCA_011799875.1). Taxonomy (NCBI): domain Eukaryota; kingdom Viridiplantae; phylum Streptophyta; class Magnoliopsida; order Poales; family Poaceae; genus Thinopyrum; species Thinopyrum elongatum. The sequence goes on from CM022300.1 coordinate 591,935,240, forward strand.
CGGCCTCTACAAGAAAGACCAAGTATGGAGCCATCGCTTACACGCATGAATAACCTGCATAGGAGATGAAATATATTTATTGTTAAAAATCACATAATTTCTAGTAAATCACAATGCCCAACATAAGGCAATCGCCCCCACAAGTAGATGTGCAGAAAATTGTTTATCAATACCCCACAACTAATTGCCGAACATGTTACACGCACTACATGGGGATATAGATTTTAAGCTACTTGGACTATGGCCCAGACTACACGAGCAAATTTACATTAAAAAAGTGTTTAATGGACTCATCCTGTTGGCAAAAGACACATGTTTTGCTACCTTGCCAGTTACGTCGTGCCAAATTTATGTCTGACAATTCTGTACAAGCTAGGGTATTGCACCATAAGTGGAGTGGCCCCCAGCCAGGTGTCTTCCCAAAAACAAACCCGAGAACCATCCCTAACCGAGAAAGTGTCAAATTGGAAAAAGAATTCCTTGGCCTTCATCACGCCACTCCAAAAATGTGAATCACCGGGTTTCCAAAGAACTTGAGAAATTGCTTTGGACCACACGTACTTATTATAACTGATTTCCTGCAACACTCCATTCTCAGTGAGTAGTTTGTATACCCATGTACTCAGAAGAGCGATGTTTTTAATATCAATATCCTGAATTCCAATGCCTCCTTGACTTTTATGTCGGCATAAAACACTCCATCGAGTAAGCCGATATTTCTTGGATTCATTATCACACTGCCAGAAAAATCTGGATCTAAAATAATCGAGACGCTGAAGAACCCCTTTCGGTAAGTGAAAGAAAGACAACATGTATAGAACCATGTTGCTGAGGATGGAATTGATCAGAATCAACCGTCCCCCATACGGCAAGAGTTTGGCCTTCCAATTGGCTAGACGTTTCTCAAGTCTTTCTTCCACGTGCTTCCTCTCAGCGATAGTTAAACGTCGATAGTGAATCGGGATACCTAAATACGGCATCGGAAACTGCCCGAGCTGGGTGCCGAAAATCTCAGCATACTCAAATGTGGACTCTGCAGCATCGCCGAAACAGAAAAGCTCACTCTAATGGGAATTAATTTTGAGACCAGATAGCTCCTCAAATGCACATTAAAGCAACTTGAGGTTTCTTGCTTTCTCTAGGTCGTGATCCATAAAAAGAATAGTGTCATCTGCATATTGTAGAATAGATAGACCTTCTTGTACCAAATGAGGGATCACAACGCTAGTCTGACCAGCCACAGGGGGTGGCCAATATTTTCCATGCTAGATGTGTTATTCTCAAGATGATTGTTTATTCACTTGTCACTGCACAAGAGTACGACAAAGGTATTAGGGATGCCCAGTCCCGAAATGAAGAATGAATTTACTTTATGTTGTCAAATAATAAATTCCTTGGAAAGTGTTGGTATGGAGGGTACCCGTGGATACGGCTGGCCATGGATCGTGAAAGAATGGTGGAAAAAGGAATAAACTGTATTTTCTGTTTGGGGACCGCCTATGATATATCTAGCATGGAAAGTGTTGGGAATTACTCGGTCATTTTCGTTGACGGGAAAAGTATGCCTCTCAAAAATTTTATCTCTCAATTTAAGCTTTGAGCTCTGGCACCTCTACAAATCCCTACTTCCCTCTGTGAAGGGCCTATCTATTTACTTTATGCAATTTTTATTTTTATTTGAGTCTCCATGTTCTCTTATAAAGCACCAACTAAGGGGCACTATGATCGTACTTGAGCATTGGATGTAGCTAATATGCGAGTGTGTTTTGCGAATGGATCAATGATTGAGCATGATGGGCTAGGGATAACTTTCTTTAGTGTTGATATTTTGAAAGACATGGTTGCTTGTTGATATGCTTGAGTATTGATATCTTCATGTCAAATTATAGATTATTGCTTTGAATCATTCAAGTCCAAATGTCCGTGGTACAAAAGAAAGAGTATATGATGAATATGATAGGCAGCTTTCCACAACAAAAATTTTGTTTTCAATTGCTACTTTATCATGATAAATTTTATGAGAAAGAGTTGTTGTTATGATGCTAGAAATAGTGATTGAAATTATCATTGATCAAACTTATGCACTTTGCTAGCATTCACACTTCATAAATTATTTCTTTTATCATTTACCTACTCGAGGACAAGTAGGAATTAAGCTTGGGGATGCTGATACGTCGACAACGTATCTATAATTTATTAAGTATTCATGCCATTATATTATCATTCTTGGATGTTTTATAATCATTTTATAGCAACTTTATATCATTTTTTGGGACTAACCTATTGACATAGTGCCCAGTGCTAGTTGCTGTTTTTTCCTTATTTTTTACATCGCAGAAAATCAATACCAAACGGAGTCCAAACGCAGCGAAACTTTTTGGAGATTTTTTCTAGACCAGAAGACACCCTGTGGGCGAAAGAAGTACCAGAGGGGAGCTCCGAGGAGAGCACAACCCACCAGGGCGCGCCTGGGGCCCAGGCGTGCCCAGGTGGGTTGTGCCCACCTCGGTGGCCTCCCGCACCGCCTCTTCGCCCTATAAATTCCCAAATATTCCAAAAACCGTCGGGGGAACCCCAGATCAGAAGTTCCGCCGCCGCAAGCCTCTGTAGCCACGAAAAACCAATCTAGACCCCGTTCCGGCACCTTGCCGGAGGGGGAAATCATCACCGGTGGCCATCTTCATCATCCCGGCGGCCACCATGATGGGGAGGGAGTAGTCCACCCTCGGGGCTGAGGATTTGTAATAGTAGCTTTGTGTTTAATCTCTCTCTCTCTCTCTCGTGTTCTTGAGATGTCACTATCTTGATGTATCGCGGGCTTTGTTAATATAGTCGGATCATATGGTGTTTCTCCCTCTCTATCTTGTTGTGATGAATTGAGTTTTCCCTTTGAGATTTTGTTTTATCAGATTGAATACTTTTATGGATTTGAGAGCACTTGATATATGTCTTGCATATGAATACCCGTGGTGACAATGGGGTATCATATTGATTCACTTGATATGTGTTTTGGCACTCAACTCGCGAATTCCTGAGGTGACATTGGGGTAATCTATGCATAGGGGTTGATGCACGTTCTCGTCCTTGTTTCTCCGGTAGGAATCTTGGGGCACTCTTTGAGGTTCTTTCTTTTGGATTGAGTATTATGATCTGAATTTGCTTTGGTGTTATTTTAGTTCGAACTCTTGATAGATCGATCGAAAATAATAACTTAGTGTTATTTTAGTACGAACTCTTGATAGATCGATCAGAAAGAATAACTTGGTGTTATTTTAGTACGAACTCTTGGATAGATCGATCAGAAAGAATAGTTACAAACAATTTCTTCTTATGTTCTTCGCTAGATAAGAACTTTGGAGTGATTCTTCGAACGGTGGGGAGTAGATGACAGCGGGGTCGCGGTCGGGCACGACGGCGTGGTCTGGCTTGGGAGAGCAGGCACGAGGGGTAGCCGGAGCAGATGACAGCGGGGTCGTGGTCGGGCACGACGGCGTGGTCTGGCTCGGGAGAGGAGGCACGAGGGGTAGCCGGTGTAGGGTAACGCAGCAGAAAACAAAATTTTTTCGACCTACGCACCAGCCCAGGACCACTATGGAGACTGCATACAAGGTTTGATCATTTTCATTACCGACTCGTAGCGCAGTGGAAGTAGAGTCGATGACGATCGGCGGTGCAGATCCCCGCAGCTAGGATTTACAACCTCCCAACCGCGAGGATGTATACCCTCGTCTTCCCTTCGGACAGCCCTCCGGGAGGCGGTCGAACAGTCCCCCGGACGGTGTCGCGGACAGCCCTTCGGGAGGACCTTCGAAACTCGAATGGTCACTCGGACAGCCCTTCGGGAGGACTCACAGAACTTGGACCGTCACTTGGACAGCCCTTCGGGAGGCACTCACGAACAGCCCCTCGGGCACTAAGATCGAAACTAAGATGTAAGATTCAGTGTAAGGATTACATCTTCACGGAATTTCCACATGCAATGGTGTTCCGGGAGGTGCAAGTTATGAAATTACTTTCACAACTCATCAGACATTCACTAAACTTGTAACTCAAATATTCCTTTCTGCAATCGAATTGTAGAAACATAATTTTCTTGTTACAATAACCATCTACTTCATTTTTGAAAACCTTTCGAATGAATTCAAAAGATCCAGACTTACGTCTCATCAAGTAAATATCCACATATCTACTTGAGTCATTTCTGAAGATAGATAAATCCACTACTAACAACATTTATCGGACTACACCCATCAAATGTATGATCACCAATAAGTTTGTTGTCCGTTCCTTATGGCCTGTGAACGGTATTTCAGCCACTTCACTTTTCGGAGGAAATTTGCAAGTGTCAGATGATTCAAAATCAAAGGACTTAAAAAATCCATCATAATGGAATTTATCCATGCGGGTTTCTCCAATGTGACCAAATGTAGTGCCACACTTGTGTGGTATTCTCTTAGTCTTGCGACATTTAGCGTCAGTGTTATGGATGTATCATATTACTATCAATATTCATAACATACATCCCATCTCGATGGAAGCATGGCTCTAAATGTTATTCATAACACCAAACAACAATTGTTCTTTTATGAACAACCCTTTTGCAACAACATTGTGCAAGGGGCTAGAGTGTAAAACTCTAAAATGAATTATGAAAGTAAATCCAGAGGTAATATATTAATATCATTATTCATAACATACATCTCATTCTCAATGAAAGTATGGCCCTTATGTTATTCATAACTTCGAACATAAAAAGTTCTCTTATGAACAACCTTCTTGCAAGATACCTTATGCAATGGGCTAGAGTTTAAAACTCTAAATGAATTATGAAAATAAATATAGACAGTAATACACCGATGGAAGGTATAGTAACATTTAATATGTTCCCTGTGTATACCTAAACCTCATTCCTGGCTAGTCTTTCAGGCCATAGTAGTTCTTACATCGAGTTGCAATAGAAAGCAATCGAGCGGGTATCTTTGTGATTAACTCACAATACCCAAGAATTAGTGATTAACAATTTAATCATAATTCCCAAGAACTATATCTTTGACCAGCCTTCTATACATCAAAAACTTGTATGACATTCATACATGAGCTGGATATTCCAGTCTTCTTTCTTTTTGCCTTTATACTTCTAATAGTTTAACTTTTAGTATTTCTCCTACTTCCAGAAGAAGCGCCCAACTTAAGAGTGGCGTTAGCCCCGGACTTCCTAGGCGTGAAAGTTTCACTAACACCCTTCAGACACTTCCTTTCTCTTTAAGTTGTTGTTTTCTTCACCTTTCATCATATGACAGGCGTTCTTCTGGATCCCTCTCTTATCAGTCTAATGCATAGTAAACTCCTTTACTAATAGTTTGCTAACAAACATTGCTTTGGATTCCATGAATATCACATAACTATCCAAACTTTTGAAGTTCGGGTCTCATGGAAGTAAACATATTGCACTTGACTGAAAACGGAATTCTAGCTTTTGGGTCGAAGGACGTGAGTCACATGATCCATAGCATAAGCGAGAGAATACCGAAAGTATGCGATAGGACAAAGTCCTTCTCAGCACTTTTGAGGACAATCCTCACATTACGTTACCAACCGTAAAGTTTTAACCAGATATTTAACAGCTATTCAATATTAATAGGGATGGTGGAAACACGAGCCATTATTCTACAACTATTATGCATATAGCACTTAGACAGTGTTCACAATTAATTGCACTGAGAATTAAACAAGATAATTCTACAGTGCGCTCCCACTCAAATCAATATATCTCATAATTGATTGTGAGTGATTCAAGATCCGCATTTCAGTTCAACGCCATTGATGGTAGCATCACTGATGACGAAAATCTTAATCGGTAGGCAAACTTGCCAATCACATCTCTATGTGACTCTTGTTCATCTTTCGATGCGTGTGTTCCGAGCTCATGACTTTCATGCCTCAACTTCAAGACAACCAAGTGATCTCGCTGTGAGGTCTCAACTCACCCGCCTCACACATCCCTAATCGTTCGTACCCATGGTAGCATGTGATACCCCGAAAAGTTAGGTGCCGTGACGGTGCTACACTTGGGAGAACACTAACTACTTGATATTTTTGTGAGAGATCACCCTAATAAAAGCGACTACCGCGCAATCAAGAAGGGTGCATCATAAGGGATAAACATCTCAGGCAATTCATAATAGCATGATATGGTATAGCCCTTTCTGACGGAGAAGTCTTGTATTTCTTCGTCTTCGGCATTCGCGTCGGTGTTCACCTTCGCGAAGATTGCCACCACCTTGTCGATGCACCAGATAATATTGCTATCTCTATAGCTGATAAAATAATGCATTACACAAGGTCGACTCGCAGGTCATTTAAAGTGCAATCATATGGCTCCAGCCATCATGCCAAATCATGACACGCAGGTCATGTTTAATCAATTTACATCATATAGACATCTCATACATAATCAAATTATTATGAGCACTGCTATACCACATCATATGCACATGCAAACCCTCCTGCAAAACCAAGTTAGACGCCTCTAATCGGTTCATGCAAAAACTTGTTTTTCGTGGCTTCTAAGGTTTCGAAACAAACCGAAGGTACCAACGTCCATCATCAAGTATGATAATTTAAGTCGCTAGATTAACTTTCCAGGGTGTATGAAAACCGAGATAATAAAATCTCGAGCCCCATACTAAACTTCGTCATACGCATGACCCCCGTGCAGATCATATCTGCATTGCCCTTTCGTCTGCGAAATTTCATCTTTCTTTTTAACTACGGTGGAATTCAATGAACTGTTAGCACTTCGTTGATCAATCAGGATCGCGGATTGCCAGAACATTGAAACTCCACCATGCTGTTATCAAGATCAGAAATATGCAAATTCCAGGGAAGCAACAAGAACCTCGGGTAACAGATTTCATCTGCTACCCGCACAAATAATTTTCAGTAATAGAACTCATCTACTAGCTAATTATATTGTGCAACACCCATACATCACTATGTATTCTAGATCGCAACCTGCATCTACGCATAGCACGGCTCTTGATACCACTGTAGGGTAACGCAGCAGAAAACAAAAAATTTCCGACCTACGCACCAGCCCAGGACCACTATGGAGACTGCATACAAGGTTTGATCATTTTCGTTACCGACTCCTAGCGCAGCGGAAGTAGAGTCGATGACGATTGGCGGTGCAGATCCCCGCAGCTAGGATTTACAACCAACCAACCGCGAGGATGTATACCCTCGTCTTCCCTTCGGACAGCCCTCCGGGAGGCGGTCGAACAGTCCCCCGGACGGTGTCGCGGACAGCCCTTCGGGAGGACCTTCGAAACTCGAACGGTCACTCGGACAGCCCTTCGGGAGGACTCACAGAACTTGGACCGTCACTTGGACAGCCCTTCGGGAGGCACTCACGAACAGCCCCTCAGGCACTAAGATCGAAACTACGACCTCTCTACAGAGTTGCACACATACGGTGTCATCTATCCGGCAGAGCTTCGCCGTCCAGAACTAGTTCCCACCGGAACCCAGACAGCCTTTCGGCTCTACGAAACTCTTTTCGTGGGAGGGAGAGAGAAGCCAGATCACTGCAATGGCATGTATATGTGAGAAAGAGTGAGTCTTTAGGCAGCCCCCTCCACCCCTATTTATAGGCCAAGCCCAAGGGTGGCTTCTCCAAGAAGCCAAGGGGAAAAATACCAAAGGACCCTCAAGGTGGCTTCTCCAAGAAGCCACCCAAAAAGCACTTTCACTATTCATGACAACATTTTTCAGCGTCCGTTCGAACTGAAAATATTTATGTGGGCTTAGAACATTTCCAGTACCCACTAAAATAATTTTCAACGCATTCTGGAACAATTCCAGATTAGTGATTTTCATCTCCGAAAAGCATCTGAAGTGGTTCCGGCAGCTCCGGAACATTTCCGGTTTTTCTTCCAGAAAATTCCCAAAAGTTTCCAAAATGATTCTGGCACCCTCCAAGAATTATCGGGCATGTGCCGAAACCAATTTGACTTTATGGTATCCTCTGAAACAACTTTTCAGTTTCACCGGAACTCATCCGGTGACCTCTCTCTGCGGAACTTTTTCGCTGTCCAAAACTTTTTCGGTGATTTTAACTCAGACTCCCTGTCTAGTATTCAGTAGATAGATGACCCTTAAGCGTGTGACCCTATAGGTTCGGTGAAGTCTAGACATGACCCGGAACCCCTTCCGATCAATGATCAACATCGGAGCCGTGGACACCCATATTGACCCCTATACCCACACGAATGAATATTCGAGTGAACCTCCAGTTGCCGTGTGCTATTCCTGTTGCTTCGCGATATGTTACAAATACCCGAGGTGAGACATGATGGCATTCCCGTGGATCAACAACTTGTCCACTATGCTAGTTACCTCGTTACCGGTATTGTTCTCTTTTCTCGTTACATGTTCCGGCATCCCCGTGATCAAATCACACAGTGTCTGGCCAGACGATGATGGACACCGTAACACCGAGAGGGCCCAGAGATATCTCTCCATCGTCGGAGGAGCAAATCCCAATGTCGAGCTTTCTAGTTACTTGACATACTTTCCCATGAACCCGTAAGCCGCCGTAATAGCCATCCATTTATGGATGACGTTTAACAAACCCCAAAGTTCATGAATCAAGCATGAAGAAACTCGATACTCTCATGGTCTAAGGAATCATGCAAACGTTAACCATCTCTGTGTTATTAACCATTAACTCATGACGAATGTATCTCATAGCATAACATTAATTCGGGTCGATTCAACACAAGTGTTCTCCTAACATTGTGCCCTCAAAAGTTGGTCGCATAGACATGCCCATGATCAGGAAAACAGAACCATCATGCAACATTTGAGCTAGTCTTAGAGGCCAGACTAGGAATACATTTTACCGTTTATTATTCCACACGTGCATATGAGTCTTCCTCCAAGCCTCGTTTTATTTGTAGACTAGGAACATAAACCTAATTATGAACAGGGAGATATATAATAGTATTTATTATTGCCTCTAGGGCATATCTCCTACAGCCGGAGCCGACCGGGATCTGCCAGCTACGGTGGCGGCCCAAAGGGGATCGGGAGGTGGTTCAGTGAGAAAGAGAGAGAGGGGGAGAGCCGAGGCCGTCCATCTCGGCCTTCTCGGGAGGGCGAGTGGAAGGGGAGCCGGCAAGGGACGGCAGTGTTGGGTGGAATCGATGTGGGCGGCGGCGCACGAAGGAGGGCACGGCTAGGGTTTGGACGAGGGGTGAGAGGGAGATGCGCATCAAATTCGGGAGGGGGACGAGAGGGATGAGGGGTGAGAGGGGGAGGGGGAAGAGGGCTTCCGTCGGATCCGGGACTATCCAACGGTGTTTGATGCAAGATCCGCGTGAAGTGCTCATGGACCAATCAGAACGCAATAAAGGCCTTGATGACGTTATGACCATATGAATAGGTCGTAATCGATTAATAATAAGTTTTTTTCATGAAAAAAGCATCTTTATTTTTGGAGTACAAAAAATAGTTTTGTTGTGAAGAACCTACCAACTCTATGTATTAGACCAAATTTTATGTATAATTGACCAAATGCTTTCATGTAAAATGCTTTTGATCCACGTTTCGTCAAATTGACAGATTACCACCGATTCAGAGGGATGCGAGTCAAATATGCTACAGCTGCCTCATAATTTGCTTTTTATTTTTTTTAAAATCATTTTTAGGTACATAAGTATCTGTTTAATCAGAGAAACTCCAAAAGTTTTGCAAGATTCATCCCCTAGCTACGAATGGTCATGCCCGTCGTTTTGACCACATTTTTAAACGGGCATAAGAAATTAAGTTTTTTTAAAACCTTCGTATTGTGTCATTACATGTGACGTAGTTTCCAGGAAAAATAACAAACTTGGACTACGATAAATGTCCTAAAAAAGTGTTCTCAGAAACGAGCTATCATGTATAAAGATCCACGACTTTGAAGGCAAATAGACAATGTTATAGCAACATTCATGGCATAATTTGTTCAAATCATATCATATTTTGCACAAGTTTGCATCTTGCAATGACAAACAATGTTGCCTCAGGAAGTTTTCCCTTTCTTTGCATGAAAAATTCATTTTCCCTTTTTTAGTGCCCAAAATGAGTTTTTTTATGAAGGACCTACCATATATTTGTTGCAAAATTGGACCAAGTCAATTTTATAAAATACTAGTCCATATTTAGTGTACAATTGACCAAATGATTGGGTGTTAAAATCTTTTGATCCACCTCTCCTGAAAAGGACAATTTTCCACCGATTCAGTAGGAAGCGGGTCAAATTTGAACTGCAGGTCCCTCATAATTTGCTTTTTATTTTTTTCAAAAATCATTTTTAGGTACATAAGTATCTATTTAATCAGAGAAACTCCAAAAGTTTTGCAAGATTCAACCCCTAGCTACGAACGGTCATGCCCGTCGTTTTGACTGCATTTTGAAACGGGCATGAAAAATTCAAAAAAATCAAAAAATTTGAAAACCTTCGCATTGTGTCATTATATGTGACGAAGTTACCAGAAAAAATAATAAACTAGTAATACGGCAATTATTTTTTAAAAGTGTTCTAAAAAACGAGCTATCATGTGTGAAGATTCATAGTTTGTTTAAATGATATCATATTGTGCACAAGGGTGCATCTTGTAATGGCAAACAATGTTGCCTAAGGAAGTTTTCATTTTCTTTGCACGAAAAATTCATTTTCTAGTTTTTTAGTGCACAAAATGAGTTTTTTTTTAAGAACCTACCATATATTTGTTGTAAAATTATACCAAATCATTTTTCTAAAATATTAGACCATATTTAATGTACAATTGACCAAATGGTTTGGTGTCAAAATCTTTTGATCCACCTCTCGTGAAAAGGACAAATTTCCACCGATTCAGTAGGAAGTGGGTCAAATTTGAACTGCAGCTACCTTATAGTTTGCTCTTTCTTTTTTACAAAAATAATTTCTAGGTGCATAAGTATCTATTTAATTAGAGATACTCCAAAAGCTTTCCCAGATTCAACCACTAGCTAGGAACGGTCATGCCCGCCGTTTTGACCGCATTTTGAAATGGGCATGTAGAATTCAAAAAAAAATGGAAACCTTCGCATTGTGTCATTATATGTGACCAAGTTACCAGGAAAAATAATAAACTTGTAATACAGCAATTATTTTTAAGAAGTGTTCTCAGAAATGAGCTATCATGTGTGAATATTCATGTCTTTCAAGCCAAATGATCAATCTTATGGCTACATTCATGGCATAGTTTTTTCAAATGATCTCAAATTGTGCACAAGGGTGCATCTTGGAATGGCAAACAATGTTGCCGAAGTTTGCATTTTCTTTGGACGAAAAAATCATTTTCCATTTTTCGAAATGCGAAAATGAGTTTTTTTTGTGAAGGACCTACCATATATTTGTTGCAAAATTGGACCACACCATTTTTATAAAATATTAGGCCATATTTAATGCACAATTGACCAAATGGTTGCGTGTCAAAAGTATTGATCCACCTCTCGTGAAAAAGACAAATTTCCACCGAATCAGTAGGAAGGGGGTCAAATTTGAACTGCAGCTGCCTTATAGTTTGCTCTTTATTTTTTCCAAAAATCATTTCTAGTTACATAAGTATCTATTTAATCAGAGAAACACCAAAAGTTTTCCAAGATTCAACAACTAGATAGGAACGGTCATGCCCGCAATTTTGACCGCATTTTGAAACGGGCATGAAAAATTCAAAAAAAAATCAAAAAATTGGAAAACCTTTGCATTGTGTCATTATATGTGACCAAGTTACCAGAAAAAATAATAAACTTGTAATAAAGCAATTCTTTTAAAAACGTGTTCTCAGAAACGAGCTATCATGTGTGAATATTCATGGCTTTGAAGCCAAATGATCAATTTTATGGCCGGATTCATAGCATAGTTTGTTCAAATGATCTCATATTGTTCACAATGGTGCATCTTGGAATGGCAAACAATGTTGCCTTTGGAAGTTTCATTTTCTTTGGACGAAAAATTCATTTTCCATTTTTCGAGTGCCCAAAATGAGTTTTTTTGTGAAGGACCTACCATATATTTGTTGCAAAATTGTACCAAATCATTTTTCTAAAATACCAGGCCATGTTTAATGCACAATTGACTAAATGGTCGGGTGTCAAAAGCTTTGATCCACCTCTCGTGGAAAATACAAATTTCCGCTGATTTAGTAGGAAGCGGGTAAAAAATTTGAACTGCAACTACCTTATAATTTGCTCTTTACTTGTCCCAAAAATCATTTCTAGTTACATAAGTATCTATTTAATCAGAAATACATGGTTTGGTGGCGATACATCAAGGTTTGCACGGTGGCTGAGGGCCCCAACTCTAGAGCGCGTAAACTCGCATGCCCGCCGCGTGGTCACCGCGCGACCGTGGCATTGCCACACGTTCTGGAAATGAAGGATACAACGGGAGGAAGTGCGGTGAAGCCGTGGAACAATTCGCCAGAACGGTTCTCTCTTGGAGGGGGCTAGATAAGCGCAAGGGCAATATGTTCATTTCCAGTATGTGAAAACATTAGTGAAAATGGTACCAACAGGACGGGCTCAACGAGACGAAGACGTGGGCTTTGGAATCACCTAATTCGGAGTTACGGTCGCGAATATACGGATAGATGAAGATCAGGGACTAATCTGTAAAAAATAATATTCATAGACGGGTCCTTGATGGTTAAAACAGAGAGCGCCTTCGGGCCCAATACACCTCCTGCACTGGAAAACGTACTCTCAGCCGAAGTATAACGAGAATACGCCTTCAGTGCAGGAAAACATATTCCCTGAATACGTGTCAACTTGACACACACGGGCCCAGGGCATTGGCCACTTACACGTGGGGTCGGGGGGGGTGCTGGCTCGGTCGTCGTCTTCCTCGTCTCGCTCCCCTGACAGGAAGCAGAGGAGGGATCAGGGGAGGGCGCCGGTGATGGGCCTGGCCGGCTACGGCTGTCCACGGCGGAGCTGGGACCACCGACGGGACCAGGGCGGTGCGCCACTCCCACCTGGAGTTGCAGCAATGTTGGAGGGGACTTGGAGTGACGGCGGTACGCGGAGGCCGAGAGCAGTGGTGTCGGTCGGACCTTGGTAGCGCGCGACCATGGTGGCTCCGGCAGCGAGCTGAGGGCACGGGGAGGATCGCTGGGCTTCGGGGCATCCACTGGAGAGGTCAGGGAGGGAAGAGGAGGCTCGGGTGGCCGGGATTTAGACGAGCCTGACTGCGGCCATGGCGGAGGGAGGCAAGGCAGATGAGCTCCTGTGGGCTTGGGAGGCAGACGAGAGGGCGATGAGGAGCGGAGGGACTCGAGGCAGCCTTAAATAGGCACGGGGAGAGCTCGGGAGGGCTCTATAGTTCTCAGCCGACCGGACAAGGAGAGAGAAGAGGAGCTCAGGTCACGGGTGGGCTCGATGCGACTTAACGACGGCGAGACAGGTCGGGGCAGAGGCACGGGACGAAGCAGAGGATCACGGGGGAGCTCCAGGACATGGCGATGGCTCGAGATGCAGAGGAACGGACGGGCACAGTGGCCGCGGTTTGCAAGAGCACGCTGGTGAGCATGCCGGCCATGCAGTCACCGCGTGAACTGGTGCACACAGTGCACTCTGGCTGGCCTAATCATGTCCACTGTGATGTCTCTCCAAGCTAGGTTATCTCAGAGGTGATGCCTCGAAGAAAGACACTGTGGTTAGATGGGAATGATCCTCAGAAGTTCACTGCAGCAAACTTGGCCCATATGGTAAGGTGAAAATGATGGCCACTAAGGATCAAAAGATGTCAGATATGCTTAGGGTAGGAAGGACTACAATCCTGTGAATTTTGAGATGATTTGGACCAAGTTTTAACATAGTTGCTTCACAACTGCCCAAACTGGTCCAGAAAATGAATCATGAAGTGGCACTCAGTAGGAGTGTTGGATAGGGCTAAAAATTGGCATGTGGGGGTTATTTAGGCATAAGAAGACACTGTATAAATTTCATGCCATTTGGACATGCCAAAATGGCACTTCCTTCACAATGGTCTTCTCTGGACAAAATATTGAGAAAATTGTAGAGGGCAAATGGCTAGATGAAATGATCCCAAATTTGGTGTATAGGGTTCATATGGGCAGTAGCATGTCCTAGCACATTTTTAGCAATAATGAAGCAACATAAAATATAGTTGCTTCACAAACAGAAAATCTAACCAGAAACCAAGATTTGATGATGAGCTCACATAGAAGGATGACATGAGCTCAAATTTGGAGGAGAGCCATGATTTGATCATATAAAGGACCTTGCAAAATTTCAACTCATTTGGAAACTCCTAGCTAGTACTTCCTTCAACAAGGCTTCTATCTGACAGAAACTTTGGAAATTTGCTGAGGAAGATTCACTAGGCAAATGGAGTTGAATTTTCTCATGTGGCAATTATTTGGATAAGAGAAAATGCCCCAAAAGTTTGGGAGCAATCAAGAAAATATAGGTGGCACTTCCTTCACAAAAAGCCACACTGGACGGAATTGAAGAAGGAATATTGATGAATTATTTTTGATCATGACAAGGAAAGGTCTTGACATATCTGATGAAGATATGTCCCAAAGGATTTAGGAGCATTTTGTGGGAGTCAAGGGAAAGACAGAAATATAGGTTGCTTCAGAACCTAGGGCAAAAAGGATTATTCCTTTAATAGAAAAGGAATATTCCCAAGAAAAAGAGTATTAGGATTTGTCAAGATGGGAAATGACATGATCTTGGGATGGTTTTGAGGATGGCAAGCCACTTTGGAGACTGAGAAGAGGTGATCATCCCAAGTTTCCAGACCATATAGCCATGGAAAAAGAAATCTCAAGCAAAATCCTCAGAAAATAAAAAGAAAAAGAAAGGGCCAAAATCCAGGGTGTTACAAGGAAGCTGAATAGAAAATCCTATGTGATTTCTTTGTGACATGTGTAGGCCTTGTGAAGATGGGGGGGGGGGGGGGGGCAGGCCCCACCACTGGGGTAAAATTACCTCGGCGACATGCATGATCCAACCGTTTAAATCCTCGAAAAATCTTACGGTGCCAAAAATCCTCAGGATTTGGCACGGCATCATCAAATGGCCCCTGTAGGGTGTGGAAAAATTTTGGGCGCGTTTCGAATAGGCCTGACCTGAGGCCGCTTGTAAATTACAACATCTCCGATCTCTCTCTGGGTATCGAGAGGGAACATGTCCAGTTTGTGAAGTAAGTGCGGGTCCTGTTGCTCTGTTGGCCTTGAAACTTCTCGTGCCCTCAAAGGAGGTCATCACAGGACATGTGCCAGCCCCCGCATTTTCCAAACATGCAATATTTGAGACGTTTATTGCATCGCTATTGTTTCTGCATCGAAAATTGCAGATCTACAAGGCGACGCATGAAATCATGCCCAGAAGTTGAATGGAAAACTCCTATGTGATGTCTTTGTGAGATGCGCAGGCCTTGTGCAGACGAGGGAGGGACAAGCCCCATGACCTGGCAGGGGGTGGGGGGTGAAATTACCTCGGTGGCATGCATGATCCAACTGTTTAATTCCTCTGTGTGTGAAGCATGCCTTGCGAAGTGTCGGGCGAGATGGATCCCTCCACTGTCGGGGTTTACCAAGGCGAGGTGCCATGGCGAGGGCACTAAACAAGGGCGCATTAGGTGTACGTGATCCTCTGTGATGAGTGTTTGATGTCCTAGTAGATCCGGCTGTGCTCGAGGCAAATGCGTGCGTGGAGGCCAAGGTACTCGTTGAGGATCTACTGGCCTTGAAGCTCATGATCACCACGGGCTGGCTGGGCTGTGTCGGTGTAATCAACGATATAAATTCTCTTTGCCAAGCAGGGCAGTACTGCATGATTGTTACGGAGATATACAGAAGTTTGAGAGGTGGGTTTTTGTACAGTATATTCTGTCACGAACAGCGGGAAACAAATGATATTGGACACTTCTGGAGCTTCACTTGATATTGGACAAAAAAAGACTGGTGAGCGAGAGCCGACAAGTCGATTTAATTACACTAGTAGAAAACAGGGCATCAATCCCAGTTCCAGAGGGCCTTAAGTCCCGGTTCTGCAACCGGGACAAAACGACCGGGACTAATGCCCATTACTTTTAGTCCCAGTTGGCTTACGAACTGGGACTAAAGGAGCTCCACGTGGCCGTTGTGGGGTGCCCAGGCAGGAGGACCTTTAGTCTCGGTTGGTAACACCGACCGGGACTAAAAGGCAGCTACGCATCAGCAGCTGCCAGACGCTGGGGTTTTTGTTTTTTGTTTTGAATGGAGGGGTTTCGGGGTTATGGAGGGTTTATGTAAAACCCCTGTGTAATAGCCACTGTGGTTACCTGCTAATAATGCCAAGTCATCTCATTTGCAGTGCCTAGTCATAGTGGTTAATCTCAGCAATTCAAATACTTCTCTGAAAATCAACTCAAATTCAAAGTGCAAAATAAATTTGCTCAAACACTATGGGAAAAATATTCCTTAAATAGCAAATATTCCAGAAGCACTCATAAAATTATAAACAATGATAGTTGAATTAGCTAAATGACTCAAACCACATGAAGCAGCACCAAAACAGAATTATTTAATCCATTTATAATCATATCAAATTCAAATGTGATCCTACTTTGCCCAAACAAATTTTTGGTGAAAGGTAATAATGCACTGTAATATTTGAGCTAAGTTTCATATTTTACAAAAGTGCAAAAGTGGCCTAAACAATTATCTAACAGAAAAGAAATAAAGAAAAGCAAAACCGAAAATAAGAAAATAAAACGAGGCACTGTGCACTGGGCCTAAGTGCACAGTGCCCCGAAAACGGCCCACCTGGCCCATTACTCTCTCTCTACATTGTCGTGTCGGCCGCTCCCTGGCTGAGCGCCTGCGCGCCGGCGAGGCGTCGACCCACCGACGCCCACCGACGCTGTAGCCGACGAGGAGGATAAGGATGAGCCTCGTCCACTCCCCCTGGACGTCCCCGCTCACTTTCCCCTCGCCCGACTCGCTCCTTCCCTTCCTGTTCCTCCTCCAGATCCGCAACCGAGCGCCATCGCCGCCGCGCGCAGCCACCACCGCGGCGACCGACGTCCTCATTTCACTCCGACGTGCCAGGAGGCTCCGCCGGGCTCAACCACGCCTCCAGCACCACCACTTCGAGCTTGGGGAGCCCCACATCGCCCGGATCGAGCCGCCCTTCGTCTCCTCGGTCTCCGGCGATCTCCGGCATCCCCAACAACCCTGCTGCTCCTAAACTATCAAGGGCCTTCGGCGTGCCGCTACGTGAGCTCCGCTTCTCCCTGCTCCTTCCTCCGCTCGCGTGCGTGCTGCCGTTGAGCTGTCGCCGTGGCCGTGCTCTGACCGCCGCCGAATCCATCACAACCGCGCTCCCGAGCTTCTGCAGCTCGAGCCAGTGGCGCCAACGCGCTCCTGGCGAGCCGCAGCTTCCCGCTAGCTAGTTAGCACACGCGAGAGTGCCACGTAGCCGCGTTTCCGAGGAGGCCCGAACTCCGGTGCCACCCTTGCTCGATGCCGGCGATGATTCCGACCGATTCCGGCAAAGCCACCACCACCATTGGACGCGGTACTTGCTGCTCGTTTGAACGCGCCCAAGCGCACGCAAAACTACCCACCGTAGACGAAATCCGATGCGATCCGGCGATCTTCCACCGCTGGAGAGGTCGCCGGCGTATTTTCGGCGAGGCCGCCGACGTGGCCATGCGGGGCCCACCCCTGAGAGACTGCCAGTAGGTCCCCCTGGCCCCCTTTAACTCCGTTGATCGTGGTCAACGCGGGGCACTGTTCACATGTGTCACTGACATGTGGACCCTCAGCTGTTAATTAACCTAATAAACGATTTAATAAATAAAACTAATTAGTTAAACTAAACACTCACTGACATATGGGGCCCACCCCCTAATTAACTCTGTTAGTTAGATTAACTCACTGTTAGTCTTAACAGAGACTGACATGTGGGTCCCACTAGACCCACAAGTCAGGTTTGACTTGGTCAGCCGACCTGTTGACCTACTGACATCAGCATTGTATCATGCCGATGTCATAATTCCTTTTTTTGTTAAATAAATAAATTCCAGAAAATATTTAAATCTTTGAAAATTAATAACTTTTAAACCGTAGCTCGGAACCAAAAACATAAAACATGAAAGTTGATCAGAACGACGAGATGAATCTGACCGTGTCTTCTGTTTCGATGCCGAAACCCCCTACATAGGTGAAACCGCAACTTCGAGGCCGTATCCGGTAGATGAATAGTGCACACACTCCGGATAATAAATCCCGCGTTAATCCTAAAATAACGAAAATAACTTAGGTGCATCTGTAGGCAACCCTCCACTGCATATTAGCATAGGATGCCCTGTATTGCATCATTGTTGTGCATTTATATGTTTCTTCCCCCTCTTCTCTCTCGATAGACCCCGACGTCGACGTAGCTCCTGAGACTGACGTAGCACCGGAGGTCGACTACGCTCCTGACGACCAGACCCTTGCCACCGAGCTTCCAGGCAAGCACCCCCCCCCCTTTTGAGCATTCCGATATCACCCACTCTCTTCTCTCTTATGCTTGCATTAGAAGTTACTGCTGCTACTGTTATCCTATATCTGCTGCATAGCCTGTTTAATTGTAACCTGCTGTTGATACCTACCTGTTATCCTAAACTGTTTAGTATAGGCTGGGTAGAGACCTAACAGAGACCCCACTTTATCCCGACTGCCCCGCTGGATTCTCAGAAGACCCGAGCAACGGGATCGAAGACCAGGCCCCGGCACCGCACGACACTTCCCCCTAGTTGCTCGGCACTACTGGGTTACTATCGAGTGCCGAGGGTGATACCTCGTCAGCACCTCTGATGATAACCTTGTAGGTTAGCTAATTTGTCCTGGTCAGCGAGGGTGATTCCTCCTACACCACCCCCGAAACCGACACTGTCGTGCAACTCCTCAAGTGTGGACCTCGAGGGTGATGCCTCTTTAGTTCACCTTGATGTTTACGTCAGGTGGGAATCCAACGAGGGTGATGCCTCGGATTCCTTCTTCATATGATAGCCACACGGATGCCCTTACATTACTGTTGACACTGCTTACTTTGGATAAAGACGGGTCGGCCCTGAGGGGTACCCGCGCGAGCTTAATGGCGAGAGATGTGGAGTCGGGTGGACCTGGATGGTGCCCGAGATTTGAACACGAGGCGTGGCCGGGCATTCCTAGCCCTTGCCGCAAGTCCTCGAGACAGGGCTACGGGGTCACATATTTCGTGAGTCTCTGCTCGTTACCACAGTACCAACACACTGACGGTTTGGATATTTGATCCGAGGGGCCTCTGGCCTGATAGCACTAACCATCACGTGGGCATAGTATGGGCGTTCTGTGTCGTATACTTCAGCTGAAGCTTAATGGACGTCAGCGACTGAGCGGCGCGCGCCGAGTTGGACTGGTTACGCAACTGCGCTTGTATTAAGGGGTTGCTAGGTCTGCTCTCGGCCACCTGACGCAACATGCAGGAGTTCCCGGGGCGATGGCCCAAGACCCCTGGGGGCATAGGTTTAGTCCGGCGTGCTGACCTCTCTGTTAAGTATTTGGTCGGGTTGCGATGTATCGTTTGGCCGAGGCCGGGCATGACCCAGAAAAGTGTGTCCGGCCGGAGTTAATCGAGCGTGGTGGGTAAGTTGGTGCACCCCTGCAGGGAAGAACTAATCTATCGATAGCCTGTCCTACGGTAACGGACACTCGGAGTTGTATCCCGATCGGTATAACTAGAACTAGTGACTTGAGATGAAATGGATAGTATGGCTCTGGGATTGCTTTCTCACAGGGAGTCGAGGAAGAATCTCTGGGCGAGGTTGATGATATTACTACTACTTTACATTATGTTAATCTGCACTCTTCTAATGCTAAAATACCAATGAAGATGCTTGAAGATGCTAGTCTTCGATAGGACAAGGCTCTTCCCTCTATTTTGGCATTTCTGTAGCCCAGTCCACATACACAGCCCTCCTTTGAAAATGTTGCAAACATAGTGTAGATCCTTGCTTGCTGAGTACTTCGGATGAGTACTCATGTTTGCTTTATTTTCTTTTTCTCCCCATATCCATATGTCGCCGCCAGATGATATTTTCTTTTTCTCCCCATATCCATATGTCGCCGCCAGATGACAGATCCCCTGAGATAGCTGCCCCCGTCGACGACTATGGCTGCTACTCCTCCCCTCCCGGCGAGTACTACTACAAGGAGCCGACAGACGACCAGGAGTAGGATTCGGAGGGTCCTAGGCAGGAGGCCTACGCCTTTCGATCATAGTATTTTATTTTACCCCGCCTTTCTAAAGGCCTATCTGTAACTCTGTTATATCTGTACCCAGATATCTGATGCTTCCGCTGACTCTTGTATGCCAACGAGCTATGTATTCGAGCCCTCGAGGACCTGGCTTATAATATAAAGCTTGTATGACTTTATTTATGTTTTAGAGTTGTGTTGTGATATCTTCAAGTGAGTCCTTATGCTTGATCATGTGCATTTGCGTGTATGGTTAGTGCATGATTAAGCCGGGGGCGTCACATGTTGGTATCAGAGCCGACTGCCTTTAGGAATCCCCCTTTCCAATTCCTTGGCCGAAGTTGAGTCTAGTGGTCCGAAACTGTTTTACTAACTTGGCTGTGTGGCTTACGGGCCCATGTCGCCAACTGGGTGGTATTAGGATCTTTTATTCCTCGTCTTTACTCTGGGACTCTGATCGCTCTTCTATTCGGGTTAAATAAATTTACTAACACCGACACTTAGGATCTCGTAAATCCCGTCCACCCGGAGAGCTGGATATCTGTGCGATTTCCCTGTCATTGATCTGATTAGTCTGATTATCATTTTCCTTTCCATTGTTTTGTTTAACCCTTCTCTTCGAGATCTGTTAAGTTTCTCATCGTCAAATGACAATCCTGAACTTCTTTTATTTCAGATGGATCATCTGTTTCCACCACGTCCTACGATGCAGCTTGTGCTTCGTACTTGGGCTCGAGATGCCCCTGGGTTTCCAGCTGTCCTGATCGCTCTCTTGACCAGACTGGGTTACCGCTGGTACCCTGAGTACATGGTCTACGAGGTTTACCGCGAGGTCAACCAGGAGCAGTACTATACTGATGTTCGCATCTATGATCAGCAGGATGACTCAGACACTGAGCTGTACCTTTTCCACGGTATCGGCGTGACGATTGAGATGGCAGTCCATGATGCCGCCTACTCTGCTGTCACACGTCTCCAAGGAGAGCACAGCGCTAGCTTGGATGCCTCTGAGTTTAGATACATTCCGTATGCCCCTGCTGGAGATGCTACTGGATACTACACGGCTACCTGTGCTCCGTACGAGCCCTGACGCTACGATCCGCGAGTTCTGATTCAATGTACTCAGGCTCTGGATCGCACTGTTCGAGCTCTTGCCGTCGAGTTGTTAGCCACTCGAGCACGACTTTACGAGGCTAGGACGCAGTTGCTACCAGCTGTTCGTGCAGGGATACATCCGGAGCACATCCTTTACCCGCGCAGGACCGAGATGCCACCAGGGATCGATTGGCTTGCTGTGGGAGGTCACACGCCTGCACGTGGACCTCTTCTTTCAGCTCGAGACCGGGTTCTGCATCAGAGTGCACATGGAGCGCAGGATCCTTCCGCAACGAACATCCGTCGTCCGCACTTGCAGCTACCCCGTTTCAGTGGTTTTCTCCGACGTTGATGTACCCTTTGCAATGTCTCGTTGTGTACTTCCTTATCGCGTGCCTGCGTGCCGCCTAGCATGTCTAGCTTTTAAATTTGCGCCGTTATGCTACCCGAATGTAACCGACTCTGTATGGATCTGTATGTCTTAATGACTAATGTTCAGTATCTGTTGCACTACTTAAATTCCATCGCGTTACATCATGCATGTTGCTAGACACTCGCAATGGCTTCTGCTAAACTACCCCTATTGAAATTAGCAGGATGGGCGATAACAATCCACCACCGCCGCCACCACCTGACTATATGGCTACGATGATGCAACAATTTGAACTCAACCGACAGTTCATGACGGGGTTTATGGAACAATTCCCCCATCCCAATGCCAACCATCAGCCAGCCTCAATCACACTGCCAGAGTTTGTGCGACTCAATCCATCGGTATTCCGCAACACAGTTAATCCCCTGGATGCCAATGACTGGCTGCATGATATCTTCTATGAGATGGAGTCAGCTGATGTTCCCCTTGTCAGCTATGTCACCTTCGCGACATACTTCTTGAAGGGACCCGCAGCGGTGGGCAACTCACAGACAGACTCTACCTCCTGGAACTGTTGTCACTTGGGTGGAGTTCAAGACTGCTTTTCGCGCCTGCTATATTCCTCAAGCAGTTATAGCACGCAAGAAGGCCGAGTTCCGCAACCTCGTCCAAGGCAACAAGACTGTGGAGGTCTACCAGCGAGAGTTCCTTGATTTATCTCGGTATGCCGAAGAAGACATCCCCAATGATGCTCGTAGACAGGAGAAGTTCCGCGAAGGGCTACATCATGACATCCAGTTAGCTCTGCTTGTCCAAGACTATCCCGACTTCGCCACCTTGGTGAATAAGTCTATCATGGTCGAGACTGGTCTAAAGAAGCATAAGGAAGCGACCAGACGCACTCGTGAAGCGGGCTCATCTTCGGGCTCGTCTTCGCAGAAGCGCCGTATTTGGATTCCACAGAGTATGTATCGTCCAACAGCTCCAGTGTACAGGCCTGCTTATGCTGCACCTCGTCTGCCTCCTCCACCGCCGAGGCAGCCTCTTTGAGCCCCACCACCTCTAGCTCCTTCACCACGTCCAGACAGTGGACTCTGCTTCAAGTGTGGCCAGGCAAGTCACCGTGCCAGAGACTGCTCTCAGAGTCAGAATCAGCTAGCTCTTCCTCTTGCTGGCCGTGGTAATGGCCGTGGAATTCCTCAGCAGCGTAACAACAATGTCAGACCTTCTTATGGTCGTGGACAGAACTATCATGTCAACATGGCTGAAGCTCAGGATCAACCTAAAACCGTGATGGGTACACTTCTTCTTAATTCAGTACCTGCATCTGTTTTATTTGATTCAGGAGCATCGCGTTCATTCATGTCAGAACATTTTGCACTCATGCATGACGTTAGAAGTGAAGCGCTACACCATTCATTAGCGGTGAACACTCCCGCGGGCCAGTGCCGAGCCTTCGTGTTCATCCCCAATGTCATCATTGATATTGAAGGGTTGAAGTTCCACGCTTCTCCCATTATACTCAAGTCTTCCTCAATTGATCTTATTCTGGGAATGGATTGGTTGAAGGCTCATTACGCCTCACTCAATTGCGCCACTAAGGTTGTACACCTCCTGCGTCCATCAAATGAGTTAGTGAATTACTATGCTCATATCACTAACAACGCTGAGGCTCAGATTTATGCCTTGAATGCGTTGAACGCTTCTCCGCTTGAGGGGATAAAAAATGTTCCAGTTGTCTGCGAATTCCAGGATGTTTTTCCAGAAGAACTTCCAGGAATACCCCCTTCTAGAGCTGTCGAGTTTGTCATCGACCTGAAGCCTGGCACAACTCCTATTGCGAAGCGTCCTTATAAGATGCCTCCGCACCACCTTCTCGAGCTTAAGGAAGAAATTGATAAATCACTTAAGAAGGGCTTCATCCGTCTTAGTTCCTCTGCCTGGGGAGCACCTTCTTTCTTCGTCAAGAAGAAAGATGGTACAAATAGGTTGGTCCAAGATTACCGTCCTATCAACCAGGCAACCATTCAGAATAAATATCCGCTTCCCTGGATCAATGACTTATATGATCAACTTGCTGGATCATCGGTGTTTTCTAAACTTGACTTGAGGTTGGGTTATCACCAGATCCGTGTCCGTGAAGAGGATATCCCGAAGACTGCATTCGTTACTCGTTATGGCTCCTATGAATACACTGTCATGTCATTTGGCCTAACGAATGCTCCCGCTACGTTCTCCCGCCTGATGAAATATATATTCATGGATTACCTCGACAAATTCGTCGTGGTATATCTGGATGATATTCTAGTATATTCTAAGAATAAGGAAGAACATGCTGAACATCTTCGCCTTGTCCTAGAAAGGCTTCGAGAACACAAGTTGTATGCCAATTACTCCAAATGCGAATTCTGGCTTTCTGAAGTGACCTACCTTGGACATGTGATTTCCAAGGACGGTATTGCCGTTAACCCAGAGCGTGTTCAGGATATTCTTGACTGGACTACTCCGAAAAATGCCAAGCATGTCCGAAGTTTTCTCGGCCTTGCAAGTTATTGTCGACGATTCGTCGAAAACTTTTCCAAGATAGCCAAGACCCTGACTAATCTGCTCCACAAAGGCGTTAAGTTTGAGTGGACAGACAAATGTCAGGAGAATTTCCAGACCCTCAAGGACAAGCTTACTTCTGCTCTAGTTCTTGCTCCTCCCGATTCTCGCAAGGACTTTGTGATATATTGCAATGCCTCTCGTCAGGGATGAGGCTGTGTCCTAATGCAAGAGCGAAAGGTAATTGCATATGCCTCGCGACAATTGCGTCCACATGACGAAAACTATCCAGTGCATGATCTCGAACTCGCTGCTGTGATCTATGCTTTGAAGCAGTGGTGACACTACCTTCTTGGTAACCGGTCTGAGATTTATACTGATCACCAGAGTCTGAAGTATTTGTTCACCCAACCGGATCTTAATCTCCGTCAACTACGATGGTTGGAAACAATCACGGACTATGACTGTGGTATTTATTATACCCCTGGCAAGGCTAATGTGATGGCTGATGCCTTGAGCCGCAAGTCCTATTGCAACAACCTCGTGGTTGAGCAAGCTCAACCCCAGCTATATGAAGAACTGCGCAAGCTGAACCTCTGTATCGTTCCACAGGGTTCTCTTAATAACCTTGTGGTACAGCCAGATCTTGAGAGAGCTGTAAAGATTGCGCAAGCCAAAGATGATGAAGTAGATCTAATGAAGAAAGAGCTTCATCTTGAGAAGTACAGGGATTTCTCGATTGGTGAAGATGGAACCTTGTATTTCAGACATAGAATTGTCGTTCCTCGTTTCGAACTTATGACTGACAAGGTCATGAAGGTGGCACATGATACACCGCTGTCTATCCATCCGGGAAGCACCAAGATGTATCGTGATCTTCGTCAAAGGTATTGGTGGTCCAAAATGAAGCAGGACGTTGCTCGATATGTTGCTGAATGTGACGTATGTCATCGCGTGAAAGCAGAACATCAGAAGCCTGCTAGAATTCTTCAACCACTTCCTATTCCTCTATGGAAATGGGATCAAGTGCAGATGGACTTCATTACTGGCCTTCCCAAGTCTCAGAAGGGTCATGATGCTATTCTTGTCGTCATCGACCAACTCTCCAAGGTTGCACATTTTCTGCCCGTCAAGGAGACTATCACCGCTAGTCAGTTAGCAGAGCTGTATATCTCCAGAATCGTTTCACTCCATGGTATTCCGAAGGAGATCAGTTCGGACCGTGGCGGTCTTTTTACTTCCAAATTCTGGGAAAGCTTCCAAGAAGCTATGGGAACTCACATTACCTGGAGTTCAGCATATCATCCCAAATCCCAAGGCCAAGTTGAGCGAGTTAATCAAGTACTTGAAGATATGCTTCGGGCTTGTGTTATATCGTTTGGTAAGAAGTGGGAAGAATCTCTCCCATTTGCCGAATTCTCTTATAACAACAGCTATCAAGCCAGCTTGAAAATGGCCCCCTTCGAAGTGCTATACAGACGTAAATGTCGAACCCCTCTGAATTGGTCAGAAACTGGGGAATGACCTCTCGTTGGACCGGACATTATTCAACATGCCGAAGAACAAGTCAGAATTATCCGAGAAAATCTCAAGGCGGCTCAGGATCGCTAGAAGAGCAATTATGATCGCAAGCGATGGGGTCTGACTTATCAACCAGGTGATCAAGCTTATCTTTGGGTCACTCCTATGAAGGGCACTCGTCGTTTCGGAAACAAGGGCAAGCTAGCTCCTTGCTATATTGGTCCTTTTCGCATTGTTGCCAGGCGTGGACAGGTGGCATATAAATTGGAGTTGCCACCACAATTCTCTCATATCCATGATGTCTTCCACGTGTCGCAACTTCGTAAATGCTTCAAGGAATCTCCGCAACGCACAGTGGATCACGAGATGCTTGAATTGCAAGATGACTTATCTTATAAGGAGCATCCGATCCGCATGCTTGATGAAGCTGAACGTCGAACTCATCAGAAGACGACCAAGTTTCTTAAAGTGCAGTGGTCGAATCACACTGAAGATGAAGCCACTTGGGAACGTGAGATTCATCTTCGGGAAGAATATCCCGACCTCTTTCCTTCTACCTCCTAAATTCTCGGGACGAGAATTTCTTTTAGAAGAGAAGAATTTGTAACACCCCTGTGTAATAGCCACTGTGGTTACCTACTAATAATGCCAAGTCATCTCATTTGCAGTGCCTAGTCATAGTGGTTAATCTCAGCAATTCAAATACTTCTCTGAAAATCAACTCAAAAGTGCAAAATAAATTTGTTCAAACACTATGGGAAAAATGTTCCTTAAATAGCAAATATTGCAGAAGCACTCATAAAATTATAAACAATGATAGTTGAATTAGCTAAATGACTCAAACCACATGAAGCAGCACCAAAACAGAATTATTTAATCCATTTATAATCATATCAAATTCAAATGCAATCCTACTTAGCCCAAACAAGTTTTTGGTGAAAGGTAATAATGCACTGTAACATTTGAGCTAAGTTTCATATTTTACAAAAGTGCAAAAGTGGCCTAAACAATTATCTAACAGAAAAGAAATAAAGAAAAGCAAAACCGAAAATAAGAAAATAAAACGAGGCACTGTGCACTGGGCCTAAGTGCACAGTGCCCCGAAAAAGGCCCACCTGGCCCATTACCCTCTATCTCCTTCGTCGTGTCGGCCGCTCCCTGGCCGAGCGCCCGCGCACCGGCGAGGCGTCGACACGCCGACGCCCACCGACGCTGCAGCCGACGAGGGGAATAAGAACGAGCCTCGTCCACTCCCCCTGGACGTCCCCGCTCACTTTCCCCTCGCCCGACTCGCTCCTTCCCTTCCTCTTCCTCCTCCAGATCCGTGAACCAAGTGCCATCGCCGCCGCGCGCAGCCACCACCGCAGCGACCGACATCCTCGTTTCACTCCGATGCGCCAGGAGGCTCCGCCGGGCTCGACCACGCCTCCAGCACCACCACTTCGCCCGGATCGAGCCGCCCTTCGTCTCCACGGTCTGTGGTGATCTCCGGCATCCCCAACAACCCTGTTGCTCCTAAGCTATCAAGGGCCTTTGGCGTGCCGCTACGTGAGCTCCGCTTCATCCTGCTCCTTCCTCCGCTCGCCTGCATGCTGCTGTTGAGCTGCTGCCGTGGCCGTGCTCTGACCGCCGCCGAATCTGTCACCACCGTGCTCTTGAGCTTCTGCAGCTCGAGCCAGTGGCGCCAACACGCTCCTGGTGAGCCGCAGCTTCCCCCTAGCTAGTTAGCACGCAGGAGAGCGCCGCGTAGCCGCGTTTCCGAGGAGGCCCGAACTCCGGTGCCGCCCTTGCTCGACGCCGGCGATGATTCTGACCGATTCCGGCAAAGCCACCACCACCATTGGACGCGGTACTCGCTGCTCGTTCTAACGCGCCCAAGCGCGCGCAAAACTACCCACCGTAGATGAAATCCAACGCGCTCCAGCGATCTTCCGCCGCTGGAGAGGTCGCTGGTGTATTTCCGGCGACGCCGCCGATGTGGTCATGCGGGGCCCACCCCTGAGAGACTGCCAGTGGGTCCCCCTGGCCCGCTTTGACCCCGTTGACCATGGTCAACGCGGGGCACTATTCACATGTGTCACTGACATGTGGGCCCTCAGCTGTTAATTAACATAATAAATGATTTAATAAATAAAAATAATTAGTTAAACTAAACACTCACTGACATATGGGGCCCACCCCCTAATTAACCCTGTTAGTTAGATTAACTCATTGTTAGTCGTAACAGAGACTGACATGTGGGTCCCACTGGGCCCACACGTCAGGTTTGACCGGGTCAGCCGACCTGCTGACCTGCTAACGTCAGCATTGTATCATGCTGATGTCATAATTCCTTTTTCTGTTAAATAAATAAATTCCAGAAAATATTTAAATCTTTGAAAATTAATAACTTTTAAACAGTAGCTCGGAACAAAAAACTTAAAACCTGAAAGTTGATCAGAACGACGAGACGAATCTGATCGTGTCGTCTGTTTCGATGCCAGAACCCCCTACGTAGGTGAAACCGCAACTTCGAGGCCGTATCCGGTAGATGAATAGTGCACACACTCCGGATAATGAATCCCGCGTTAATCCTAAAATAACCAAAATAACTTAGGTGCATCTGTAGGCAACCCTGCACTGCATCTTAGCATAGCATGCCCTGTATTGCATCGCTGCTGTGCATTTATATGTTTCTTCCCCCTCTTCTCTCTCGATATACCCCGACGTCGACGTAGCTCCCGAGACTAACGTAGCACCGCAGGTCGACTACGCTCCTGACGACCAGACCCTTGCCACCGAGCTTCCAGGCAAGCACCCCCCCTTTTGAGCATTCCGATATCGCCCACTCTCTTCTCTCTTATGCTTACATTAGAAGTTACTGCTGCTACTGTTATCCTATATCTGCTGCATAGCTTGTTTAATTGTAACCTGCTGTTGATACCTACCTGTTATCCTAAACTGTTTAGTATAGACTGGGTAGAGACCTAACAGAGACCCCACTTTATCCGGACTGCCCCGCTGGATTCTAAGATGACCCGAGCAACGGGATCGAAGACCAGGCCCCGGCACCGCACGACACTTCCCCTTAGTTGCTCGACACTACTGGGTTAATATCGAGTGCCGAGGGTGATACCTCGTTAGCACTTCAGATGATAACCTTGTAGGTTAGCTAATCGGTCGTGGTCAGCGAGGGTGATTCCTCCTACACCACCCCCGAAACCGACACTGTCGTGCAACTCCTCAAGTGTGGACCTCGAGGGTGATGCCTCTTTAGTTCACCTTGATGTTTACGTCAGGTGGGAATCCAACGAGGGTGATGCCTTAGATTCCTTCTTGATATGATAGCTACACGGATGCCCTTACATTACTGTTGACACTGCTTACTCTGGATAAAGACGGGTCGGCCCTGAGGGGTACCCGCGCGAGCTTAATGGCGAGAGATGTGGAGTCAGGTGGACCTGGATGGTGCCCGAGATTTGAACATGAGGCGTGGCCGGGCATTCCTAGCCCTTGCCGCAAGTCCTCGAGACGGGGCGACGGGGTCACATCTTTCGTGAGTCACTGCACTACCAACACACTAACGGTTTGGATATTTGATCCGAGGGGCCTCTGGCCTGATAGCACTAACCATCACGTGGGCACAGTATGGGTGTTCTGCGTCGTATACTTCAGCCGAAGCTTAATGGACGTCAGCGACTGAGCGGCACGCGTCGAGTTCGACTGGTTACGCAACTGCGCTTTTATTAAGGGGTTGCTAGGTCTGCTCTCGGCCGCCTGACGCAACGTGCAGGAGTTTCCGGGGCGATGGCCCAAGACCCCCGGGGGCATAGGTTTAGTCCGGCGTGCTGACCTCTCTATTAAGTATTTGGTCGGGTTGCGACGTATCGTTTGGCCGAGGCCGGGCATGACCCAGAAAAGTGTGACCGGCCGGAGTTAATCGAGCGTGGTGGGTAAGTTGGTGCACCCCTGGAGGGAAGAAATAATCTATCGATAGCCTGTCCTACGATAACGGACACTCGGAGTTGTATCCCGATTGGTACAACTAGAACTGGTGACTTGAGATGAAATGGATAGTATGGCTCTGGGATTGCATTCTCGCAGGGAGCCGAGGAAGAATCTCTGGGCGAGGTTGATGATATTACTACTAATTTACATTATGTTAATCTGCACTCTTCTAATGCTGAAAGACTAATGAAGATGCTTGAACATGCTAGTCTTTGATAGGACTAGGCTCTTCCCTCTATTCTGGCATTTCTGCAGCCCAGTCCACATACACAGCCCTCCTTTGAAAATGTTGCATACGTAGTGTAGATCCTTGCTTGCTGAGTACTTCGGATGAGTACTCACGTTTGCTTTATTTTCTTTTTCTCCCCATATCCATATGTCGCCGCCAGATGACGGAGCCCCTGAGATAGCTGCCCCCGTCGACGACTACGGCTGCTACTACTACCCTCCCGGCGAGTACTACTACGAGGAGCCGACAGACAACCAGGAGTAGGATTCGAAGGGTCCTAGGCAGGAGGCCTATGCCTTTCGATCGTAGTATTTTATTTTACCCCGCCTTTCTAAAGGCCTATCTGTAACTCTGTTATATCTGTACCCAGATATCTGATGCTTCCGCTGACTCTTGTATGCCATCGAGCTATGTATTCGAGCCCTCGAGGCCCTGGCTTGTAATATAAAGCTTGTATGACTTTATTTATGTTTTAGAGTTGTGTTGTGATATCTTCAAGTTAGTCCTTAGGCTTGATCGTGTGCATTTGCGTGTATGGTTAGTGCACGATTAAGCCGAGGGCGTCACAGTTTAGGTGTTTTCATATTGTGTTTCCCCCTTTTATTTTTCTGTTTACCCTTCAATTCTTTTACATTTAGGGTTTCATTTCTATTTAATGTTTTCCATTCAACTCGACGACATCTACTACATATAGCAATGAAGGAACCATTACACAAGATTGTCATGAACATATATAGAGAGAAGTGACCTCTCTTTCTCCGTGCTTGGTCGAACAACAAGTTTTCGTATATCTATCCGACGCTACTACATATATACAAGCTAACATCTCTTACGATCCCTGACATCATCTAGCACCAAAATTGCATTGAATTTCCATATGGTATTCTCCCTTTTCATGTATGACGTGGTCCAGAAAGAATCCCGCCAATTCCTCTTGAATTCCTCGTATGCGATCATGTGGTAGGAGTTCTTCCCGCATCTCCCACATCTAATTTAAAGAAGGGGGTCAGTACATATATATGAATGAAACTCAACACAATTGATGGTAATAAAATAAAACTGTGAATATTGTTTACGTACTTCAAATTGTTTGTCAGAGAAGCCCCGCTCAGAGTTCGAGTGGCGAATGAACTCGCAAACGTAGTATCCACATAAATTATTCCAGCCTGCCTGCCACAAGCACTTTACGAGAATAGAGTTCAATCAAACTGATAATCAAGCATGATAATGTCATTGATGAAACTAGAGTCAATGAGAGATGCACGGAACTAGCAAGTACTACTAACTTTGGGGTGTGTAAATCGCAGCTCCTTCTTCAGACCTAGAACCATTCTGGTGAACTTTTTCCAAACCCTACCCGGCAAAGAAAATGATTACTTGATATCAGGAAATGAACAAAAGTTGCTGATATGGAGCATTTCTCTCATGTCCGGCCACTCGTTAGGATCTTTATGTCTCGAGTCTAAGATAGTTACTACTCCCCCGTCAAGCTTAATGGATAGCAGAATAAAGTGGAACCTGCACATGCATAACTCATCAATTACAGTACTTAAATTCAGAGTAAGTGAAACCGAATATGCACAAGACAGTAACACTCAGTTGAAGTTGTAAGGAAAGAGTATTTCCCTTTTGTTTTGATGTCGAAGGAACGCTTTTAGCAAGTTTTCCTCATTATCTTTGGCTCTGTTTTGTACCGTCCATTCATTTACGGTATTTGGGCTAATGAACCCAATGTCATAGATTTGTCCTCTTTTGCATTCCACGATCTTCAATCTGCATAATATAGTGAGGATAATTATCTATACATGCAATGAACGAGCTGAGCTAGAAACTTAATTACAGAAATAATACTTACAGACATTAGCAAGTCATGAGTTGTTTGTCGATGGCATCTTGATTGAATAACTGAAATGATTCCACAAATTCAACAGGCATCAGGTCGACTCCAATGAGGTCATGCTCATCTTTAATTCCCAGCAACATACTGTCGGTCCCATCCTTGTTGCAAGTTTCCTAGTACTAGTCATGGAATCTTCGCATCATCGTTGGTAGATGCGGGAGTTTATCAGGTTTGACAAGAGGCTTCCCGTGCTCGTATCTAAAGGGCGCTACTACCTCAGCCATTTCAAACTGTACATCATCACCCACTTAATCACCAAGAGTGATACCGGGCGCTAGCCCCGGATGATTAGCGATATCGCTAGACACCTTGAGTGGGGGGCACGATTGCTTCTCTTGTTCGCCGAGCTGGGGAATTGTTTTCCCACTTAGTCTTGCAGCACTGGTAATACTTCCCGACCGCCGCGCTTCATCATATGTCTTTCCAATACAACGGTCATAGTGTGATTGCGGCGGAGGCGGTAGTGGTCGCTTAAGGGCATCCAGAGTGCGCTTCGCTTTCACGGGATCTATTATTTCCTTCAGAGATGGACGTTTCCGTTCAAAATGGGTCTGCACTTTGGCATCCACGATGTCCTTGTTTTTCTCGTCAGTCCTTCATATGGTAACTTTGGAGGAGCCCGGAGGCTTGGACCAGCTCTTAATTTCTTCCCGCCTGTTGTCCTGCTAGCCGTCGGAGCGGCGGCGGCTCTCTTCTGCCGTTGCTGAAGCGGTGGAGCCCGCTGACACGCCGGAGGAGGAGGCGGAGTCCGCTGACACGGCGGAGACAGCTGAGGCGGAAGAGGACTCTGCTGAGGGGCCTCCTCCGTCGGAGACGGCTGAGGCGGCGGAGACAGCTCATGCGTCGGAGATGACTCAGACAGCTGAGACGGCTGAGCTGGACAGTGAGGAGTCTGCCGAGGTGCCTCCTTCGGCTGAGTCTGCTGAGGCGGTGTCCTGTTTGGAAGCTTGATGTTCTGCTTTCTCCATAGACAGGTACTCCTTAAGGCATTTTCCAGAAGAATCTCCCCTTCACCTGTAGGGTACTCAAGCTCCAGCCCCTCAAATCCTTCCATTATTTCATCCACCCCGACAATAGCAAAGCCATGTGGAATCGGACGGCAATGGAAAGTTCCCTCATCTCGAGAGGGTAAGACAGAGCCGACCGCCACCTTGAAGGTCAGGTTATGGCATTTCGCCATTAGCACACAATGTTCATTCTCCTTGATACGATCCACGGGGTAGCGAGGAGCCGTGATATCAGGCTGAACGAGCTCCGTGGAAGCCACGCTGCTTCTTCGCTGAGATGGTGGGGTAGCTTCGGGGGCAGTGTCGAATGAAGAATCTTCGTGCCGCTGAGATGGTTGGCCGGTAGCTCGTTGGCTCTCAAGTTCCTCTAGTTTCGCTAATCTTTCATTGATCTTCTGTATTTCGCTTGCTTCCTCTTTCTTCTTTCTCCCTCGGCTTCTATAACCACCGCTGTCGGGAAAACCATGCACCCATGGAACGGAGCCTGATGTGCCTCGTGTTCGTCCAGGGAGTTCAGGATTCCCGAGGGCCTCGGACAGCTCGTCCTTCTCTCTGTAGGGATGGAACCTCCCTTCCTGCGCTTCCTTGATTGCTTCCTCAAGCTTCTTGACGGGTGTTGCAAGTTGAGCTTTTGTCCAAACACACTTCCCTGATTCAGGGTCCAAAATTCCCCCAACCCCAAAGAACCAAGTCCTTGATCGATCTAGCCAGTGTAATGTCGCTGGTTGGACCCCTTTAGCAAGCAGGTCTTGCTCAGCTTTGTCCCACGTAGGCCAGGCTTTGCTGTAGCCACCTGACCCCGTAACATGGTGATACTTCTTCTTTGCAGCATTTTGCTTATTTATCTGTGACCTTTGCTTAGCCTTCTCCGATTTCTTGTAGGCCACAAATGCAGGTCAGTGATCTTTTTTCTTTGCATGTTGACCGGTGAAACCTGGAGTCTAGTCTTTGTCGACAATTTTTTTGTTCAAATCTTTCTTCCAGTTCTTGAATAGTTCTGTCATCTTCTTAAGAGCAAACGCCTTGACCTTCGGGAGAATAACTGGCTTATTCGGATCCTCCTCTGGCGGTAGGCTGAAATTTGTCATCAGCGAGTTCCAAAGATCATCTTTCATTCTATCTTGGACATAAGAAATTTCAGGGTCCTTCTTCTTATTCCATTCTTGGATGCTGATCGGGACGCTGTCCCTAACAATAACTCCGCACTGATGTACAAATTTGTCCTTGGTCTGCTTGGGAGCAATCGATTGGCCATCTCGAGAGACATCTTTGATCGTGAACCTTTCATCCTGGCCCAACCTTTTCTTCGGGCCTCGTCTCCTTACCGAAGTTTGGCTCGATCCGGCGGGCTAAAAGAAGAATGAAGCGTCAATATATGTACATAGAAAAAAATTAATGCATCTAGTCAGCAGAGGCTTAATATATACCTCACCAGACTTTGCAACAGTTAAGGCTCCCTTCTCCATTGGATCACCGGAGCCGTCATGATCTCCTTCCTCCTCCATTCGATCACCGGAGCCGTCATGATCTCCTTCCTACTCTATTGTATCATCGGAGCTGTCATCCTCTCTTTCCTCACCATCGGTGTCGTTGAGAAATGACAAGGTGATATCACCTCCGTCGTGGATTATATCCTCCAACAACTTTTCCTTTTCTAAGTCTCTGTACATAGTTTCTGCAAATATTACAACATGGCAATATACAACCATGAGAGATGGATTAGTGCCAAACATAGACTTAATCACAACAAGGAATCATATGCATATGAGCAATGGATTAGTGGCAAACATGACACAAAGTTCACAAGTTTTATAATAGTCAGTATCAGACGACCGTTGAGGACTCCTCCCCCCTCATGTCTGATGACTCGTCTTATCATTCAAGAGAGGATACTTTGCGGACCGCCTCTCTCATGGTCGTCGAGGATACTTGCGGACCCCCCGCTCATGTCGAAGGTATCGGGGATATGTTCAATTCCCGAGAGAGTTAGGGGTGTTCTAACGCGGCACTACACGATATAGGTGAAGGGGGATAACATCCGGGAATGTTTTCCCGAAGTCTGCATTTTCGGACAGATGAAACGGAGGGGGACAGTTCCAGGTTCGCTATGCTAGCTGCTTCTGACAGACGAACGGAGGGCATATTCGGATTCGTCATATTTTTCTCATCGATTTTCATATATAAATTATTTTCATCGGAGTTACGGTTAATTTTCTACGAATTTCTAAAGTTTTACCAATATCCTGAAAATTCCTAGAATTCTGCTAAGTCTGAGAATTCCTCAGCTTTAAACATCACTTAGCTGTTTTCCGAAGGCTACAACTATTATTCTGTACATCCTATGGGTTAGTGCCTTATATCAATATTGATCACTCTCCTGTGATCTACAAGATAGTATCAATTCCATCTCTGCTATAGTCCATTAGCTTGCTCAAAACTTTGTTTGAAAAGTGCCACTTAATATTAATTCTATGAACAAAAAAAATCTATGAATTTTTCTTATCATATCAATATTTTCTATATAAATCCATCCATCCATACATACATACATACATATATATACACTAAGCATCTACATATACATCTACATATACATACATATATACATACACATAATTAATAAACAAAAAAAGAACAAAAAAATGAACAGAGCACACATCGGGCTGGGGCAGCAGCGGCTCACAGCAGGGGCGGCGAGGGCTCGAGGAGGAGGGACAGGGGCGCGGCGACGGCGGGGCAGGGGCGCGGCGTCGGCGACGGCAGGGCAGGGGCGCGGCGAGGGGAGCGGGCCGGGGATGGTGTCGGGGCAGCCTGTCGGCGTCGTCGGAGGAGAGGAGGAGAAGAAACTGTAGTGATTTTTGGTAAATTCTCTAAGTCCCGCTTATATAGACCCCCTTTAGTCCTGGTTGGTGACTCCAACGGGGACTAAAGGCCCCCCTTTTGTCCCGGTTGAAGCTACCAACCGGGACTAAAGGTCAATTTCAGCAGCCCAAAGGGCAGGAAGCCCAGACCTTTAGTCCTGGTTGGTGGCTCCAACTGGGACGAAAGGGGGCCTTTAGTCCCGGTTGGAGCCACCAACCGGGACTAAAGGGCTTGTGCTGGCACTGGCGCGATGCGGTGGAAGTTTAGTCCCACCTCACCAACCGAAGAGCGCTCGGACATGTTTATAACCCCGCTGCGTAATCCCACTCGAGCTCCTCTCTAAAGCAGGCCTGTTGGGCCTAACGTTCTTTTGTGCCCTGTTGGGCCTACTTGCCTGGCGGGTCTGCATCCTGGTCCATGTACAAATGGGTTTCTAGTCATATGCAGGCCGTGGTGGCCTAGTAGGCAACATTTTTTTTATTCTTTTATGTTACTTTAGTTTGCTATTAAAGTTTTTAACAAAAAATTCTTTAAGAAAATTCTTTTTGCTATTAAAGTCTTTATAAAAAACTTTTATTATTTTAGTTGCATAAATTTATATAATTTTAAGTTAATATTATTTTGATCATAACTAAAGGTTTATAAAAGCTTTTTAGTTGATTCTTTTTGCTATTGAAGAATAATATAGTTTTGTTTTAGTTGACCATAACAAAATATTTTAATTGATTCTTTTTAGTTTATTCTTTTTGCTATTAGAGTTTTATAAAAGCTTTTTAGTTTGCTATTAAAGTTTTCAACAAAAACTTCTTTATGATTTTTTTTGCTATTAAAGTTTTTAACAAAAAATACTTTGATAATTTTAGTTGCATAAATTTTATATAAATTTCACTTAATATTATTTTATCATAACTAGAGGTTTATAAAAGCTTTTTAGTTGATTCTTTTTGCTTTGGTTCATTATTTGAGCTAAATGATCCTGAAATTGAAAAGCACTACAAATGAACTCTGAAAAGGTTGAAACTTGGCATGGTATCATAATTTCACCCACATAGCATGTGCTAAAAAGTTGAGAGGGTTACGGAAAAAACTGGATGGACTTCGTGTACAAACTGGAAAATCTCTTTCGAAGTATCAGGGTTTCGGACGAAAACTCATCTATTACAAAGGGATTTCATTTTTTTAAACTTATTTCAACTCCAGACTTTTTATGCGTTCAACATGCACCATTCAAAGCCACATCATCAATTTTCAACCCTTTCTGACTTTATTTGCTATTTTTCATGTATTTTCAAACTTTTTTAGCTAAATGACCCTGAAACTGAAAAGCACTACAAATGAACACTGAAAAGGCTGAAAGTTGGCATGGTATCATAATTTCACCCACATAGCATGTGCTAAAAAGTTGAGAGGGTAACGGCAAAAACTGGATGCACTTCGCGTACAAAATGGACAATCTCTTTCGAAGTATCAGGGTTTTGGATGAAAACTCGTCTGTTACAAAGACATTTCATTTTTTTAACTTATTTCAACTCCAGACTTTTTGTGCGTTCAACATGCACCATTCAAAGCCACATCATCAATTTTGAAGCCTTTCTTACTTCATTTGCTATTTTTCATGCATTTACTGATTTTTTTAAAACTAAATGACCTTGAAATTGAAAAGCACTACAAATGAACTCTGAAAAGGTTGAAAGTTGGCATGGTATCATAATTTCACCTATATAGCATGTGCTAAAAAGTTGAGAGGGTAACGGCAAAAACTAGATGCACTTCGTGTACAAAATGGACAATCTCTTTCGAAGTATCACGGTTTCAGACGAAAATTCATCTGTTACAAAAGGCATTTCATTTTTTAACTTATTTCAACTCCAGACTTTTTGTGCGTTCAACATGCACCATTCAAAGCCACATCATCAATTTTGAACCCTTTCTGACTTCATTTGCTATTTTTCATGCATTTACTGATTTTTTTAAAGCTAAATGACCCTAAAATTGAAAAGCACTACAATTGAACTCTGAAAAGGTTGAAAGTTGGCATGGTATCATAATTTCACCCATATAGCATGTGCTAAAAAAGTTGAGAGGGTTATGGCAAAAACTAGATGCACTTCATGTACAAAATGGACAATCTTTTTTGAAGTATCACAGTTTCAAACGAAAACTCATCTGTTAAAAAAGGCATTTCATTGTTTTAACTTATTTCAACTCCAGACTTTTTGTGCGTTCATGCACCATTCAAAGCCACATCATCATTTTTCAACCCTTTCTGACTTCATTTGCTATTTTCATGCATTTACTGATTTTTTTAGCTAAATGACCCTGAAATTGAAAAGCACTACAAATGAACTCTGAAAAGATTAAAAGTTGGCATGGTATCATTATTTCACCCACATAGCATGTGCTAAAAAGTTAAGAGGGTTACGGCAAAAACTGGATGCACTTCGTGTACAAAATGGACAATCTCTTTCGAAGTATAACGGTTTCGGACGAAAACTCATCTTTTACAAAAGGCATTTCATTTCTTGACATGTAACTGCAGTGATATTCTAGATAAAAGCCATCTTCAGAATAGTTGTGGAGAGAAAGTCTTCACTTTTTCTTCGCGTGTGTCCCTTGCTTATTGCGCCGTAACCATGAATAATCTTCATCGTTTAACAGGATGGTTGGATTAGCCTTCACTTTGAAGGGAGGAATTTCATGAAACTTTTCATAATCGTCAGACATGTCTGTCTTGCCCTCCACTCCCACGATGTCTCTTTTCCCTGAAAGAACTATGTGGCACTTTGGCTCATCGTATTATGTATTCGCTTCCTTATCTTTTCTTTTTCTCGGTTTGGTAGACATGTCCTTCACATAGAAAACCTGCGCCACATCATTGGCTAGGACGAATGGTTCGTCTGTGTACCCAAGATTGTTGAGATCCACTGTTGTCATTCCGTACTGCGGGTCTACCTGTACCCCGCCTCCTGACAGATTGACCCATTTGCACCGAAACAAAGTGACCTTAAAATCATGTCCATAGTCAAGTTCCCATATGTCCACTATGTAACCATAATATGTGTCCTTTCCCCTGTTGGTTGCTGCATCAAAGCGGACACCACTGTTTTGGTTGGTGCTCTTTTGATCTTGGGCGATCGTGTAAAATGTATTCCCATTTATCTCGTACCCTTGGTAAGTCAATACAGTCGAAGATGGTGACCTGGCCAACAAGTACAACTCATCTCCAACAATGTTGTTACCCATGAGATGTGTTTGCAACCAGCTGTCGAAAGTCCTGATGTGTTCACATGTAATCCAGTCGTCAGACTGCTCTAGGTGTTTGGAGCGCAGAATATTCTTGTGGTCATTGACATACGGGGTCACCAAGGTATAATTCTGTAGATCTGTGTAGTGTGCTTGAGCCCAAGAATGCCCGTCCCTATATATTATTGAATCCGCTCCTAGCGTGCCTTTTCCAGTCAGTCTCCCCTCATACCATGATTGAGGGAGACCAATTGGCTTAAGATCAGGAATAAAGTCAACACAAAACCCAATGACCTCCTCTGTTTGATGGCCCATGGAGATGCTTCCTTCTGGCCTAGCACGATTACGAACATATTTCTTTAAGACTCCCATGAACCTCTCAAAGGGGAACATATTGTGTAGAAATACAGGACCCAGAATGGCAATCTCGTTGACTAGATGAACTAGGACGTGCGTCATGATATTAAAGAAGGATGGCGGGAACACCAACTCGAAACTAACAAGACATTGCACCAAATCATTCTTTAACCTTGGTAGGATTTCTGGATCGATTACCTTTTGAAAGATTGCATTGAGGAATGCACATAGCTTCACAATGGCTAATCGAACGTTTTCTGGTAGAAGCCCCCTCAATGCAACTAGAAGCAGTTGCGTCATAATCACTTGGCAGTCATGAGAATTTAGGTTCTGGAACTTTTTCTCTGCCATATTTATTATTCCCTTTATATTCGATGAGAAGCCAGATAGGGCCTTCATACTGAGCAGGCATTCAAAGAAGATTTCCTTCTCTTATTTGGTAAGAGCGTAGCTGGCAGGACCTTGATACTGCTTTGGATGCAGGCCGTGTTTTTCGTGCACACGTTGCTGGTCCTTCCGTGCCTCCGGTGTATCTTTTGTCTTCCCATACACGCCCAAGAAGCCTAGAAGGTTCACGCAAAGATTGTTCGTCATGTGCATCACGTCGATTGTAGAGCGGACCTCTAGGTCTTTCCAATAGGGTAGGTCCCAAAATATAGATTTATTCTTCCACATGGGTGCGCGTCCCTCAGCGTCATTCGGAACAGATTGTCCGCCAGGACCCTTTCCATAGATTACATGTAAATCCTTGACATCCTTGACCATATTAAGTATGGCATCACCAGTACGGAGGACTTGCTTCTTCCGGTGATCTACCACACCTTTGAAATGCTTGCCTTTCTTTCTTAAGAGATGGTTGGTCGGAAGAAATCGACGATGTCCCAGGTACACATTCTTCCTGCATTTGTCCAAATATATACTTTCGGTATCATCTAAACAGTGCATGCAAGCGTGGTATACCTTGTTTGTCTGTCCTGAAAGGTTACTAAGAGCAGGCCAATCATTGATGGTTACAAACAGCAATGCATGTAGGTCAAATTCCTGCTGTTTGTGCTCATCCCACACACATACACCTTTTTCATTCCACAGCTGTAAAAGTTCTTCAACTAATGGCCTTAGGTACACATCAATGTCGTTGCCGGGTTGCTTAGGGCCTTGGGTGAACATTGGCATCATAATGAACTTCCGCTTCATGCACAACCAAGGAGGAAGGTTATAGATACAAAGAGTCACGGGCCAGGTGCTATGATTGTTGCTCTGCTCCCCAAAAGGATTAATGCCATCTGCACTTAAACCAAATCATACGTTCCTTGCGTCACCTGCAAAGTCCCCCCACTTTCTCTCGATTTTTCACCACTACGTCCCGTCAGTGGGTGCTCTCAACTTTC
The DNA here is from genome assembly GCA_011799875.1 of Thinopyrum elongatum. Classification (NCBI taxonomy): domain Eukaryota; kingdom Viridiplantae; phylum Streptophyta; class Magnoliopsida; order Poales; family Poaceae; genus Thinopyrum; species Thinopyrum elongatum. Next base: position 591,976,058 of record CM022300.1, read on the forward strand.
CGTCTTTCTTACGGTCTTCTTTGTGCCATCGCATCAACTTGGCATGCTTTTTGTTTCTGAACAGACGTTTCGACCATGGTATTATAGGAGCATACCACATCACCTTGGCAGGAACCCTCTTCCTGGGGCGCTCACCCTCAACATCACCAGGGTCATCTCATCTGATCTTATACCGCAATGCACCGCACACCGGGCATGCGTTCAAATCCTTGTACTCACCGTGGTAGAGGATGCAGTCATTAGGGCATGCATGTATCTTCTGCACCTCCAGTCCTAGAGGGCATATAACCTTCTTTGCTTCGTACGTACTGTCGGGCAATTCGTTATCCTTTGGAAGCTTCTTCTTCACTATTTTTAGTAGCTACCCAAATCCGTTGTCAGATACACCATTATCTGCCTTCCATTGCAGCAATTCCAGTGTGGTACCAAGCTTTGTGTTGTCATCTTCACAATTTGGGTACAACCCTTTTTTGTGATCCTCTAACATGCGATCGAACTTCAACTTCTCACTTTGTCTTTGGCATTCTCTATGTGCATCAACATTGACCCGGTGAAGATCATCATCGGGCACATCGTCTGGTGCCTCTTGATCTTCAGCTTCCTCCGTTGCAGTATCACCGTATTCAGGGGGATAGTTGTCATCATCCTCTTCTTCTTTGTTGTCTTCCATCATAACCCTTCTTTCTCCGTGCTTGGTCCAAACATTATAGTGTGGCATGAAACTCTTCTCAAGTAGGTGGATGTGAAGGGTTTTCGAGGAAGAGTGATCCTTCATATTCCCATAGACAGTACATGGACAATACATAAAACCATTCTGCTTGTTTGCCTCAGCCATTTCGAGAAATTTATGCAGGCCCTCAATATACTCAGAGGTGCGTCGGTCACTGTACATCCACCGGTTCATCTGCGTGCATTATATAATTAAGTGTAACAAAAACAATTACAGAACATCATGAATAGAGAAGTGACCAAATTAATACAAGTTCATCATCACATTAAAACCAAAGTACAGTAGTGATCAAATGTTATTACTGAAAAAATAAATACATAAAGTTCATACATAGTTCTCATAGAACAACATATAGATCTCTAGAGCATCTAATTAAAACATACATTGAAACTAACATACAACCATGTAAAACATTTAATTGCAACAACAAATGCGATCATAATCGCATCTAAGGTAACAATTGATCCAACAACATAATTATACCAAGCCTCATTATCAATTGCATATTTTCTTATCTTTCTAATCTTCAAGCGCATTGCATCCATCTTGATCTTGTGATCATCGACGACATCGGCAACATGCAACTCCAATTACATCTTCTCCTCCTCAATTCTTTTAAATTTTTCTTTCAAATACTCGTTTTATTGTTCAACTAAATTTAACCTCTCGACAAGAGGGTCGGTCGGAATTTCCGGTTCACATACCTCCTAGATAAAAACATCTATGTCACGTTGATCGGCATAATTGTCATAAACACTAAATGAAACAAATAGTTATAAAAGATAATATACCACATCCGAATCATAAACCGGATGAGGGCCGACGGGGGCGGGTACCAAAACCATGGTATTATATAATAACAAACAATAATAAAAGTAAGAAATTTATACAAGTATCTATCTGAATCATACAAGTAAGAATTTTTTCTTTTAAAAAGAAGATAAGAACATGAGGCTCACCACGGTGGTGTCGGCGACGAGATTGGCGCGGACGATCGACGACGGTGAGGACGGGGATGGGACGGGAGGGACCGCCAAACCTAGACAAATCTTGGGGAAAATGTAGTTTGGAGGTCGAGCTTTGAGAGGAGAAAGCTTAAGCGTGGCTCGGGCATTTCATCGAACACCTCATGTGCATAGGAGGTGAGAGCAGAGCAGCACACACCTCCCACACGCTGGCCAGCCAAAAAACACAGAAGTGAGACCTTTAGTCCCGGTTCCAGCCACCAACCGGGACTAAAGGGGCTGCGCCAGGAGCGAGGACCTTTAGTCCAGGTTCGTGTCTGGAACCGGAACTAAAGGGGTCAGATGAAGCGGGACTGGTGCCTGCCGAGGCCCGGCCAACGTCCTGGCCTCACGAACCGGGACTGATGCATCCATTAGTCCCGGTTCGTAACACGACCAGGATTAATGCAATTATTTGGCCTGGACCAAAGCCCTGTTTTTTACTGGTGTTAGTGTTGTCCGACCGTTTTTGGGGTGTAAAGCTTTTCCTTAGCCAATTATGTAGCCGACCGATCTGCACGAGGCATGTGGTCTCTGATGCATGGCGGGCAAAAGCGACCCCGGCCGTATAGCATCAGCTGAAAATCTTATTAAACCGACCGGCCGATACAGGCCTGCGGCCTCCTCTGGGTAGAGTGGCGCCAAAGATGGAGTACTCCTAGCTAGCTTGCCTCTCTTTACTCGCGTCCGTCCTTGTCCCGCCCGCTTCACCAAAGCTTTCCCAAGAGAAACATATAACACGTTTGGGTTATTATATATATGCTGTCCAGCACTACTACTGTTCACACGTCGCTAAAATGATGATGATGATGCTCGTGATAGATTATGGGGTCGTCTGATCGAGCACTTGACTCAGTTGGCGTTGGGGCAGTAACTTGATGCATGCATGCATGCAATTCATGATTTCTTGGATGTAGCTAGTCTTACATACACCACGTATCTAGTACGTGCCATGCAGTAACAGATATGCTGATGTGCGCTAGCAGCAGCGCGGGCTGCTTGCGCCTCGGACTCGTGCGTCCTCATGGGCGCTAGCAGCAGCGCGGGCATGAGGACCCAGCGGTGCTTGGGTACCACTTTCGGAGCAGATGGAACCCACATTGGTGGTGGTGGGCGGAGTACCTGAAGGACATTGGGAGCGGAGCAGCCGGAGTTGTGCAACATGCGAGATGGGACGGCGAGGTCGTGGGCGCTGCGTGGACAGGCGACAGGCGCTGAGGAATAGGAGCCTCCTCTGCTGATGCCGCCTTTGGTCGAGTCATGACCGCCTCAATGCGATGCGAGGGTGACCTCCTCCAGATCGTCGGGCTCCGCGTCGCGCAGCAAGCTCGACCAGTCGTCGGAGTCGTTGGATTCTTCACCGGAGCCAGGGCTGCTATTGTCGCCGGCCATCGATTCGGATTAGAGGGGATTGGAAGTGGAGTGGACGGAGAGAGGAGTGAAGTGGAGTGTGGATTGACTGTTGTCTAGAATTTTCCGGATGGGGATATTTGTGGGGTATGCATGGGCCAGACTGGGGCAAGCTGACGCTGTGGACACGCCCGGACCGCCTTATATCTGTTCTACATTTGGACTGGATACTAGCGACATCGGACAGTCAAGACGTTTGAGACCGGATTAAGGCGTCCGGCTGGGTCTTTTTCTCGACCGGTCAGCGACCCGGGCGTTTTGGGGTGCCCGGTTGCAAGATGTTTTTACTTTTACTATGATTAGTCTGAATAAGTCTACCTAAAATGCTGCTGCTACGTGTGATAGGTGGTCCTGCTCACGTGAGGCCGCTTTATCACCTCTGTCGGAGCACTTTACTCCCTTGGCGTTTGGGCAGCAACTTTATGCATGCATGCATGATTCCGGTATGCAGAGTAGAGGCCAAGAAGCAGCCTGCTGCCATCGACGCCTACTACGTCCCCGCCACCGGCCGGCCGTAAGCGGAATTGCGCTGCACCAATCGATGGCCATGTCATGGGCCATGCTTCCGGAGGGTTCCTACGCGTATGTGTCACGACAACGACAAGGATTCAACCTAAAGACACACGGACATAGACGAACGAAGATCGGATCCACCAAAGACAACCACTGACCGAATCCCGTGAGATCTGCCGGTAACACGCCTCCACACGCCCTCCGACAATGCTAGTCGCACCGCCGTAATGGGGGCTAGGCGGGGAGAACTTTATTCCATCTTTAGAGAGCAGTCTCATCTTCCTGAGCAGGACACAAACCCTAAACAGAGACAAAAGACATCTAAAATCGGAGAAAAACCCCTCCCTCTCGCAAGGATGGAGATCCACCGCTCCTCCATGGCCTAAGGCCATAGGGGACGAGGTAGACTTGCGGCGCTGCCGGCAGGAGGCAAGAAACCCTAGTCTCCCTTGGCCTCGTGAGAGACACAGGCGAACGGGTACTAGGCCTACACGTACTTGTTTCAAAAACTAGTCAAAACATATACAAAATAAATCTTATTTGAAAGGCCTCGTCACAAGAAACTCGAATATGCAAACGAAACTTAATTTGAGCTTTTGGTTTAAAAGATATAGAAGATTGAAAATCAAATGCAAAGAAAAAAAGGATCGATGCCGCCGCGCCTGCGTGAAGCAAATCCCCTCCCAATAGAAAAGGCGCAGGCCGAGAAGAGATTTTTGTTCACATGCCCAAAGAAGGGTTTTCCGTACAACGGTAGTGGTAGGGCAGCGTGTACTGGGGTAGGAGTAGAATGTTCACTGGCTCGACTATGTAAGAATTCTTGAGTCCTACACCCTTTGTGTTCGAGTATACAATCTTTTTTTTGTTAGTGTCCGAGTAGACACTCATAAGGGGTGCGTTACTTCGTGCTTATGGCCTATCCATGTGACATTGCTGTTGTCATTGCCACATTGCATTGGCATCCTTCGCTGAAACCATGGCTGCCATTGCCAAAATGCCCAACCTCGCACCTTTCTGACACAAGAGATCAACCCAACCTATATCTCAACATGTAAAAACTGAAAATAAAACAGGAGGAGATGCAGTGGTGGCATGCAACGGGGAGGCAGAGGCCTCCAGATCCTTGCTCCTGCTGCTCCGGCCGGCTCGCGACCTCTACCTTCCGCTCCTCATAATGCCCTGCAGCAGACAGCTTCATCCACAAGACAAGGGGAGGAAACGTGAGTGAGGGCAGGGGTAGAGAGATAGAGGGACATGCAGTTACAGGTTCAATAATCAAAAGAAGGGAGCATCATGAAGGAAGTAGGAGGAACCTACGGGCGTGAGGGCTGTACAGAGGCATCTCTGCTCCAGAACGGTGAGAATGACAACGAGCTGGTGGCGCTCCTTCCGGTGACCCTCTCCCGTCTGCCGGCACACCTCCCACTCCTCTTTCCTCTCTCTTTCTCCCTCCTCCCCTTCCTACTCCCTCTCCCTCTCATCTTCTCTCTGTTCTGCAGATCAAATCCAGCGCTGCCGCCGTCACCCTTTGCCTGCAGGTCATTGCCGCCGCTGGAGAATAAAGTGAAGGTGAGGAAGAGGCGGCGCATTGGAGAGCATGGGAGGAGGGAAGCGGGGCTCGAGGAGCAGAGGGATTGGCTACTCAGAGACATGAGGGATTGGTCACTAGGTTTTCACCACGTAGCACGATCCAACCCCACGTCTCTTCCTTCTCTCACCCAGGACCAAGGTCTTTTTTTCGGGCGAGATTTTTGGAAACCGGTCGAAAACCGGAAATTCCGGTGGCCACCGAATTTTTTTGATACCGTCAAATTTTGAATCCAAACGTTCGAACAAAGGTTAAATGGTGTTGGCTATGGAACATGTTTCAATTACTGGAGCTTGGTCTTGTGGTTAGGCTCTCGCTCTAGTTCCCGCGCGATTCAGGATTGACTCCTGCTGGTCTCATTTTATTTTTTAGCTGCTCGACTTTCTCTGGAATGAAAAAAATAATAGTTTGATGCTGTGGTCAAGCATCAAACTCACGTCGTCGGGGTTAATGTGATATGGGATGACCACTAGAGCAAGATACAACTTGAGAAATTCTCTGGTTAAATAAATTATATTTTGAAACTAAAAAATTTTGAATTCAAAATTGGTTTGAATATTTCAGACAAAAAAACCTAAATTTATGAGATTTTTCGGAAACCAGCCCAGGACACACGCAGGACACACAAGAACGCTGGGCCTGATATTTGAGGCCCATCCACCATGCACAAATAGCGAAATAAAGGAGTCACAAGGAGCCAACGGCCAAGACTTTGACAGCGCCGTAAAATTCCTGTCAAGCTGAAATCATGCGAACGAAAACGCACGCCCGACGCCCGGCGTGGTTTATAGTGGAAATCAGAAATGTAGCACTTAAGGCGGGCGTCCGAGGAAGTGTTTGATGGCCTAACTGGCCCCGCTATGCTCGAGGCATATGCGTGCGTGCAGGGAGGCCATGGCACTCGTTGAGGAACTATTGACGTCCAAGCTCTTGATTGCCTCGGGCTGACGGGGCTGTCTTGGTGCAGGGCAGTGCTGCATGATTGTTAAGGAGAGCTTGGAGAAGTGGGTTTTTTGCACAGTAGAATATGTCATGTGCAGCATGAAGCAAATGAGAGGCTGGGGAGGATGGCAACTTCACTTGATATTGGACACCTGCCCTTTTCCAAAAAAGAAAAGAAAAGAAAAGAGTAAAGGCTGTGCTGAGCGAGAGCCGAGTGGTCGTTTTAATTAGCGTTGCTCGCTGGTTTGGGGCCTAGGAGTGGAAAGCTTTGCCTTGCAGGTGTCCAGATCTGCACGATGCGGTCTCTGATGCTGGGCATTGGGCAAAAGCGACCCCGGCCGCATCTGCTGAAAATCTTAAACCGACCGGCAGATGCCTCCTCTCCTCCCACTTCTGGGTCCTATCTTGTCGCGTCCGTCCTTGTCCAGTCCTGTTCACCTAGCTTTCTCAAGAGAAACATAACACGTTGGGATTATATTATCTGTTGCCCAGTACTACATACCTAAAATGTTGCTGCTGCTAGTGATTAATTATCGTCAGATGAGCATGCTGCATGTGGGTGTCATCTCATCAGAGATTTAGCAGAAGGGACCAGCTCTAGATTTCAATGTTAGGTGCATTAAAGAGATTTCAATGTTGACTGCATACGAAGCTAAATGAGTGAATGTGCATTACATTCGGCAATGAGACACGCCCAATATGTGCATTTGGAGTATATTTCCATATCTAGTAATCATCAATATGTGCATGTCTTACATTCTGTCTCTGTATCTTAATTAGAACTTTAGAAGATACACCCTCCGTTCTAAAATAATTGAAGTTCGAGGTTTGTCCCAAGTCAAATTTGCTTAAGTTTTACCAACCATGGAGAAAAAAATGTGCTAAGATCTGCAACACAAAATACACATAGTATGAAAATATATTTCGTAAAGAATATAAGGAGACTAATTTGGTGTAGTAGATGTTAATATAATTAATTCTCGATAGACTTGGTCGAACTTGAACAAGTTTGACTTATATAAGCATAGAATTTTAATTAGTAATGTTGTCATGCTGTAATTTCCACCACAATTTCTCCAAGTGGCTGTTGCAGCCTTGCAGTAACTGTAGCCAGAAGCTATGCGGTCCCTAGCCATCGATCGATTGGGCATCCGCATTGTTACAAAAGTATAGTACCTGCGTTTGAAATAGCGAGGGAATTCTCACATGGAATATATAGTACTGCATCTGAATCACTTGAATAAGCGAAACAATGAAAGCAACAATTAACAGAAGAGTAGTAGAACTGTGAAAACAAGAAAAATTTAAATCTCCTTGCCTTCTGTATATAGTGACCAAACTGTCTATCTGGTCAAGGAATTCCATAAGATAAACTCAACTGAAAGAAGAACATATGGATCAAACACACACACACACACACACGAGGTTGACACAAGCAAATCACTCCACAAACGTATAGCAGCGGTTTCACATGCTTGTAGTCACCAAAGAGGACTTTTATAACATACCGAAAGAGCTAGCGGATGCGCGCCGGTCAACTAGTGCATCTGGAGAGAAGGGACCAGTTAGCACACCTATCATAGACGGAGAGACAAGTCGACGTCGACCACGGTGTGGCCGTGCTCCGACCAGCTCCTGCCGTGCTTGTGCGCCTTGACAGCAGGAGCAGCCGTCCCGGCCGCAGAGACGAAATCGCCGCCGTACAAGGGCAGCCTTTCGTCCGGCGCAGCAGCAGGCGCACCCTCCCGAGCGCCAGCGGCCTGCAGGCGGCGCTTGGCCACACTGCGCTCGTGCTTATGCGCGTTCTGGTGGCCGCCTAGCGCCTGCGAGGTGACGAACTGGCGGTCGCAGTACACGCAGAGGAAGAAGCCGACGGGGGGCTCCGGCGCCATGGGGCGGAGGGTGAGCTCCAGGCTCAGCTCCTCCTGCTCACTCGTCAGCTGTTCCATTCTAGGCACGGACTTACCGTCGTCTATATGCGTGGGTGAAACCTTGATTCGCCACGCAAACTGTTGTGCTACACCAAGGATTTTTATATAGTGCAGCTTAACGGGTTTTGCACTGTTCATTTGGATCTCGTTAGTGCAGCCGGTGGCCGGACACTGCTTTGCACTGTTGATTGGCTGACGGCGGTCGCTACCGAAGAGTGGCTGGGAGGATTTATCACACATGCATTGAGGCTTGATACCTATTTCTTCGTTTCATCTCCACTAAGAGGAGCGCTCCGCGAGTTTGCTGTGCTGAAAATCGATGGGAATCAAAATAGGGTTGCAGATGCTTTTAATTAGCTAGAATATGGTGAACTGTTGATAGCATAGCTTGTTGGCTACAGCTTCTCTCCTCTTAGCTGACTGTACGTAATCCAACTCGCTGATTCCCCCGGAAAAAAAAAGGATTCACATAAGACTCGAGACACAAGTTGTTGACTACACCGATGACATGCATGAGAAAAGGTGAGAACTTCCAAGGCCTAGGCAATCTTGGTGAGCTCTTTTTTATGCTTGCTGAAACAAGGAGACATATTGTGCATGATGTGCTCTACGCCCTTCTCAAATTAGTATTGCTTCTGCCTATGGATATGGCAAATGTTGCACGGCTATTTTCCGCAATGAATTTACTCAAGCTTAAGTTGAGAAATATAATGGGTGATACTTTTTGGGATCATTGTCTACTGCCATTACGTTGGACCTACCTAGGTCTACCACTCTCTCTGTTAAACTACCCCCTCGGCTTTCCAACCTACTTCCCCCATCCGTGAATAAGTGTAGTTATAGCTTTTGTCGTAAGTCAAAGTTTTAAATTTTGACCAAATTTATAGAAAAGAGTAGTAACATATATGGCATCAAATTGGTATATTATGAAAGTACATTTCAAAACGGATCTACTAATACGAATTTAGTGCCATTAGTGCCGCTACTTTTCTTTATAAAGTTGGTCAAAATTTTAAAACTTTGACTTAGAACAAAAATTAGAAGTACACTTATTTGCGGACGGAGGGAGTACTGTCCGAAATCTTTGGATACCTCACTGGCTAGGCAGCTTGCCTGCTCTCCCGTGGAGCTAGGTTAACCCATAGGCGCTTACCGAACCATTCTCGTTGTCCTCGTTGAGCCACGCATCACCTAGCCTGCCCCGCCACAACTTGTTGCTCCGTTGTCCGCTGCTGACAATGAGACACATATGTATTGCTCCTCCGCCACTCCCGATACGTGGTCATGGTTGAGGTGAACTCTTCGTGTTTCCCCTCTCTCCCCGAAGTACCGTATTCCCCTTAGCTCCGTCCACCCTAGCGCCACCAAACACAGCCACTGAAGCTCGCCGCCAGTCCTGCCTCCATCCACTCAGGAGCCTGCAATCGCTCCTATCTCAGGGTGGACGCGGTACGGTCCGGTCCGGGCTTTGACCGAGCCAGCCTTTGGACCGGCCACGGCCGGTCCGGTCCGGACCGGACCGAGGTGGCCAGCGAGCCTGTTTTCTAGGACCGGACCGAAGCAGCAAAAGCTCGGTCAGGCCGAATGGACCGAATGGGACCAATGGCTGGGAGTGCTCTGCGGGGCACTGTTTAGGCTGCTGTGTCGTTTGTAGACTGTAGCTGCCCTGTAGTGTCATTGTTTAGATTGTAGCTGCCCTGTAGCTGCTCTATTCAGCTTTTTGGCCACTATTTAGACCGTGGCTTATCCTGGGAGTGCCCTGTTGATCTTTTTGGCCACTGTTTAGGCTGTCCAAATCAGTTATGTCATACAGTCATACTAAGCTGCTCCTGTGAGTGCTCTGTTTCTGTTCAATGACTAGTATGGCATAACTAAATTTGGAGAGCATTTTATTTGAAATTTGGACATCAAAACAATTGATTTTGAGAGGAACAATATCACAAAAATCACATGCACAAACATAAGGTCTTATCATCATTGAACGACCCGATTACAAACTTGCAATGAGAATTTCGAGTTCATCTCAATTGACAAGTTCAACATAACACAAATGAGAGGTTCATCTCAAAACTTGCAATAACAATTCATGGTTCATGACTTGACAAGTTCCAACATAACACAAATTCAAAAGTAGCCTTCACATGAGAAAGACCACTTTGACATCCATCTCCAAAATAGCAAGATCACATCCACATGATGAACGTCTACAAGTAAGATAAGCAACATTCACATAAATAATGTTTGGTATTGTATGAGAAGTGAAACACGTAGCAAGAATAGTTACCAATCTTTGATCTTCTCCACAATGGGTAACTTGATGGTCTCAACATCATCCTCTTCATTCTCATCCCTCGGCTACAAGTGTGGAAGTTAGACAAATGCTCACATCACATACAACAAGACCAAAAAAGAAAGAAAGAAAAAGGTAAGGAAAAGATGGCAAACATACCACCAGATTCAAGTCAACGTGAGCACCCTTGATATAACTTGCACCACAAACTAATGCCTCCACCATAACCGGTTTTAACGAACTCCTATAGTCATCTAATACGACACAAGTTGACAAACTAGTTTGAGGATGAAAAGTTGACAAGTTTATATCCAAAGTTCAATAGTACGAGTTGACATACCTAAAATCCTTCCGATCGTGCTGAAGGTAGATTCCGAAGACACGGAGGTAGCCGGGATAGTAAGGAACCTCCTGGCTATCTTGGCCATAATTGGGTACCTAGGAGCATTGTCTTTCCACCAACCAAGAAGATCAAGAGCCTTGTTGCGAGGTTTAACCTCATCCTCTAAGTAGTTCCTCAACTCACTCTTTGATATTCTTGTTGAACGGGACAATAAGAAGGACTCGTACCCAGCTTGAACCGGGATAGTAGGAATGTTTGTACAGGAAGATGAACTTTCTCCATTTCCAGCTCGCTTATCTTGAGCAACACATTTGTCATACAAGGCCCCCAACTCTTTCTCCACGATTTTGATCTCAGTCCTAGACCTCGTACTTCCTTTTCCATATAGTTCTCCAAAGGCCCACTCTATGTAATTCATCTTGTACCTAGGATTAAAGATGGTAGCATTGGAGTGAATTAGAAAGCATACGAGTAAAAACAACAAGCATATGAGTAAAAAACAGCAACCATTGCAATAAAAACAGCAAGCATATGTACCGTGGATCAAAGATGGTTGCGATCACCATGGCATTGTTCTTTTCTTCCCAATATTTGTCAAACTTCTCCAACATTGCTTCACCCATTTCCTTGTAGTGGTCACTATCACTAGTCATTGCATGTTTGATTGCAAGCTTGACGCCAACAATGTATGGGTAAAAGATGTTCGAAGTGGGATATAAACTTCCTGAAAATGCTTTTGTCACCTCAGCCAAACTCTCAAGTAATGGAGAGATAAGGTCATACATGTCCCACTCTGCGTTTGTCGGCGCCCAAGCATAGTTGGCATTGGAACCAACATGAGAGGTCAAGGCTTCCTTATATCGACGGGCAGTGCTAATCATCTTATAGGTTGAATTCCACCTTGTTTTACAATCTAGGTGTAAATGATTACCAACTTTGACACCCAAGCTTTTGCAAGTGGCAACAAAAGCATGGAGACGAGAAGGTGACCTCTTGAAGTACTTCTCCGTCTCTCTCAAGCTGTTTATGAAATTATCTAAGACCTCTGTCCCATCTTGCACGACCAAGTTGAGGATGTGTGCACAACAACGGATATGAAAATATTGGCCTTCGAAGTCTTTACCTACAAAAGACAACTTTTATATAAGCAAAAACAACAAGCATGTGAGCAAAAACAGCAAGCATATGTGCAAAAACAGAAGGCATACAAGCATACCTCTCCGAAACGAGAACTTGGCCTTCAAAGCATCGACTGCACCATCATTGTTTGAAGCGTTGTCAAGTGTGGCGGACATAATTTTGTTCTCAATATTCCATTCTGTCACACACGCATAGAGAGCATCCGCAATGACATTTCCAGAGTGTGGAGGATCCAACTCTATGAAAGCAACAACACAGGTTTGCATCTTCCAATTCCCATCTATATAGTGTGCAACCACACACATGTAAGATAAGGTTTGGTTGCTTGTCCACAAATCCGTAGTTAGACATATGGAGCTCACACACTTTAGGACAGATTTAAGCACCTCTTTTTCTTTCTTGTAGACCCTCATGCACTCGGCTCGTATTGCCTTCCTTCCAATGGGTTTATAATTTGGATTCGTGCACTTCATTAGAATGTTGAACCACTCATGTTCAACCATTCTAAATGAATACTCATGCACATATATCATCTTAGCAATAAGCTCCTTGACGATTCCTTGGCCGTACTCAATAGAGGGGTGCATTGTTGGACCACTTGCTGTACCATTGATTTTGCACAATTCAAGAGTTGTTTGGATGGCATCCCTAGCCATCTTGACCTTGTAATTCTTACATTTTAAATGATGCCTTCCAATAGTTGAGGTGCTGCCACCTTGCGTATACGCATACTTCTTATCGATACAATAATTACAAACAACCTTCAACACAATCTCTCCAGTCTTCTCACATGGCTCCTTGACCTTGTGAAAATGGGCCCAAACATCGGATGACATCCTAACAGGAGCATTGGCTCTTGGCCTCTTGTTCTTTTTCCTTTTCCTTTCTCTTGCCTCCTCCTCACTAGAGACAACATGCACAAGTGATTCCTCAGACATAGTGTCTCCTTCTAGTTCATCAGCTGATTCCTTATACCCATCTGATGTATCATCATCCGACATATCAGCACCCGCTTGCAATGGCGGAACCACAAACAGATTCTGCTCCTCATATTCCTTGTCCTTGTCCTCATCCAGGTCCTCGTCCTCGTCGTCCTCCTCCTTCTCCTCGTCCTCTACCACCTAACACACATGATCGCACAAATAAGGAAAACAACACCTATATGGTTATATGGAAATATGGCTACATCAAGCATCAAGTAAAGCAATCATACAATAGTAGATGCATGAGGCAGCTCAGAGCCGGTTGCGGAGCCGGAGGCAGCGGCTTCCGCGGCACGCACGCCGGCACCGGTGCGATCGGGGAGACGCGGAGGAGGCCGAGGGTGTTTTTTAAACCTACAAATCAACTCTCCCATTGGGGCATTGGGAAAGTCTTTCGCCTTCCTAATCTGCACCTTAGGTTTGCTCTTCTTCCTCGGAACCGGCGAAGGCAGCGCCGAATCTTGCCTAATTAGGTAATTCAAGCTCTTTTCCTTTGCCTTCACCTTCTCATTCTCCTTACCAGCACCCTTCGCCTTCCCATTCTCCTTACCAGCACCGTTTCCCTTCTCATTCCCCTTCTCCTTAACCATTCTCTACAAAAAAACAGCACATAATATCCACAGTCAGTACATCAACCATCAAGTGCAAATAATTCATCTTCTTCTTGTTGTAGCATAGAAAACATTGTTCGACACATACTATCTACTCTCTAGAACTACATCTCCTGATCAAACATGTTAAATCATCTAGTACTAGTGCAAACAAACATATGGACATATGGTCATCTAGTAATAGTGCGCAATCAAGCATTTTTTCAGAAACTATTGTCACTTGTCAGTATAATCTCCTGACTAAAGTTTGCTGTTGAAGCACTACATCTGCTGAAACTCTTACATTAGTTCAGAAAATTCAGAAACTCTTAGTGGGACAAAAGATTCTTGTTCAAACACTAGATCTCCAGATCTCCTATCTACGTCTCTAGCACTGAATCATCTCAGTTCGGCGAGGGTTACAGGTTACAGCCAGGTTACCTCTTCCTCTTCGTGGCGCTCGGCGAGGAACCAGGGAAGGCGGGACCGATGGCGTGCTGGCCTTGCCGCGTCCCCGACGTACACGTGCTCCTCCATCTCGTACTCGGACGAGATGGCGCCGCTGATGAAGGGGAGAGGCCGCGGGCGATGGCGCCGTCGCCTTAGGGTTAGGGTTAGGGATTGGAGAGGAGGAGGCACTCTGAGGAGAGCGAGAAGGGAATCGACCCAGGAGGAGGGGGAATGGAACGAGGGGAGGGGGGTCGCTCGGTCTGTCTAGCCAGATGGCCTTTTCATGGGCCTTGCGCCATCGGTCCGCTCGGTCGGCCCGGTTAAAGACCGGACCGGACCGAACTTTTCGTGGTCTGTATTTCTAGGCCCGGACCGTCATGTTTTTCTACCAGGCCTGGACCGTACGGTCCGGTCCTGAACGGGCCACGAGCGGGCCGCAAAGCTTGCTCGTGTCGTCCAGGCTGACTCCTATCGACCCTGTTGTTGCTCCTACGTGACTCCGTGCCCCCATCTTTGCTCCCTAGCTTGCTCCCACGCAAAGCCACACAACATCGCAGCGACTATGTCCTCACCGACGTTCACACACCTGTCGAAGCACTGCCATGTGAACCTGGCCCATTAGTGGATAAGGTTAGTACTAATTCCTATCTAAGATGCTATGATTTTCTGACCAGTGGGGCCTGAGCTTAATTAAAATAATAATCATTTCTGAAATAATTATAATCATGCTGGTGGGTTCCACGGTATAGTTTGACAAAGTCAAAGCTGACTAGGCTGACTTTGACTGCTACATGGCAAGTCAGATTCTAAAGCCGGTCACACGTAAGCCCTAATACTGCTCTGCTCTAGTGTTCGACGACTGTATCTGGTTTCCAAACACGAGGGACCAAATGTAGCCAAAGAAAGATAAGATACAAAATGTCTACATGTAAACTTGAGGGACCAAAAATATAGATTTTCTCAAAGAAAATGGCTCTTATATCGTAAAGTGTGCACAAAGTCTCAAGATCGAGCGTCACAAGGCAATGATAATAGCTTCCTTTTCCCTTAATAAAAAAGGACACTCTCGTTTACAACCATCATTGTACTCAATTCAATCAAATGTATATATGTTTCTTGTCAAAAAAATCAAGAGAAGATGAATGGTTCTCCAGACCAGATGAGAGGGAATAAGGCAATAGTGAAAAGGTTTAGTGATATTTTCAGACAAGGTGAGAGGGAATAAGGTAAGAGTCAAAAGGTTTCGTGATATTTTCAGACAAGGTGAGAGGGCAAAAGGAAAGATAAAAATGAAATGTACACTGATGCATCCTAAAATTATAACACATTCATAGCAAAATTATAATACATAGAAATAGTAATATTCATACCAAAATCCTATAGATCCATGTCACAAGTATTACATATACAGAGATATAGGGTGGGGCGTCTTGGTGGCGATGTTGATGAATAACCATAGTAAAAAAATTCCATCCGGAAGGGTGCTAGAGAAGCTATTTAGCTCCTGCTCCACCTATGCATGTGGATAAGGAACATTGTTAGGATAACCTTCGAGGTACAAACAATTGTTCCGCAAAGGAACATTGCCAACAGGGTGTCTTATGGAGACCACATGGTAGGGGGGTGACCAGGGGCCTGGCTGCCTAGGCTAGCAGAGCCAACCCTTGGTATGTCTACTAGGGTGCCGTTCCGCCAGGCTTTGGATTTCTTCTCAACCTTCTCATGGAAGTGTTTGAGATTAAAAAAACTTTAAAATATTTGAAAATTCAGCTTTATTCAAATAGGTAGATTATAGTCCTAATAACAGAAATTATTAGGTAAATAATAGAAAATATGAAATTAAATTTCAAATGGAATCCATATGTTAAGTACATGATAGCGGTGAAATATACATATAAGCACATGTACATCCATAAATTTACTAGACCGACACATGCCAAGTCCAGTAGCAAATCCTCATAAATTCACTTGAAGTACTAATTAATAAAACAAAGGAATTCATAAAGCATGATGATATACATTTGAAAGCATAATGACTTCCAACACCATGCAAGCATTTTATCCTTAGTGAGGTAGATCGGTCTAAGATTTTCTTCTCTTAGTGCCACTGAAAGTGCTTCACAAATAGAAATATACTCCATCTAATGCACACCACTCTCTCTATTGATCGTTCATCTGATGTGACCCATGAATAGATTAAGCAATAGAAGAGTAATACACATCTATAAATTATGATGTGATCGTTCATCTGATGTCAACCATGATAATCTAATTAGAAAATAGTTATTCATCACATAGTAATAAGATTCAGTGTAAGGATTACATCATGTATGGAAACCCATGTGATCATGCCATCAGAGAGAGAGAGAGAGGGGGGTTGCTAAACTCACGAGCCTTATTAGTTGCAACAATTTATGAACAAATAATCTGGACTAAAGTATTTTTTGGATTGCTTAATAACTGACGGTTGAATAGCATGTAAATGCGATTTAGAGAGTTTCTTACGGAGGAATTGGATCGGTGTTCATAGGTTCTCTAGTAGCATCTCACATGATAGTGGTCAAATATGAATTTATGATAAAAAAACATTTCATTCAGTTGATATTCGAGGTGATATAACCGCATTGAAAGAATGCCCGGCCTCTACATAGCGCGATGCACACACCCAACAAGTCCAACAAATCTAAAAATAAATATCGTTTTACAGCAATAAATAAATCAGTCCGGCCTAGGGTGGGGCAAATCATATCCGAAGATTACACCGCCATCCATGTTGGGAGAAAACCTCCGTGACAGTATGCTTCAGCCGTGTAGACGCCATCATAAAAAGGTCTCTGTTGTCCGGCCTCTACAGGAAAGACCAGGTATGGAGCCATCGCTTACACGCATGAATAACCTGCACAGGAGATGAAATATATTTATTGTTAAAAATCACATTATTTCTCGTAAACCACAATGCCCAACATAAGGCAATCGCCCCTACAAGTAGATGTGCAGAAAATTGTTTATCAATACCACGCAACCAATTGCCGAACATGTTGCACGTACTACGTGGGGGATATAGATTTGAAACTACTTGGACTATGGCCCAGATTACACGAGCGAATTTACCCTAAAAAAATAAGTGTTTAATGGACTCGTCATGTTGACAAAAGACACATGTTTTGCTACCTTGCCAATTACGTCGTGCCAAATTATCTCTAGTTAAGATGACCCTTCTGTTTAGAAACCAGATGAATATCTTCACTCATTGAGGAATTTCGAGCTTCCACAGTTTCTTGTTATCAACTAGAACATCACTGTGAACCAATGCATCATACAAGGATTTGACTGAAAAGCTACCGTTCTGATGCAAATTGCATCGAAACTTGTCTGGTTCGCCTGACTGCTGAATGGCCTCCAAACGAATGAGTAATTCATTCCATGCTACCAGGCGAGGCCCAAAAAGGTCCCTTCGGAAAGAAATATCAGGGTTTTTTTCCCAAATTTTTTTATCATCACAAATTTATGTCTGACAATCCTGTACAAGCTAGAGTATTGCTAAGTGGAGTGGCCCCAGCCAGGTGACTTCCTAGAAACAATCCTGAGAACCATCCCTAACCGAGAATGTGCCACTCCAAAAATGTGAACACCGGGTTTCCAAACAACTTGAGAAATAGCTTTGGACCACACGTACTTATTACGACTGATTTCCTGCCACACTCCATTCTCAGTGAGTAGTTTGTATACCCATGTACTCAGAAGAGCGATGTTTTTAATCTCAATATCCTGAATTCCAATGCTCCCTGGACTTTTAGGTCGGCATAAAACACTCCACCTAGTAAGCCGATATTTCTTGGATTCATTATCACACTGCCAGAAAAATCTGGATCTAAAATAATCGAGACGCTAAAGAACCCCTTTCGGTAAATGAAAGAAAGACAACATGTATAGAACCATGTTGATGAGGAGGGAATTGATCAGAATCAACCGTCCGCCATACGACAAGAGTTGGGCCTTCCAATTGGCTAGACGTTTCTCGAGTAATTCTTCCACGTGCTTCCTCTAAGCAATAGTTGAACGCCGATAGTGAATAGGGATACCTAAATATGGAATCGGGGACTGCCCGAGCTGGGTGTCGAAAATCTCAGCATACTCAGATGTGGACTCTGCAGCATCGCCAAAACAGAAAAGCTCACTCTTATGGAAATTAATTTTGGGACCAGATTGCTCCTCAAATGCACATAAAAGCAAATTGAGGTTTCTTGCTTTATCTAGGTCATGATCCATAAAAAAAAGAGTGTCATCCTCATATTGTAGAATAGACAGATCTTCTTCTACCAAATGAGGGATCACAACGCTAATCTGACCAGCCACATTAGCCCCGCTGAACAAGGATAGTTAACATACTGGCCACAATGTTGGATAAAATAGGGGATATGGGGTCGCCTTGGCGAAGGCTCTTCCTAGTATGAAAGTAGTTGCCAATATCATTGTTGACTTTGATAGCCACGCTACCTCCAGAAACAAAACTCTCTACACATCGACACCATTTTTATGAAAACCCTTTCATGCGCAAAGTTTGCAAAAGAAGGGGCCATTTGACTTTGTCATAAGCTTTTTCAAAGTCTATTTTTAAGATTACTCCATTCAACTTTTTACAGTGAAGCTCATGTACAGTTTCATGATGCTCACCACCGGGAGTGAGTAATCCCTTCGTAGGCTTGTTGGACGGTGATTGGTTGGGTGAGTTTTATCATGTAATCGAGTTAGTTTTGTTAGGGCTTGATCCCTAGTATCCAGTATATTCTGAGATTGATATTGTTATGACTTTGCTATGCTTAATGCTTGTCACTAGGACCCGAGTGCCATGATTTCATATCTGAACCCTTTATGTTTTCATGAATATATTTGTGTTCTTGATCCTATCTTGCAAGTTACACACACCTATTACGTGTTATAATCCGCATACCCAAAGTGACAATAATTGGGATTCTTTCCGGTGATTACCGTAGTTTGAGGAGTTCATGTATTCATTATGTGTTAATGCTTTGTTCCGGTTCTCTCTTAAAAGGAGGCCTTAATATCCCTTAGTTTCCTTATGCACCCCGCTGCCACGGGAGGGTAAGACAAAAATGTCATGCAAGTTCTTATCGCAAGCACGTATGACTATACACAGAATACATGCCTATATTACATTGATGAATTCAAGCTAGTTCTGTCTCGCCCTAGCTTATAACTGTTGGGGAACGTAGTAGTAAATCAAAAAAATTCCTACGTATCACCAAGATCAATCTAGGAGAAGCTTGCAACGAGAGAGAGGGAGTGCATCTTCATACCCTTGAAGATCGCTAAGCGGAAGCGTTACAAGGAACGCGGATGATGGAGTCGTACTCGTGGCGATTCAAATCGCGGAAGATCCGATCTAGCGCCGAACGGACGGCGCCTCCGTGTTCAACACACGTACAGCCCGGGGACGTCTCCTCCTTCTTGATCCAGCAAGGGAAGAGGATAAGTTGAGGAAGAGCTCCGACAGCACGACGGCGTGGTGGTGGAGGAGCTCGTGTTTCTCCGACAGGGCTTCGCCAAGCAATACGGAGGAGGAGGAGGTGTTGGAGAGGGGGAGGGCTGCGCCAGGGAAGGGGTGCTGTTGCCCTCCCACTCCCCCTCTATTTATAGGGAGAAGGGGAGAGGGGGCCGGCCCCCTTAGATTCCATCTAAGGGGAGGGGCGGCGGCCAGGGGGGGAAACTTACCCCCCAAGCAAGGTGGGAGGCGCCCCCACCCCCTAGGGTTTCCAACCCTAGGCGCCTTGGGCACCTTGGGGGGGGGGCGCACCAGCCCACCAGTGGCTGGTTCCCTCCCTTGCTCAGCCCACTTGGCCCACCGGGGCAGGTGGCCCGACCCGGTGGACCCCCGGACACCTTCCGGTGGTCCCGGTACAATACCGATAACCCCCGAAACCATTCCGGTGACTGAAACTGGACTTCCCATATATAATTCTTCACCTCCGGACCATTCTGGAACTCCTCGTGACGTCCGGGATCTCATCCGGGACTCCAAACAAGCTTCGGTAACCACATAAAATTTCCCATAACAACTCTAGCGTCACCGAACCTTAAGTGTGTAGACCCTACGGGTTCGGGAACCATGCAGACATGACCGAGACATCTCTCCGGCCAATAACCAACAGCGGGATCTGGATACCCATGTTGGCTCCCACATGTTCCACGATGATCTCATCGGATGAACCACGATGTCGAGGATTCAATCAATCCCGTACGCAATTCCCTTTGTCCATCGGTATGTTACTTGCCCGAGATTCGATCGTTGGTATCCTTATACCTTGTTCAATCTCGTTACCGGCAAGTCTCTTTACTCGTTCCGTAACGCATGATCCCTTGGCTAACTCCTTAGTCACATTGAGCTCATTACGATGATGCATTACCGAGTGGGCCCAGAGATACCTCTCCGTCATACGGAGTGACAAATCCCAGTCTCGATTCGTGCCAACCCAACAGACACTTTCGGAGATACCTGTAGTGCACCTTTATAGTCACCCAGTTACGTTGTGACGTTTGATACACCCAAAGCATTCTACGGTATCCGGGAGTTGCACAATCTCATGGTCTAAGGAAATGATACTTGACATTAGAAAAGCTCTAGCGAACGAACTATACGATCTTGTGCTATGCTTAGGATTGGGTCTTGTCCATCACATCATTCTCCTAATGATGTGATCCCGTTATCAATGACATCCAATGTCCATGGTTAAGAAACCATAACCATTCTATTGATCAACGAGCTAGCCAACTAGAGGCTTACTAGGGACATGCTGTGATCTATGTATTCACACATGTATTACGGTTTCCGGTTAATACAATTACAACATGAACAATAGACAATTATCATGAACAAGGAAATATAATAATAACCATTTTATTATTGCCTCTAGGGCATATTTCCAACAGTCTCCCACTTGCACTAGAGTCAATAATCTAGTTACATTGTGATGAATCGAACACCCATAGAGTTCTGGTGCTGATCATGTTTTGCTCGTGGAAGAGGTTTAGTCAACGGATCTGCGACATTTAGATCTGTATGTACTTTACAAATATCTATATCTCCATCTTGAATATATTCACGAATGGAGTTGAAGCGGCGCTTGATGTGCTTGGTCTTCTTGTGAAACCTAGGTTCCTTGGCAATGGCAATAGCTCCAGTGTTGTCGCGGAAGAGAGTCATCGGGCCCGACGCATTGGGAACCACTCCTAGGTCGGTGATAAACTCCTTCATCCAGACTCCTTCTTGCGCCGCTTCCGAAGCAGCTATGTACTCCGCTTCACATGTAGATCCCGCCACGACGCTTTGCTTGCAACTGCACCAGCTGATTTCCCCACCATTCAAAATATACACGTATCCGGTTTGTGAGTTGGAGTCATCCAGATCTGTGTCAAAGCTAGCGTCGATGTAACCCTTTACGACGAGCTCTTCGGCACATCCATAAACGAGAAACATATCCTTAGTCCTTTTCAGGTACTTCAGGATATTCTTGACCGCTGTCCAATGTTCCATACCGGGATCACTTTGGTACCTCCCTACCAAACTTATGGCAAGGTTCACATCAGGTCTGGTACACAGCATGGCATACATAATAGAGCCTATGGCCGAGGCATAGGGGATGACACTCATCTTTTCTCTTTCTGCTGCCAAGGTCGGGCGTTGAGCTGTGCTCAATCAAACCTTGCAATACAGGTAAGAACCCCTTCTTAGACTGATCCATATTGAACTTCTTCAATATCTTGTCAAGGTATGTGCTTTGTGAAAGACCAATGAGGCGTCTCGATCTATCTCTATAGATCTTGATGCCTAATATGTAAGCAGCTTCTCCAAGGTCCTTCATTGAAAAACACTTATTCAAGTAGGCCTTTATGCTTTCCAAAAGTTTTATATCATTTCCCATCAACAATATGTCGTCCACATATAATATGAGAAATGCTACAGAGCTCCCATTCACTTTTTTCTAAATACAGGCTTCTCCATAAGTCTGTATAAACCCAAACGCTTTGATCATTTCATCAAAGCGAATGTTCCAACTCCGAGATGCCTGCACCAGCCCATAGATGGAGCGCTGGAGCTTGCATACCTTATCGGCATTCTTAGGATCAACAAAACCTTCCGGCTGCATCACATACAATTCTTCCTTAAGGAAACCATTAAGGAATGCCGTTTTGACGTCCATTTGCCAGATTTCATAATCATAGAATGCGGCAATTGCTAACATGATTCAGACGGACTTCAGCTTCGCTACGGGTGAGAAGGTCTCATCGTAGTCAGCCCCTTGAACTTGTCGATAACCCTTAGCGACAAGCCGAGCCTTATAGACGGTCACATTACCATCCGCGTCAGTCTTCTTCTTAAAGATCCATTTATTTTCTATGGCTCGCCGATCATCGGGTAAGTCCACCAAAGTCCATACTTTGTTCTCATACATGGATCCTATCTCGGATTTCATGGCTTCAAGCCATTTGTTGGAATCCGGGCCCGCCATCGCTTCTTCATAGTTCGAAGGTTCACCGTTGTCTAACAACATGATTTCCAGGACAGGGTTGCCGTACCACTCTGGTGCGGAACGTGTCCTCGTGGACCTACAAAGTTCAGTAGCAACTTGATCCGAAGTTTCATGATCATCATCATTAACTTCCTCTCTAGTCGGTGCAGGCACCACAGAAACATCTTCCTGAGCTGCGCTACTCTCCGGTTCAAGAGGGGGTACCTCATCAAGTTCTACTTTCCTCCCACTTACTTCTTTCGAGAGAAACTCTTTCTCCAGAAAGGATCCATTCTTGGCAACAAAGATCTTGCCTTCGGATCTAAGGTAGAAGGTATACCCAATAGTTTCCTTAGGCTATCCTATGAAGACGCATTTTTCCGATTTGGGTTCGAGCTTTTCAGGTTGAAGTTTCTTGACATAAGCATCGCATCCCCAAACTTTCAGAAATGACAGCTTAGGTTTCTTCCTAAACCATAATTCATACGGTGTCGTCTCAACGGATTTAGACGGTGCCCTATTTAAAGTGAATGCGGCAGTCTCTAAAGCGTAACCCCAAAATGATAGTGGTAGATCGGTAAGAGACATCATAAATCGCACCATATCCAATAGAGTGCGATTACGACGTTCGGACACACCATTTCGCTGAGGTGTTCCAGGCGGCGTGAGTTGTGAAACAATTCCACATTTCCTTAAGTGCGTGCCAAACTCGTGACTCAAATATTCTCCTCCACGATCTGATCGTAAGAACTTTATTTTCCTGTCACGTTGATTCTCTACCTCACTCTGAAATTCCTTGAACTTTTCAAAGGTCTCAGACTTGTGTTTCATTAAGTAGACATACCCATATCTACTTAAGTCATCAGTGAGGGTGAGAACATAACGATAGCCACCGCGAGCCTCAACACTCATTGGACCGCATACATCAGTATGTATTATTTCCAACAAGTTGGTTGCTCGCTCCATTGTTCCGGAGAATGGAGTCTTGGTCATTTTGCCCATAAGGCATGGTTCGCACGTGTCAAATGATTCATAATCAAGAGACTCCAAAAGTCCATCTACATGGAGTTTCTTCATGCGTTTGACACCAATGTGACCAAGGCGGCAGTGCCACAAGTATGTGGGACTATCATTATCAACCTTACATTTCTTGGCATTCACACTATGAATATGTGTGACATCACGTTCGAGATTCAATAAAAATAAACCATTGACCAGCGGGGCATGACCATAAAACATATCTCTCATATAAATAGAACAACCATTATTCTAGGATTTAAATGAGTAGCCATCTCGCATCAAACGAGATCCTGATACAATGTTCATGCTCAAAGCTGGTACTAAATAAGAATTATTGAGGTTTAAAACTAATCCTGAAGGTAGATGTAGAGGTAGCGTGCCGACGGCGATCACATCGACCTTGGAACCATTCCCGACGCGCATCGTCACCTCGTCCTTCGCCAGTCTCCGCTTATTCCGCAGCTCCTGTTTTGAGTTACAAATGTGAGCAACCGCACCGGTATCAAATACCCAGGAGCTACTACGAGCGCTGGTAAGGTACACATCAATAACATGTATATCATATATACCTTTGGTATTGCCGGCCTTCTTATCCGCTAAGTACATGGGGCAGTTCCGCTTCCAGTGACCTTTTCCCTTGCAATAAAAGCACTCAGTCTCAGGCTTGGGCCCATTCTTTGGCTTCTTCCCAGCAACTGGCTTGCCGGGGGTGGCAACTCCCTTGCCGTCCTTCTTGAAGTTCTTCTTACCCTTGCCTTTCTTGAAACTAGTGGTCTTATTCACCATCAACACTTGATGTTCCTTCTTGATTTCCACCTCCGCTGATTTCAGCATTGAATATAACTCGGGAATGGACTTCTCCATCCCTTGCATATTGTAGTTTATCACAAAGCTCTTGTAGCTAGGTGGAAGCGACTGGAGGATCCTGTCAATGACCGAATCATCTGGAAGATTAACTCCCAGCTGAGACAAGCGGTTGTGCAACCCAGACATTTTGAGTATATGCTCGCTGACAGAACTGTTTTCCTCCATCTTACAACTGTAGAACTTCTCAGAGACTTCATATCTCTCGACTCGGGCATGAGCTTGGAAAACCATTTTCAGCTCTTGGAACATCTCATATGCTCCGTGCTGCTCAAAACGCTTTTGGAGCCCCGATTCTAAGCTGTAAAGCATGCCGCACTGAACCAGGGAGTAATCATCACTACGCGACTGCCAGGCATTCATAACGTCTTGAGTTGCTGGGAAAATGGGTGCGTCACCTAGCGGTGCTTCAAGGACATATGCTTTCTTGGCAGCTATGAGGATGATCCTCAAGTTACGGACCCAATCCGTATAGTTGCTACCATCGTCTTTCAGCTTGGTTTTCTCTAGGAACGTGTTGAAGTTGAGGGCAGCATTAGCGTGGGCCATTTGATCTACAGGATAGATTGTAAAGACAATTTTTAGACTAAGTTCATGATAATCAAGTTCATCAAATCAAATTATTTAAGGAACTCCCACTCAGATAGACATCCCTCTAGTCATCCAAGTGATACATGATCCGAATCGACTAGGCCGTGTCCGATCATCACGTGAGACGGACTAGTCATCAACGGTGAACATCTCTATGTTGATCGCATCTACTATACGACTCATGTTCAACCTTTCGGTCTCTCGTGTTCCGAGGCCATGTCTGTACATGCTAGGCTCGTCAAGTCAACCTAAGTGTTTCGCATGTGTAAATCTGGCTTACACCCGTTGTATGCGAACGTTAGAATCTATCACACCCGATCATCACGTGGTGCTTCGAAACAACGAACCTTCGCAACGGTGCACAGTTAGGGGGAACACATTTCTTGAAATTTTAGTGAGGGATCATCTTATTTATGCTACCGTCGTTCTAAGCAAATAAGATGTAAACATGACAAACATCACATGCAAATCATAAAGTGACATGATATGGCCAATATCATCTTGCGCTTTTGATCTCCATCTTCGAGGCGCGGCATGATCACCATCGTCACCGGCATGACACCATGATCTCCATCATCATGATCTCCATCATTGTGTCTTCATGAAGTTGTCTCGCCAACTATTAGTTATACTACTATGGCTAACGGTTAGCAATAAAGTAAAGTAATTACATGGCCTTTACATTGACACGCAGGTCATACAATAAATTGAGACAACTCCTATGGCTCCTGCCAGTTGTCATATTCATCGACATGCAAGTCGTGATTCCTATTACAAGAACATGATCAATCTCATACATCACATATATAATTCATCACATCCTTTTTGGCCATATCACATCACATAGCATACCCTGCAAAAACAAGTTAGACGTCCTTTAATTGTTGTTGCATGTTTTACGTGGCTGCTATGGGTTTCTAGCAAGAACGTTTCATACCTACGGAAAAGCCACAACGGTGATATGCCAATTGCTATTTACCCTTCGTAAGGACCCTCTTCATCGAATCCGATCCGACTAAAGTGGGAGAGACAGACACCCGCTAGCCACCTTATGCATCAAGTGCATGTCAGTCGGTGGAACCTGTCTCACGTAAGCGTACGTGTAAGGTCGGTCTGGGCCGCTTCATCCCACAATGCCGCCGAATCAAGATAGGACTAGTAACGGTAAGAAAATTGAACAAATCATCGCCCACAACTACTTGTGTTCTACTCGTGCAAAGAATCTACGCATAGACCTAGCTCATGATGCCACTGTTGGGGAACGTAGTAGTAAATCAAAAAAATTCCTACGTATCACCAAGATCAATCTAGGAGAAGCTTGCAACGAGAGAGAGGGAGTGCATCTTCATACCCTTGAAGATCGCTAAGCGGAAGCGTTACAAGGAACGCGGATGATGGAGTCGTACTCGCGGCGATTCAAATCGCGGAAGATCCGATCTAGCGCCGAACGGACGGCGCCTCCGCGTTCAACACACGTACAGCCCGCGGACATCTCCTCCTTCTTGATCCAGCAAGGGAAGAGGAGAAGTTGAGGAAGAGCTCCGGCAACACGACGGCGTGGTGGTGGAGGAGCTCGTGGTTCTCCGACAGGGCTTCGCCAAGCACTACGGAGGAGGAGGAGGTGTTGGAGAGGGGGAGGGCTGCGCCAGGGAAGGGGTGCTGCTGCCCTCCCACCCCCCCTCTATTTATAGGGAGAAGGGGAGAGGGGGCCGGCCCCCTTAGATGCCATCTAAAGGGAGGGGCGGCGGCCAGGGGGGGGGGGGGGAACTTACCCCCCCAAGCACAGGTGGAAGGGCGCCCCCCACCCACGGGTTTCCAACCCTAGGCGCCTTGGGCCCCTTGGGGGGGCGCACCAGCCCACCAGGGGCTGGTTCCCTCCCTTGCTCAGCCCACTTGGCCCACCAGGGCAGGTGGCCCCACCCGGTGGACCCCCGGACACCTTCCGGTGGTCCCGGTACAATACCGATAACCCCCGAAACCATTCCGGTGACTGAAACTGGACTTCCCATATATAATTCTTCACCTCCGGACCATTTCGGAACTCCTCGTGACATCCGGGATCTCATCCGGAACTCCGAACAACCTTCGGTAACCACATACAATTTCCCATAACAACTCTAGCGTCACCGAACCTTAAGTGTGTAGACCCTACGGGTTCGGGAACCATGCAGACATGACCGAGACATCTCTCCGGCCAATAACCAACAGCTGGATCTGGATACCCATGTTGGCTCCCACATGTTCCACGATGATCTCATCGGATGAACCACGATGTCGAGGATTCAATCAATCCCGTACGCAATTCCCTTTGTCCATCGGTATGTTACTTTCCCGAGATTCGATCGTCGGTATCCTTATACCTTGTTCAATCTCGTTACCGGCAAGTCTCTTTACTCGTTCCGTAACGCATGATCCCGTGGCTAACTCCTTAGTCACATTGAGCTCATTACGATGATGCATTACCGAGTGGGCCCAGAGATACCTCTCCGTCATACGGAGTGAAAAATCCCAGTATCGATTCATGCCAACCCAACAGACACTTTCGGAGATACCTGTAGTGCACCTTTATAGTCACCCAGTTACGTTGTGACGTTTGATACACCCAAAGCATTCCTACGGTATCCGGGAGTTGCACAATCTCATGGTCTAAGGAAATGATACTTGACATTAGAAAAGCTCTAGCGAACGAACTATACGATCTTGTGCTATGCTTAGGATTGGTTTTTGTCCATCACATCATTCTCCTAATGATGTGATCCCGTTATCAATGACATCCAATGTCCATGGTCAGGAAACCATAACCATCTATTGATCAATGAGCTAGTCAACTAGAGGCTTACTAGGGACATGCTGTGATCTATGTATTCACACATGTATTACGGTTTCCGGTTAATACAATTACAGCATGAACAATAGACAATTATCATGAACAAGGAAATATAATAATAACCATTTTATTATTGCCTCTAGCGCATATTTCCAACAATAACTATTATATGATGAATGTCATCCAACATAATTATCCATCCCCGATCCAGTGTCTACGACTTTCACATATTGATGTTGCTAAGTTACTCCCGCTGTTACAATTGCTACAAAACTATTACTGCTACTGTTAACGTTAATATTGCTATCGTTACTACCACTATCAAACTATCATACTACTATTCTACTGATCACTCTGCTGCAGATATTTAGATCTCCAGGTGTGGTTGAATTGACAACTCAACTGCTAATACTTGTATATATTCTTTGTCTCCCCTTGTGTCGAATCAATAAATTTGGGTTGAATACTCTACCCTCGAAAACTGTTGCGATCCCCTATATTTGTGGGTTATCAGTCACCCACCCCGTTCAACCGATTAGTTGCCACCTTGATGAATATTTTAAAGCTGATATTTAGAAGGAAAATCGGTCTATATTGTTGAATACGACTAGCCTCCTTAGTCTTTGGCAGAAGAATAATTTCCCCAAATTTTAAGCTGGACATATCAAGGTTTTCAGCATGCACTTGGTTAAACAACTGAACCAAGTCCGCGTTAATCATATCCCAAAAACACTGATAAAACTCCGTCGGAAAACCGTCTGGTCTTGGAGCCTTGTTGTGTTCCATTTGAAACACCGCGGTTCGAATTTCCTCTTCAGAGAACGGAGAGGTTAAAAACTCATTTTCCGCCTCCGAAACTTGAGGTATGTCATGCGTAATAGACTTGTCCAGCACAAAATGGCTTTCAGCCGAAGGTCCAAAAAGCTCTTTGTAGTACTTAGTGATGAAATTTCTGAGCGGTGCATCCCCCTCTATACGTCAAATATTAATATAAACACATGTACATCCATAAATTTACTAGACCAACACATGCCAAGTCTAATAGCTAATCCTCCAGCCAATATAAGCATAGATACACACAATTATAGTTAGTTTGGCCGAGGTTGGTATAACAAGGAAATAGGTACAAATGAAAATGAAAGCACCAAAGTCGCTTGTCATATAACTAGAATTTTTACTTGCCTTCCATGATTAACCTGAGGACGATTTGAACCACTAGGTATGTTTAGACCAAAACTAGCTCATCCTACAACTTATTTGGCCATGACTATAGGTTTGGTATCTGTTAGGATGATTGCCAATTTTGTGGCCTACAATGGATCTTTATCCACTCCAAATGGTTCACGCCTTTGCTCCCGTGCTATCTTGTCGAAGTTCCCCCGGGCAGGGTAACACTTGAGCACTCGCAACAACAACAAAAAAGGCAACACCGGAGCAACATGCTGAATCATCCAATCTTGGTTGAGCACGCAGCTCCTTTGTACTATTGTTAGGGCATCTTCAACGCGGTCCGTCCAATTGTCCGTAAGCTTCCGTGACCGACGTCAATCGCTGTGGTGAGCAGGAGGTCTTTTAATTTTGCGTTGTGCATTTGGACCCAGGAGTGGAAAATTTTCCGTTTCCAAATCTGCTAGGCGATCGGGAGGATATGGTCTGTGATGCCCGCGCGCGGGCGCACACACACGACAAAAGCTATCGACCGCGCACCAGAAATTTTTAAAGCGACGTACTGTACTCCTCACGTCTGTGGGCTCTCCTCTGATGGGCGTGGCGCCAAAGATGCATGGTCCTAGCTAGCTAGCTAGCTTGTCTCACTCGCGTCCGTCCGCGTCACCTTTGATTAAGAGCAAAAGAAAACGTTGGTGTTATTTTGCTCAGTAAATACTCCCGCGTAAAATGCTGCTGCTAGTTGTGATATGGGGTCCTCCTCACGTGAGGCCGCTTTATTACCCCTGTCCGAGCACTTGACTCCGTTGGCGTTTGGGCAGTAACTTGTGGACAAGAAGCAGCCTGCAGCCAGATCGACGCCTACTACACTGACTGCCGCCCCATATTCCGGTGTCGCACTCGCGCTCGGGCCAAGTCCGAGAGCGTGACCATGCTCCATCGGCGGAGACGACGGACCCACACACACATGGTGCCGCCGTGCGAGCGCAGGTAGTGCTGTAGGCGCCACGTCCTCGCCACCGGCCGGCCGGCCGTACGTGGATTTGGGCTGCACCAATCGATGGCCTTGTCATGGGCCATGGTTCCGGAGGGTTCCTACGGGGACGTGTCAGGGAGAACTAAGCTCCAACGGGACTCGGAAGTGGCATATGTAATTCCCAATATGACACACGTTGCACTACCAGAATCGCCCCCTATGCCGACGGCCCTGCCCGTCGGCATAGCCCTGATTCCCGCCGGGACAGGCCTATGCCGACGGCCCCTGTCGGCATAGGGCCGTCGGCAATATATCCGTCGGCGTAGCCCGGGAGGTCGTCGGCATAGATCCTATCCCGACGGTGTTCGTACATCTATGCCGACGGCCTAGGCCATCGGCAACGTCCCCGCCTAACGGTGGCCGCCGTCAAGTGCTGACCAACGGCTGTGCGCCACCCGTCGGCCTACATGTGCCACGTGGCGCGCAGCTGTACCTCCTGGGGCAGTGCTATGCCGTTGGCTGTGCCATCGGCGTAGTTTAAATCTATGCCGACGGCTTAGCAGTCGGCATAGCCCTGCACCAGTAATGCCCAGTGGCTGCCACGTGGCAGCTATGCCGACGGCCTAGCCGTAAGCGTACTTTACAACTATGCCGACGGCCAAATCGTCAGCATAGCTGCCACGTGGCAGCCACTGGGAGCTCACGCCATCTCTATGCCGACGGCTAGGCCGTCGGCATAGTTTCTGTCTGTTTTTTTTCTTTTTTTTTCTGTTTCTTTTCAGCTCAATTCATTTGAATATATACGGCATATATAAGAATCATACAGCAATATATGCATCACGTAACAATAAGGAGCATCATCACACAACATAAGAAGCATCGCAAACCATAAACATATAAGTATCATCACCACCAAGCATATAAGAATATCACAAATAACAATAAGTAACATCACAAGCATATAAGTATCATCACCACCAAGACTGCCACAAGTCACCCAAAGGCTTAAGCGCCTGGACGTCGAGCACCGCGGAGATCGTCACTGCCAAGTCCACCGAAGCCCAGGTCGTCACTGCTAGCGGCAGTGCTACCGCCAAGACCGCCACCGCCTCTGTGGATCGGAGTGATCGGGCTCCGTGACTCGGGAGTGCTGCGAAGACCACCACCAACGGTAGACGATCCACCGGTTCCCTGGATGTTGAAAAGATATGTTAACGGGATATATGACTGTGTTGAATAAACGATATGCTTTGGGTGAATAGATTGGGGATGAACTAACCGGCGAGGGGCCAGCGTTCTGTGCCCGAAACTCCTCAAAGGTAAGAAGCTTTGGTTGTGGTGGAGGAGATGGTGCTGGTTGCAATTGAGGAACCCTGCCGGGCGCCATTTCCTGAAGAGCGTGCTGCATCATGCGATTGTTCTGCTCATGGAATGCAAAAGGCTCTCGTGCCACGCCATGGTCTCCTGGCGTGTGTACTCCATGTAGGCCTACGGTATGACATGATGGAACTCATAAAACTACTAAATGCGGAAAATAAAGTGAGCAATGAAGATAAGAGGGAAAATACTTACAGATTGCCGCTCCTGAAAGAGGGACTGTGACTGTGCACTGGTCATGGGCGTGCTCGTGCGCTGGCTCAGGCTCGGGTCGATCCGACGAAGCTGTGTGTAGGAGATAGTAGGAGTGATCACAGCATCCAGAACCGCCTCCCGACCGTGCTCCTTGGGCCCCATGCCCACCACCACCCTCTTGTCCAGATCCGCCGCAATGGGGTCAGGTGTGTCAGGATGTAACCTCAGATACCCTTCGGAGTAGGCCTTCTTCCTCTGTGCGGTCTTGCCGTAGTACTTGGGCTCGCCAGGCTTGGAGTCCTTTCGCGTATGGGCGATCTCCCACGCCTGCATGTGTGAGAGCGGCCGCTTCAGTTTCTCCTCTTGCACCACCAAACAAAGGTTAGTCATACATAAGAAAGTGACGGTAAATAGAAGAAGAAGAATGTTTAATGAGGTTAGTCATACATTAAGTGTCTTGTGGAGAAAGTGGCTTCGGTTTCCCTGAGCATGTACTCCCTCCTTCCCTCGGTTAGCCTTGTTTTTGATGCTCGTGGCCGCCCAGGCTCCATCCTTATCACACCAAAGATCCACCAATGCCGCCCATGACTCGTCTTTTCCATAACACCAATTTGGACACACCTACATAATGAAAGCATAATGGCATGTCAACACGAAACGGTGAAATGTACCACAAACATCGGAGTGAAAAATCCTTTATACTTACCACCAAGTACTCGTGCCTCTCCAAGGTAATGCCCATCCTCCGCGCTTCTTCCTTGGTCATCTTCACACCAAGAGCGTCCTGATAGTATGTCGAGATGGCCACCCAGCGCACCTCGTACTGGAGCTGGCGAGCCTTCTTCTTGGCTTGGCGCAGCACGATCTGGTCGGCTCTGGCCTGGTGCTCCGGAAGAACTCGATAGAATTTCTACAATCATGCATGAAACAAGAATGGAGCCATGAGTTAAATCATTCATGAAACCAGAATGGACTTGTGCTTCTGAAGAGAACTCACCCAGAAAGTAGTGTTCACGGCCTTGGCATGGGTCTCATGGTCCGCGTGGAGGGCCGCTTCCCAGTGGTCCCAGCTCGTGGCCAAAACCTGACGGTCCAGGTGCCTGACTGGATCCGGACAGTACAGCCCCGGCCAGTGTAACTTCAGCAAGACGGTGATGAGGCCGTTGGGAATACGGGCCCCTTTAGGATAAATCCAGTTGCTGCAAAAGAATGAAATATTAGCATGTGACAAGCAAAATAAATAACTACCGGAATGAGCATGTGACAAGCAAAAGAATGAAATTCTTATAAAGTGGCACTTACTCTTTCCCCGTGGGCTCAATGAGCCACTTCTGCTCCTCGGTAGCAGGAATCTGCTTTGGTAGCTTTGCATTACCACGCAGCCACCCCTTGTTGCCAACCCCCTCCGCGCCACCACCATCATCCCTGCCACCACCATCATCCCCGCCACCACCCTCCTCCTCGCCTGCCTCCTCCTCCTCGCCTACCTCCTCCTCCTCCTCCTCCTCGTCCCCCTCCCCAACCTCCTCCTCCACCTCCTCCTCGGCCCCATCCCGAATCTCCTCCTCCTCCTCATCCTCCTCCTCCTCATTAGAGGGTACCTCATTAGAGGAGGGCCTCGAAGACAACACCCCTAAGTCGGTGAGGGTGCGCTCTTTCTGGCCGCGACCCCCTGTAGTGGCTCTCCCCCCACCACCTCGCCCTCTAGGGGCTCTCCCCCCGCCCCCTCCTCCTCTAGGGGAACCTCTCCCTCGACCTCCCTGTGAGGAGTCATCGTCAAGTAGCCGGGGAGGGGGGGGGGGGCGAGGATTACGTGCTCGACCACTCCGACTAGGCAGGCCGACGACCTTGCATAGGAAACCCACGCCGTCGGCCTTCCCCTTGCCCATGTTCCACGAACCTGCATTGAAAAGAGAATAAGCAATTATTACATTAATAAAATGAAGGAAAAGGCATAATAATAAGGAATAATAAACACATTAATAAAAAAGCATAAAAAGGCATATTCCTAAACTATAGATTCGCGAGGTGCAGAATGAGATGTGTCATCGGAGTAAAGAAGCCTGGCGGAAAGATCTTCTCTAGCTTGACTATCAACTCCGGTGCCTTCTTATGCAATTTTTCAATCACATCTTTACTTACTTCTTTAGCACAGAGCATGCGGAAGAAATGGCTTAGCTCGGCAAGCACTCGCCAGACATGCTCGGGGACATAGCCTCGAACCATCACCGGCATTATCCGCTCAATCCATACATGGTAGTCATGACTCTTCAGGCCGGTCACTTTTCCCGTTGAAAGATTGACTCCCTTACTTATATTCGATGCATAACCATCGGTGAACTTCAAAATGTGTTTCAGCCAGATAAGTACTTCCTTTTTTTTATGGCGTTTTAAGGACAAAGTCAGCATCTGGCTTGAACCAGTTTTTTCGACCGCCTGTGGGAGACTTTGAGTTTAGACGTGGTCTATCACAAATTCTCTGTTGACCGGCTCTAGCTTTAACGTCATCCTTCGTCTTATCACGAATGTTGAGGATCATGCGGAAAAGGGACTTTGCGACATTCTTTTCGGTGTGCATCACATCTATGTTGTAAGGAAGTTTGAGGTCCTTGAAATAGGGAAGCTGCGAGAAGGGGGTAATGTGAGTCCAGTTGTGCGTCTCACCATATCCCTCGAAGCCTTTGGCTTTGCCTTTGCCTTTGACTTTAGGATTAAGAGCTTTTAGCTGAGCAAGAACATCTGCCCCCGAAAATGTTGGAATCTCGGTTACTTCATGAACAACCCGGCCTTTCGTGAAGTTCTTCTTGTCTTCCCTGTCTGGATGGTCTGGAGGGAGGAACTATCGATGCAGGTCAAAGGCTACATACTTGCCACCCTTACTCAGCCAAATCATTCGCAGAACCTGCATGCACACTGGGCATGGCATCTTCCCACTTGTACACCGTCCGCAGAATAGAGCATAGCCGGGAAAGTCATGCATGCAATAGTGCAACCAAACTTTCATCAAGAAATTTCTCTGCAGATCCCGGTCATATGTCAACCTCGGAAAGTACCAAGAATGGTGCAAATCATCCACCAGCGGCTGCATAAACACACCCAATTGCTTCCCCAGGTATTCAGGCCCCGGAATGATGTGCGACAAGAACATGGTCTTGCGTTGCATTAGGGCACCGGGAGGGAGATTGAGCGGAATTACAAACACGGGCTAGCAGCTGTATGGATTGGACGACATACCATATGGATTGAACCCATCACCTGATATGGCTATTCTGACATTCCCAGCCTTGGCTGCTTCCTCGGGGTATTCTTCAACGAACGACTTCCATGCTTCGCCTTCCGATGGATGTACGATTTTATTTGGATTGTACCTTATACCTTCCTTGTGCCACTTCATCATTTTGGCAGACTCCTCCGTGATGAAAAGGCGTTGTAGTCTTTCTATGAAATGGAGATACCGAAGAACCTTAACGGGGATGGCTAGCTACTTTTTCTCATCATCCTCACCGACCACCTCAATGTACCGAGACAAACCGCACTCCCTACAGTACTTGTCATCCGCATACTCGTGCCTAAACAAAAGGCAATTCTTCGGGCAAACATCTATTTTCTCATAATCCATAGAGAGTGCCTTCATGATTTTCTTTGTAGCGTACATGCTTTTCGGCAGTTCATGACCCTCAGAGAGGCTGTTAGCCCATACTCCCAGGAATGCTTCGAAGCATTTCTGGCTACAGTCGTACTCAGCCTTGACTGCAATCAGTTGTGAGATGGCATCCAGCTGAGATATTTTTGCACCCGCATAAAGAGGTTTTTTCGACGAGGCCAAGACCTCCAAGAAGGCCTTTGCGGTTGCCTCCGGCTCCTCCGGTTCATTCTCTGAAGGTGTCGCATGTGCCGTTTCGGCAGCAATGACATCATCTAGCATGTCCCTGACCCCGTCGTCCGCATAACCATCGATGCGTTGTCGCATCACCTCCTCTCTACCACGGTCCTGCTCGGCTAAGTTTATCGGCGGCATGTCAAAGTTTGGCATGTATCCGTGTGTGCGAAGGAGGTTAGTTATGTCCTTCTAATTTCTACGGTGACGTCTGGCACATCTCGCACAGGGGCATGGTGGGATAATTCTCATTGGACTACGGAATATCTCCTTCAAATACACATCGGTTTTCGCGATCCACTCTGATGTTACTCGATTTCGACGGATAAAACCACTGTAAATCCACTGCTTATCTGCCATCCTCTACTTTATTGGGAGCCACACAACTAAATTAAGGATTCATATAAATTAATCACATCAAATTTTCATTTTCTACCTCGTTGACGGCATTGAAACCACCTACATCTCTAATAGGTAAAGATGGGTCCTAATCCCACCCGAGGATGTGTAGATTGAGTACGTTCTCCATCCACGTTCCGAGACAAAATTTCGGCAGCACCTCCCCGTTGTTCTCTAGATACACGTCTCGGCAAATAGCCGAGAGAATGTGCTCCGGAGAACAATGGGGAGGCGCCGCCGAAATCCTGTCTCGGAACAGGGTAGAACTTGGAGAACGTACCCAATCTACACATCCTCGGGCTGTCCGTGGAAAACGCTGGACAATCCGAAAGAGCTGCGGTGATAAATATGCTATTGAATGCATATTTATAGATGCAACCCTTTCGGATGGGAGACGCCTAGGTTACGCGACTTGACGAGAAAAGAAAATCTAGTGACATGAAAAAGATGGAGGAGGAGATGGATTTGTAGCTCACCCTAGGCTGTAGGGGAAGTAGTCAAACAGCAGAGGGATGCTCAGGGACCAACGCGTCGGACGACGGTCGCTCCGATGAAATGCGACACCACAAAGCCTGCAAATTCCATCGCGACAAAAATTTAGAACATCACAACTCATAGAGCATATTTAAAACATTAAAACATGCATTCATTTATTTTTGCATCATGTAGGCAAAAAAACTAACAACATTAACAATATATTCATCATCATCATCACATATTCATCATCATCATTATCATCTATTCATCATCATTATCGATTCATCTCATCGAACCAATTTTTTTTTCAAGATATGCAATATATAGCATCTCATCGAACCATTATTAATAATATATAGCATTTTAACAACATCTCAAATTGTAAGATACGCTTCATATAATTATTTCTTACATTCTAAATACCAAATAAATTCTACCTATCTAACTATCTATCTAATAATAAAACAGAAAAAATGCCTAAAGGGCGATGCCGGTTCCATATTTTTACTACCTATCTAACTATCTATATAACTATCTAACTACCTATCTAACTACCTATCTAACTATTTATCTAACCATCTAGCTACAAAATTACTAAAAAAAACTAAAAGAAAATACATAAAAAAATCACCTTCGAAGAGGAGATCGAGCCCCGGCAAGAGAGGAGCGAGCGGTGGCTTGGGGAGGCCGGCCCGGGCAGGGGCGGGGACGGGGCGGCGGCGGGGCAGATGCGGGCGGCGGCGGCGGGGGAGATCGAGGGGCGGCGCGGGTGGAGCGAGCGGCGGCGGCGGTGGGGCAGAAGGGAGTGGTCGGGAAGGGGGTGGGGCGCCCGAGTGGATAAGGGCAGGGCTATGCCGACGGCTTAGCCGTCGGCATAGCACTGGCCTTATCCGGTAGGGCCACGCGGCCACCTATGCCGACGACCAAGCCGTAGGCATAGGTTTTTTTATTTTTATTTACATTAACTTTAATTTTATTTTTAAAAGTGCTACATTTTTTTAATGTATCAACTATCCTTCCTCCCCTTCGAAGACCCTGTGCGATATTTCTGTGGCATAGACGCCCTCCCCCCACACTGGACTAAACCCTAGCCAACACGCATGATTCACCATTCAAGTGACGGCGGCACTGCCGTCTGTGGAGGGGGGCCACACCCCGGAGCCTCATTTTCGAACGTGCGATGTTTCGGTGACATAGCAACATCCCCGAACACGGTCTGGACCCAACCCACCACTAGATTCCCTCCGTGTCATGCCGACGTGGCCGTTTCCCCCCTCCTGGACACGGCGGCAGCGACGCCCGTGAGGGAGGACACACCCCGGAGCTGCGTGCTGGGTGCCTGCGCCTGCCACCACGCTTTCACAAGCGTAGGAGGGCCCACCGCGACACCTGGCGGCATTGCTACCCCGCAATTACCCCGTCCCGTCTAACCCTAACACAGACGACCACCGGATCTAGCCCTGGAGGGGGGGCCACACCACGGAGCCCCAAGACGGGCGTCTACGCATGCCATAACACTTTCACACATGCATCGGGACCCGTGCGATGTTTTGGTGGCATAGCTACACCCGGAAGGCCAACCCGAATCCCAGTTGACTAGTAGATCTAGCCCTTTGACTTTCGCCGGACGGGATTTGACCGGTGGACTCTTCCACCTGGTTGCGATAGGTCAGCCCATAGCAACATCCCCAAACACGGTCTGGACCCAACCCAACGCTAGATTCCCTCCGGTTCCACCGCACCCGCACCATCCCCCCACCAAGTGACGGCGGCACTGCCTTCCGTGGAAGGCGGGCCACTCCACGGAGCCCCCAGATGGGTGTCTACGCATGCCACAACACTTTCACACATGCATCACGACCCGTGCGATGTTTCGGTGGCATAGCTACATCCCGAAGGCCACCCCGAATCCTAGTTGACCAGTAGATCTAGCCCTTTGACTTTCACCGGACGGGCTTTGACCGGTGGACTCTTCCACCTGGTTGCGATAGGTCAACGCATAGCAACATCGCCGAACACGGTCTGGATCCAACCCAACACTAGATTCCCTCCGGTTCCACTGCACCCGCACCATCTCCCCCTCCAAGTGACGGCGGCACTGCGTTCCGTGGAGGGGGGCCACACCACGGAGCCCCAAGACGGGCGTCTACGCATGTCACAACACTTTCACACATGCATCATGACCCGTGCGATGTTTCGGTGGCATAGCTACACCCCGATTCCCCCTCTAACCAGATTCCCTCCGTGTCGACCATTTCCCTACTCCGTGACACGGCGGCAGCGACGTCCGTGAGGGGGGCAATCGATATACCATTGGGGTATGTTTTTTGTTTAGATAAGGCACATTTATGTTTTGAATAACCAAGATTCCCTCCGTGTCGGCCCGACGTGGCCGTTTCCCCCTTCCGGGACACGGAGGCAGCGATGACCATGAGGGGGGGCACACCCCGGAGCCGCGTGTCGGGTGCCTGTGCCTGCCACCACGCTTCCACAAGCGTAGGACGGCCCACCGCAACACCTGGCGGCATTGCTACCCCCCAGGTACCCCGTCTCGTCTAACCCTCACACAGACGACCGCCGGATCTAGCCCTTTGACTTTCGCCGGACGTGGTTTGGCCGATGGACCTTTTCACGTGGTTGTCATAGCCCAGCCCATAGCTACAACTCCCAACACCGTCCCGGCCCAACCCACCCCAAGATTCCCTTCGTGTCGGCCCGACGTGGCCGTTTCCCACCCTCCGGGACAAGGCGACAGCGACGCCCGTGAGGGGGGGCACACCCCGGAGTCACGTGCCGGGTGCCTGCGCCTGCCACCACGCTTCCGCAAGCATAGGAGGGCCCACCACAACAGCTGGCGGCATTGCTACCCCCCAGGTACCCCGTCCCGTCTAACCCTGACACAGACGACCACCGGATCTAGCCCTTTGACTTTCGCAGGATGGCGTTTGACCGGTGGACCTTTTCACGTGGTTGTCATAGCCCAGCCCATAGCTACACCTCCCAACACCGTCCCGGCCCAACCCACCCCAAGATTCCCTCCGTGTCGGCCCGACGTGGCCGTTTCCCCCCTCTGGGACACGGTGGCAGCGACGCTCGTGAGGGGGTGCACACCGCGGAGCCGCGTGCCGGGTGCCTGCGCCTGCCACCACGCTTCCACAAGCGTAGGAGGGCCAACCGCAACACCTGGCGGCATTGCTACCCCCCGGGTACCCCGTCCCGTCT
Source organism: Thinopyrum elongatum (assembly GCA_011799875.1). Classification (NCBI taxonomy): domain Eukaryota; kingdom Viridiplantae; phylum Streptophyta; class Magnoliopsida; order Poales; family Poaceae; genus Thinopyrum; species Thinopyrum elongatum. The sequence continues at coordinate 592,015,492 of CM022300.1, forward strand.
CCCCTCTTCGTGACACGACGCAAGCAAGGCCCGTGTGGGGGGGCAATCGATATATATATATAATCGAGATATGTTTTCCGTACATATGGCACATTTAAGTTAATCAAATTAGTTTTGGAAAAAAATAAAAAGGAAAAAGAGAAAGTAAATAAAATATTATTAGAAATCTATGCCTACGGCAATGCCGTCGGCATAGCTACGGCCACGGAACGATAGAGCCATGGATCGATGACGTGGCGTAGGGCGCGGATCGATGACGTGGCAAGCGCCATGGGCCAGGCCTATGCCGACGGCAAGGCCGTCGGCATAGATATGCCACCCCACGGACCGGCGAGCGGCTCGGATCGATGACCTGGCAGACGACGCGGATCGATGACGTGCGCATAGCTATGCCGACGGCCACCGTTAGTCGTCGGCGTAGGCGTCACGCCGTCAAACCGCCGTCGCCGCTCGGGTAGCCGGGCCCACATGGTATGCCGACGGCCGCTCTATGCCGCCAGCCGCCGTAGGCATATTTCTTGCGATGCCGACGACCGACCTATGCCGACGGCCCCCGTCGGCATAGATTGATATATGCCGACGGCTTGAGGTGGGCCGTCGGGATACACCTATCTATGCCGACGGGGGCCGTCGGCATCGCCTGTTTTTGTGGAAGTGTTGCTCCCGTGAAATCAACGTAAGAATCGTATGCTACCACATACAGAGTTCAATTATTTCTTGCTATGTTCACCGCGGGAGGAGGGGATTCCGCACATGAATGGTCGATGTTCCTTTTTTGAACAAGAATGATGTTTTATATATAGATATATTCTCTAATTTCTGGATCAGCTGGTCATATCCTATCCCAAAGATAGCTACCAAATTACCCGACTTCATGAATCAATAATAGGCAAAGCCCTGCAAAACGATAAGGTCACACGAGAGCCTCATACCATAACCTAGATCAGTGGATAAACAAACGTCAATGTAATGCCCTCATTTATTAATTTATTGGCCATGACAATAGCTTTATTATTTGTTTCGACGACTGCCAATTTTGTACCTCTCCAATGGCTCTTTCTCCCCTCTAAGGGCCAATTTTTTTGACACTCAAAAAATAAGCCGCCTTCTCCCCAGGTTTTCTCATAAATCAGCTCTCTTATTTATTGGGCTTCTACACTAGTTACGAGATGAATAATTTAGCAGTCAAAACAAGAGCGGCTTATATTTTAAGCTAGGGAGAGGTTGCTTATTTTTGTAAGCCACCCAAAAGAATTGGCCCTAACTAGTTCACAACTTTGCTCCCTCCCTATCTTGTGAAGGTTCCAATAGGCAAGGTAATAATGTAATAACACGCCAAAGTGGCTTGTAACGGCGCATCTACGTAGCGGTGAACACCCACCATACAATTGTGCTAAGATTCGTGCACTTGCTGCCCACTCCATATGTATAATTGTGCCCACCTCTGACCAAGCACACATGAAGGCTGTAGCATTATCTTAACCCCCCCCCCCCCCCCCCCCCCCCCCCCCCCCCCCCCACCCCCCTCTTGAGTATCAAAATCAAATATTTTCATCTTCTTTTTATAATTTAGATGATCCATATCTATAAAACTAAAACTCTATTTTTATTTTTTATTTGAATTCCTAGCGATAAGATCTTTAGAACAAGACCAATAGTGGATATATTTCTAACTAGTTTTGATTTTTTATGATTTAATCATATTTCAATTGACTAAATATGTGATATTTTTCTAAAATTGTGTGAAATATTGAAATAGATTTCACATGTTAAAGAACCAGTTTAACATAATTAAATTATTAGTTCCACACATTGATATAATCTTTTCACAAATTGAAAACATCATTTTCATTTTTTCCAAATATTGAAATTGTAGAAACGACTTTTAAAATTGTAAACAATTGAAATAACTTTTGGGTTTTAACAAAACATATGAACTAATTTTTTGGATTTAGTGAAAATTCAGAATACCTTTTTGAAATACTGAAATATTTAATGAAACCGTTACGATCATTTTATTTAAAAAAACCTAATTAAAATTATTACACAACTATTCGCTTTCATTTTTCAGGGAGTGAAACAATTGAGAGCACTTTTTATACAATAATGAAAGTGCTGCAATTACTCTTTGGATATAGTCAAACGGTCGAAATGGCTTTCACACATTGAGGTCATCAGTTTCACAAACTAATGAAACTTGGCAAGCACTTAGAACATTTGTCGTTCTTTGCCACCATTTTTTTTTTGAATTTTTTTAGAATTTTTTTAGATTTTACTATTTATGGTGGTATGAAAAGAGCTAAAACCTGGATGTGCACTGTCCAACACTTTTTTCATGAATGCAAATGACGCTGACCTATAGGTGATGTTTTTCTGAACATTTTGGTATCTTATTTGCATTTTTCTGATTTAGTATGAATTAGTTATGAAGTTTTCAAACTGACGGTCAAACGGTCAAAGGGCAAAAGCATAAGAGGAGCAAAGTGACTTGGACAGAACCGGTGACTTTTGGAAATTAGGGATAAAACAGACGAGTGAGACACAACTAGGGGCATAAATCTAATTATCCCTATCATTTTCACACATTGAAATAATTTTATTCATAAATTTAAAACATTAGTTTCACGTATTGAAACAATTTAGTTTGTTGAAAAATCACTTTTTTGAAAGATTGAAATACTACAAAATTAAAATGCCGAAATGTTAATTATTCAAATGTACCCAAGATAATCAATCTATACAACTTAAATTATTGAAATTTTAACTTTCTTGTCATAAAAAATTAAAATAAATAAAAATATTAGAAAATATATTTTGTAAAGATATCAATCATCTAAAAATCTGCAAAGAATAAAATGTATGCCTTTCTTCGGGGAGACATAGTAGGATGTTGCATGCAGCCATCCCTCTCTTTTCAAGTCTCCCTAACAAAAGCTGGCACAAGGAAAATGTCTTACATGTATCTCCACACATAACAACGGGCATGCACTAAATAAATTTAGTGGTTGTATTACATGTGAATATTAGACATTAGTCTCCACCAATCAACGACCGGCGGATTTCAGACCGCTACCGCCACTAGATTTACTTTTGCCGGAGCAACACTTCGAAACCTACAGTTTTGGCTGACTAGTGACCACTCAACTTCTCATGTAGAGTACTTTTTCATTGATCACCGTAATCAGCGAGAGGTCGTTTATTTAGCTACAACAAGTTAAACACCTATGCATTGAGAACTTTAAATGTTAAACTTTTTAATGCACCATCTGTGTGCATTGAAAGAGATCTTACAACATCTACAACCGGCTTAGCAAATCTGCCCCCCTAAATGTCCGCGGACGCGCCCGGTCAGTGTCTGAGCGTTGTTTGTTTTAAGCTCATATTTGTCTATCCAGGCAGTCATACTCCTCATTTTCTCCCTCGTGTCAGGTCACTTGCATGTGATTGGTGAAGATGAAGAGGGAGAAAGAAAAGAAAGAATAAAGAAAAAAAAAGGTGGTCCTAGGTGGCCCGTGTCCTACATGACGGACTAATTGGGCGCTTCCGCGAGCCCTCATATCCTTCCTACATTTGGTCAGAATATGTGGATTCACGGAGAGACAGATTTATATGGATGATATGAGGGGTCTGATTGTGTCTTTTTTTCTTCTATCTTGTTTGGTCACTGACCAAGTGTGTCCGTGAACATTTAAGGAGGATTTGAGAAAGGCGGCTATAGATACTTAGGGTTGTGCATTTGGACCCAGGAGTGAAAAGCTTTCCTTTGCCAATTCTGCTAAGGAGCATTCCTTTTCCAACGCCCCGGCCGCCGCCCCTCCTCCCTCCCCTCCACCTTGTCGTCCCCAGAGACGTGCGCTGGCTAAGCCCGGGCGCCGCCGGTGAAGGGGATGGCGGGGATCTAGGCTGCAGCCCCGTGGTCTGGAAGGACCGGCGGCGCGAGATCGCCCTCGGTCTTCGTCTTTTCTGGCGGTTCGGCGCTGCTCCGGCGGCTTCGTGGGGAGGGCGGATCAGGAGGGGATGTGGCCATGGTTGACTGGTCGGCGGCGCCTCTGGTCAGATCTGATCTGGCCGGTGCCGCTGGCGGTGGTGGCCATCTCCTCCGTCAGAGGTGGTTGGCCTGAGGTTGGATGGTCAGATCTCGAGATCCGCCTTCTAGTTTCGGCTACGAGTCAGGAAGACATAGTTGTCAGTGAAAACCGAGCCGATAGCAGGCGATAGCGGTGTTCTGCGTGGTTACCTTGATGAAGGCATTGTCGTGTAACTATTGTCGACCCGCTCGTGCTACTCTGGGGAAACCCTAGGATCTGGTCTTCCAGATCGGACGATGGCGGTACTGCTGTGTCGTTTTCTCTCTCGGAAGAATCGTTTGTGGAGCAGAGCTGTGAGACAGATGCAGGAGGTGGAGCGGCTTCGTCTTGCACGAAGCTTTCGATGGAGATGTCAAGTCATGCCGGGCCGACAGGTGCTACGTTGTGTCATGCCTGGTCGGTAGGTGCTATGCACGACAGATCTTTCAGAATCTTCGCATCTGGACGAACGAGCGCGGGGCGGTGGTGCCATTGGGCGCCGTGGTGGCCTCGACGGATGGACGGATTGGCTAGGATGATGCAGATCTCTCTCCTGAAGATGGGTCAGCGGTTTGATGATGTTGGCGGCGTCTAAAACGTGTGCATGTGGTGTACGCTTTAAGTCTGCTTCACCGGTTGTGGGTTCCGATACATTATATGGATGGATCAGCGATGACACCGGTTTTAAATATGAGGAATGAGAGCACTCCACATTTATCATGTTTTGTAGGTGTGAGTGGTGGCTTCCGATGGCTTGATGTATATTCTTATTAGACCTATGTTGAATAATAAATAAAGATGATCGTATGCATCGATTGATGCAGCGGTCTTAATCTCCTTTTAAAAAAAAAACACAAAGACAACAAAAGCTAGCGACAGCGCACCAGAAATTCTTAAGGCGATGCAGGTCTGTGGTCACGTCTCAGCTCATCTGGATGAGGCGCCATTGATGGCCAGACGGTACGTGGTCCTAGCATGTCATACTAGTGCACGTTCTAGTGCTTAATTGTCTTGTCCACATCACCTTCTCAAATCACAAAAGCAACAGAACACCAACATGTTGGGGATCATAGTACTTAGAGCACCTCCAATGTGCCGACCCATTTCATCCGGGCGTGTCCGTTTGGATCGGCGCAGATAGAAAAGTCGACCCAACGCGCCGACCCAAACAAACTCGCATTCGCTTTTAGTCCGCCTGTTGACCCATTTCCAGCCCAATTTTGAGCCTCATTTGCGTCGACGCAGACACGGAGCGGACACGTGCGGCACGCGCCTACTCCTCCCCCTTGCCCGCTAGTCGGTGGCACATTGGCCATCCTCTCCCACCCCCTATCGACAGGAAACCCTCGCCCGCCCCCGCCCCACCGCCCATTTCCGGTGCCTCTTCCAGCAGCCGGTGCCGACACACCGACCCCCAACACCGCCACCTACCACCTCGCCGCCACCACCGCCTCGCCGCCGGGGCACCGAAGCTTCCAACCCCTCCCCTCGACGCCGCCGCGAGAAGGAAGCCGCCTCCCCACCCCGGCTAGCTCCTTCGTCTGACAACGCCCGCTGCCTCCCCGCCCCGGCTAGCTCCTTCGTCCGACAACACCCGCTGCCTCCCCGCCCCGGCACGCTCGTCGGACACTGCCAGGCCATCCACCAAGTCCAAGGGAGGCGCGTGTCTCTTCGTCGGCCAGCTTCTCCGTCAGCGCCCGCAAGCTATTCGACAGTTTGCCAAGGTACAAAATGGACTCCGCCGACGAGTTGTTTTTCCACAATTTCCTTTGCGACTCCGACGATTCCTCGTTCGATGATGAGGAGAAGATCTTGGATGTCGTGTTGGTCCATGACCACATTAATAGGCAGCGGCCGTTGTTCCATGGCTCGATCCCGGGGCAATTTCCGGCATTGAATCGCAACCGAGAGAGCGGCCATTTCCTTCTTTGGAAGGACTACTTTGACACAACCAACCCACTGTTCAAACATCAGAAATTCCGGCAGCGTTTCCCTATGGGTAGGCATCTTTTCAACCATATTAGAGAGGGGGTGGTATCATACGATAATTATTTCGAGTGCAAAGGGGATGCCCTTGGAAAGATTGGCTTCTCATCTGTAACACCCCCTTGTAATAAGCTCTGTGACACTCTGTTAAACTTGCCAAGTCATGATCATTTTCAGTGCCTAATCATAGTGGTTAATTAAAATAAATCAACTCCATTTTGAAAATCAACTCAAACTCATGAGTGCGAAATAAGGTTGATCAAACACTGTTGAGAAAATGTCCATTGGATGGCAAATAATTCAATGACATTGGGAAAATTTATCAACAATAAAGTTGGAGTTAGATAAATGGCTCAAACAATTTGAAACAGCACCAAAGCAGAATATATAAATCCATTTAAATTCATTTTAAATTCAAATGGAGTCCAAATTCACTCAAACCAATTTTTGGTGGCCAGGAATATTGCATCGTATTATTTGAGCCTAGTCTCATATTTTACAAAAGTGCATAGGAGCCCTAACTATTTCCAAAAAAAAAACAGAAAAGGAAGAAAATCAGAAAGTAAGAAAAAGAAAAAGGTTAAACTGGACTGGACCAAGTGCACAGTGCACTGGCCCAGCCCAGCAGGCCCATTTCCCCCTTACCTGTCTCCTGCGTGCCGCCGGCGCCTTGGCCGAGCACGCGCGCGCCGGTGGGCACGCGACACCGCGACGCCACCGACGAAACAGTGCGGCGGCGAGGATAAGGTCGAGGCCCGGTGCTCTCCCCCTGGCTTGCCCCGTCATTTCTCCTCTCTCTCCCTCGCTCGCCTCTCCCTCTGCTTCCCCAGATCCGAGACGCCCGAGCGCCGCCGTCGCCACGCATCGCCACCGCCGTGGTCAGCGGCCTCCCCGCAACGCCTGGAGGTGCCAGGGAGAAGCGCCGTCGTCGGCCACGTCTAACACCGCAGTTAGAAGGAGCCGGGGAGCCCTGCAGCAAGCCGATCGAGCCGCCCCCGCACCTCTCTGTCTCCGGCAAGCTTCGTCGTCTCCGGCGCCGTCTGCAGCTACTAAGCCTAACGAGGGCTTTTCTTAGCCGCGCGGTGAGCCGCTGTACCTTCCCCCCCCTTCTCCCTGTTAGTCCTCGCGCGGCCGCTAGATATTTTCCCCACGGCGCCCGAACGCGCCGTCGCTCGCGCTCGTCGCCGGCGTGGCCACGGTGACCCTCTGGTCTCGTGCGTGTCCCCGCCGCATTCACCGCAACGCGCAGTCACCGAAGCCGCCTCGCGTTGTCTAAATTGCACGCCGTAGCCGCATTTCCGACGAGGTCCGAACTCCGGCGCCGCTGTAGCTCAACGCCGGCGTTATTTCCGGCCAAGCCCGGCCATGCAACTGCCACAGCTCGACGCGGCGCTCTCAGAGCTTTCGAACGCGCCCAGGAACTCGCGAAATGGTGGCCTCAGGCGCGATTCCGACGCCGGCCACGCCCTCCGCCGTGTTTCGTGGACATCGGCGTCGAGCCGCCGGCCACCGCCGACGTGGCAGTGGTGGGACCCACCCAGTGACACTGACTGTGGGTCCCCCTGGCCCACTTTGACCCCGTTGACCATGGTCAACGCGGGGTACTGTTCACTAGCCGCTGACATGTAGGCCCCTCGTGTTTAATTAGATTAATTAGCGAAATAATTGATTCTGATAATTACAGAGTCACTGACAAGCTGGGCCCACCTCACTAATCACTCTATTAATTTAAATAATCCACTATTAGTCTAAACAGAGGCTGACATGTGGGTCCCACTGGACCCACATGTCAGGTTTGACTCTGGTCAACCGCAGTTGACCTGCTGACGTCACTGTGACGCAATGCTGATGTCATAATTCATTTTCTGATAAATAAATGAATTCCAGAAATTCAAATAATCTTTAAAAATTAATAACTTTTAAACCGTAGCTCAGATCGAAAAAGTTAAAACATGAAAGTTGCTCAGAACGACGAGCCGAATCTGATCATGCCATCTGTTTCTCCATCGGAACCCCCTACGTAGAAGAACTCGTAACTCCGGACCCAAATCCGGTAGATAAATAGTGCACACACGTCGGATATTAAATCCCAGATTAATTCTAAAAATAACTAAAATGACTTAGATGCATAATTAGGCAACCCTGCACTGCATCATAGCATCACACGCACCGTATTGCATTTGTTTGCATTATGTTTACCTGTTTCTTCCCCCTCTTCTCTCTCGGTACACCCCGACGTTGACGTAGCTCCCGAGGCAAACGCAGCTCAGGAGTACGACTACGTCCCCGACGATACCACTGAAGACCTTGCCCTTGCCCCCGAGCAAACAGGCAAGCACCCCCATTTTGAGCATGCCTATATCGCCTATTCCCTTCTCTCTTATGCTTGCATTAGAACTGCTACTGCTACTGTTTTCCTATATCTGCTGCATAGCCTGATTATTGTACCCTGCCTTGTTACCTTACTGGTTATCCTAGACTGCTTAGTATAGGCTAGGTAGAGACACGACAGAGACCCCCACTTGGTCCCGACTGCCCCGCTGGATATCAGAAGACCCGATCATCGAGATTGAAGACTAGACCCTGACACCGCACATCACTTTCCCTTAGTTGCCGACACTGCTGGGTTACCGTCGACTGCCGAGGGTGATACCTCGTCAGCACTTCTGATGTTAACCTTGTAGGTTAATTACTCGGTCGTGGTAAGCGAGGGTGATTCCTCCTACACCACCCCCGATAACGACATCATCGCGCAACTCCTCAAGTGTGGACCACGAGGGTGATTCCTCCTTCGTTCACCTTGATGATAACATCGAGCGGGAATTCCGTCGAGGGTGATTCCTCAGGGTTCCCCCTTGGTGTTGGACACACGGATACCATAGATATTGTGACTTGCACTAAACCATGTTACTAAAGACGGGTCGGCCCTGAGGGGTACCCGCGCGAGCTTAATGCGAAGTGATGTGGAGTCGGGTTGACCTGGATGGTGCCCGCGAGATAACTACGAGGCGTGGCCGGGCATTCTTAGCCCTTGCCGCAAGTCCTCGAGACGGGGCGACGGGGTCACATCGATCGTGAGTCTCTGCTCGTTTCCGCGCGCTCCTAATCCACTACGGTTTGGATATTTGATCCGAGGGGCCTCTGGCCCGATAGCACTAACCATCACGTGGGCATAGTATGGGTGTTCTGCGTCGTATACTTAAGCCGAAGCTTAATGGACGTCAGCGACTGAGCGGCGCGCGCTGGATTGGACTGGTTACGCAACCGCGCTTGTATTAAGGGGTTGCTAGGTCTGCTTCCGGCCGCCCACGCAACGCGCAGGAGTTCCCGGGGCGATGGCCCAAGACCCCTAGGGGCATAGGTTTAGTCCGGCGTGCTGACCTCTCTGTTAAGTATTTGGTTGGGTTGCGGCGTGTTGCTTGGCCGAGGCCGGGCATGACCCAGAAAAGTGTGTCCGGCCGGAGTTAAGCGAGCGTGGTGGGTAAGTTGGTGCACCCCTGCAGGGAAGAAACTTCTATCGATAGCCTGTCCTACGGTAACGGACACTCGGAGTTGTATCCCGATCGGTACAACTAGAACATGTGATGAGAACTAGATAGTACGGCTCTGGGATTGCTTTCTCGCAGGGAGTCGAGAAAGGATCTCAGGTCGAGGTTGATGATACTACTATAACTAATTTACATTATGTTTATCTGCTCTCTCCTGATGCTGCAAGACTGTCGAAGATTGTTGAAGATGCTAGTCTTCGATAGGACTAGGTTTCCCCCTCTATTCTGGCATTTCTGCAGCCCAGTCCACATATACAGCCATTCCTTTGACAATGATGCATATGTAGTGTAGATCCTTGCTTGCTGAGTACTTCGGATGAGTACTCATGTTTGCTTTATTTTCTTTTTCCCCCATATTCCATTTGATGCCACCAGACGACGGAGCCCCTGAGTCAGACGCCCCAGCCGACAACCAGTACTACTACCCGCCTGACGAGTATTACTACTACGAGGAGCCGACTGACGACCAGGAGTAGGATCGGAGGGTCCAGGGCAGGAGGCCTACGCCTTTCGATCGTAGATTTTATTTTACCCCGCCTCTGTGAAGGCCTATTTCTCTCTCTGTAATATATCTGTACCCAGATATCTAATGCTTCCGCTGACGCTTGTATGCCATCGAGCTATGTATTCGAGCCCTCGAGGCCCTGGCTTGTAATATAAAGCTTGTATGACTTTATTTATGTTTTAGAGTTGTGTTGTGATATCTTCAAGTGAGTCCTTAGGCTTGATCGTGCGCATTTGCGTGTATGATTAGTGTACGATTAAGCCGGGGTCGTCACATCATCTTATAAGAAATGCACTGTAGCCATCCGGATGCTTGCATACGGAGTGCCCGGTGATCTCATTGATGAGTACATCCGTATGAGCGAGTCTATATGCCTAGACTCCATGTACAAATTCTGCAAGGCTGTGATTGCTGTGTTCGGCCCTAAGTATTTGAGAGAGCCGACTACTCAAGATACAACCCACTTGTTGGCGATGAATGCCAGCAAGGGCTCCCCACAGATGCTTGGCAGCAAAGACTGCATGCACTGGGAATGGAAGAACTGCCCTTCTGCTTGGCAAGGGCAGTATAAGGGCCATGTCAGGGCTTGCACTGTCATACTTGATGCCGTGGCCTCACAAGATCTTTGGATCTGACACTCTTTCTTTGGCATGGCCGGATCGTACAATGATATCAACGTGCTTCAACGCTCGCCGGTGTTTGCAAGGCTTGCAGAAGGCAATAGCCCGCCAGTGAATGTTACCATCAACGGCCACAACTATGACAAAGGATACTACCTAGGTGACGGTATCTATCCTCAGTGGACCACTATTGTGAAGACAATCCCCAACCCCGTCGGAGAGAAGTGGAAAAGATTTGCCCAAGAGCAAGAGAGTGCTAGGAAGGACGTCGAGCGTGCCTTTGGTGTTCTGCAATCTCGATGGGGGCATCGTTCGGTATCCTGCTAGGACTTGAGCACCAAGAAGTTGTGGGAGGTGATGACTACTTGTGTGATCATGCACAATATGATCGTAGAGGATGAGTGTCCGGAACGTATCTACGATCGAGTGTTTCAGTTTCAGGATCAGAATGTTGTGCCTGAGCATGGAGGAGCGGCAACGTTTGAACAGTTCACCCATGACATCTCCCATGCAACCCTAATGCCATGGTGGATGTCGTCATTAGAAGGGCAAGATGGTGCTAAACTTTCGATAAGAGGTTAAATCATGTTAAATGTTGGCAAAAGGTCAAAACAATGATTTTTTCCACACCTAGCAAATAATGCCTGCAGAAACCAGTGCAGACTTGTGCCTGATCGCTTCCCAAGGGCGGACTTTTCGTCCTTGAGCTAGTAGGTATGTATCCACCCCATCACGCCGGTGTCATACTCGTGCCCATTTGCCTAAGTATCGAAGCGAGACATTGCTGGTTCAAATTTCTTGGAAGTGTAATATCTCTAGGGTGTGCATGCGAGTGTTTTGCAGAGATAAATGTCGGAGGATGACGCCGCCCTGCTCAAAAAGCTCAACGAGTTTGTCAAGGTGCTCACCAAGATAATCCGCTGCACCCTCTTCCTCAATCCCAAAGGTATACCGCCTTGTTCTCCTACTGCTGATATTTATTGTTAATATTGTTGATGTTTGTTAGCAGTAACAAGGCATTGCATAGGTTGATGCATGTTTGAATCCTAAGATTTGTAAATTTTTACAAGTCAGATGTTTGGATCCTAAGATTGTTTATGTGTGTGCTTGTTGTCTTGGCAGAGCTATGTTTGAAGACGAGTAATAAGGTTAGATCTTGAATTAGGTGTGTATGGGCGTTTTGGGGAAAAAAAATATGTTAACTATGTAAGCCATGGCTGGCATTTTTTTTGCCTTGTGTGTATTTGATCTTTTGTGAGAAGATGGATGTATATTTGACGTTCTCCAAAAAGATGTTAGGTGCTTGTATATATGATCTTCTATGGAAATGTTGTTGTGGTCGACTTTGTTTGCATGGGATGTTCTGTGCAGTTGGATGTTGTTTTTTGCACCCTGAGGAGCACATCAGTGACCGTCCAAAACTACCATCAGTGACTGGCATCACTGACCCCGAGGCACTGACCGGTCAGAAACCTGACAGTGATGATATAATTTGGCTGGTCAATGTTGCTCGGTTCTGTAGTAGTGAAAATGAATCTGTAATCTTTTTAAAAAGGAATTGATAATCTTTTTGCTATGACAATCATAATTGTTTTTGTTCCCATGGTTTACACCAGAGCTCCATTACTCACTGTCAAGTAAAGCAAGCTACTAGAATGGTCATTCATATTTTGTTTTCATTGTTTTGTTCAACTTTCTTAATGACTCAAGTATGACCTATTGATTTACGACAAGAGTTGCACCTAATACACAATAAGTATCTGAAATGGCAATCTCTACATAACCTTTCATAGGGTCTCCATTTCGGAATCTCCATTTTGAGTGTGTTTGTATGCATTAATATTTATATAAGTCACACGAGATAAATTAAGGCATACACAATATTTAGTGATAAAATAGATCATATAATTCACATTGTGTTATCTTCGTAATTAAACTTCAAGCAGTGTGTCCAAATTTTAAATTTATTATCATTTGCACATAACTAAGAGTTCCCGCAGCAATGCATGGGGTATCATCTAATTTAGGTAAAACTTGGCACATGGGTCCGTCGTGTACTAGAGGAAGGGGTGGCTGAGCAAGCCCTTTCATCCATCCGTAAAGGTGGACTTTTCCTCTTGGGTTTCAATAGTCGATCAAGCACTTTCATCCCTCCTTTGACTTTCGGTAATCAACGTCGGAGCCTAAGCTGAGATGCTCTCAATGAATGGTAAATTCGGGAAAAATAGGAAAACAAAAAAAATCTGTTTTTTGGCATCCAAGATGCTCGCGTTTTCTAGGAGTGTGGAATTTTTGCTCAAATGCCATTCAGGGAGCTTATGCAAAAGAAAGTCTAAACATTGCTTTTTTTAATGTTTCTTGGAGAGCTTTTTTTGCCACGAGCTCCTTGAATGTCCTAACACCCACACACCTTGTGCGCTAAAGCATCTTGGATGCGGAAAAAAAAAACAGATTTTTGTGAATTTGTTTACTATCGTACATGGGTGTGCATGAGCCCGGTCTCGGAATAGCCACCCCCATTGTCTTTGTCCTTTTATCTTCTTTTTTCTATTGGACTATTGGCCATGAAAATTTGTTTGGACTTTTGTTTTTGGCTAGGTCTTGACGATATGGTAAATATAAGCCATGTAGACCTAATATATAGGACCCCAAAGAGGATAAATTGCGCCTACGACAGTGAACATTCATGGAAAATCGTCAAAATAATGTTTAGTTTTCTTTGTTTCCATAAATTTTCCTGCCAGTTCACTTTAATCCCTAGTTTCTTTGGTATATTTATGATTTCCCCTTTTGCTATATTTCAATGTTTGTATTTTCATTCTTTTAAAGAATATAGTTTTAACCAATGTCTATTGACGGTTTTATAAGGCCTAAGTTTTTCTACGGATTACAAAGCGTAGTATGTGTGTGATTTGTGTCTAACTCGATGCCATGAAAATTGATCAAATGGGTTAATTTTTTTCACCTTTTGAACAGATGGTAGGACGGCTGATATGATTTTGATCCAACTAAATTTGCGATTTTAACATAGTATTTTTTTTTTGTAGGGGAACATCTTATATTGTTGAACACCTTAGACCCATGACCTATTCACCTACACATGAATCGAAACACAGAAAAAATGACGCGCAGGACGCGGAGGCAGCAAAAGGGGTTAATTAAACACAAAGAGTAAGAACGACAATACGGAAACCATTAGTTCAGCGAAATCAAAACAATATTGATTCCTCGTCGGTGTCCCAAGACATGTGCAAAAGTTGTTGCACATTTAACTCATTTTCCATCTACTACAACTACTAGACTGGAAATAGGCTTGGGACGTATGGGACGGCACCAAAGATATTTGAATGCGTGTATTCAACAAGCACTGTAGTGTCATCGTTGTCGGGATTAACATACATGAGCTCATGCATCCTAATCATATCGACACGTTTTCCAGTCCGGTAATTGTAGCGAAACAAAATGCGGCATCCGAACTGAAACACTATCTGGTCGTCAAACATGGCTACCGGTCGAAGATCTTGGCTTGACATAGCATCATCGAGGTCGATGACATAAAGCTGATCCCACCGTGGCAGATTGTCATCCAAGTTATTGCACATCCATATCGCGAGCGACATGTTGATGGTTCCTGAATGGACAAGGCATAGCTCCCCACGCAGCTCGGCTAAGCGGGGCGCATAGTTGAGTAACGAGCTCCAGCAAGGAGGTGGCGGCATGACGCTGAATGACTCGTCCTCCAAGTTGAGGCGGACAAAACCCGGCATAGAAGGGTTATCCCCCAAAAGCGACTTCTCGATGGTCCAAAACAAGGAGGCTTTGCAGAAGGTCGCCATTCGACGCGGCATGATAGGGTATGGCGGTGGCGTCGCCGTCTCATGCCAGCGCTTGTCCTCCCCGAGAGTGAAGATCTCCATACCGGGACTAAAGGGGTTGAGGCTTTAGTCCCGGTTGGAGCCACGAACCGGGACTAAAGGTGTTTTGAAATTTGTTTTTTGTTTTTCCATTTGTTCCTTGTGTTTAGTTTCTGTTTTAAATTGCTTATATCTTTTAGGATATTTGATGTTTTTGAGTGATTCTTTTTGCATTAGATTTAAAATTTTGTCTAGTTTCTGTTTGTGCCATTAGTTTTCAAATTTTAATGATTTAAATATAAATTTGCTCAAATTTGCTTCAAACCCTAGATTGTGAATAATTTGAGTTTAAAAATAGTTTTTAATTTAATTGTTTTTGCTCCTAGTCACATGTTAGATTCTTTTCACCCACATAGCATGTGCAAAAAAGTTGAGAGGATTACAGTAAAAACTGGATGCACTTCGTGTACAAAATGGATAATCTCTTTCGAAGTATCAGGGTTTCGGACGAAAACTCATCTGTTACAAAGGCATTTCATTTTTTTAACTTATTTTGTGCCATGAAAATGAGGAGGTCATTGAATTTTGTCTAGTTTCTGTTTGTGCCATTAGTTTTCAAATTTGAATGATTTAAATATGAATTTGTTCAAATTTGCTTCAAACCATAGATTGTGAATAATTTGAGTTTAAAAATAGTTTTTAATTTAATTATTTTTGCTCCTAGTCACATGTTAGATTGTTGTCACAGTAAGATTTATTTGGTTATTTTTAGAATAATTTATATTACGATTTTAATTAAAACAGTACTGTTTTGCTTATATAGTTGTTTTAGTCCTTTAATTGTTGTTTTCAATTATTTTTAGTTAGTTCTTTCTGTAGATTTTAACATATTGTAGTATGCTTCTGTTAGACAACAGTAGATAATTTTTTATAATTAATTAATATTAATTTTTGTAAAGTTTTGTATTAGTAGTTGTTTAGCCTTTAATAATAGTTGATAGAATTACTTTTGCTATATTAAAAGTAATTCTTTTTGCCACTTTAATAGAACGTGACTCTGGTTTGGTTAACCTTAGTTGTGACTCTGGCTGGGACGGTGCTAGCAGATGTAGTCGACGGTAGGATTGGATGGACACCATCCCGGACTAAAGAGGTTCAAACTCTAGGCCCCCCCCCTCCCTCCCCCCCCCGGTGTATCGTCATTTCAGTTTTATAAAAAACAAAAGAAAATGATAAAAACTTCAAAAATTAAAATCCTTCGAGATGTAGTTATGTTACTACATCTACTAGTTAGGAAAATTAAAAAAATTAAATTTGGACATGTTTTGAAAAAAAGTGTTATGAAAAAGTAAAACGGCCATATCTTTTGCATACGATGTCGAAAAAAACCGCATAATATATCAAAAAAATCAGCACGAAAATCCGCATCCGATTTTGACGGTCATAGGCCGTGTTTCAAATTTTAGAATTCTCAAATTCTTAAAGGAAAAAAGTTATGCTCAAATTTCAGTTTTTTTGAATTTTGTTTAAATCTGGTGAAACTATGGTCAAACTACTTATTCAAGAAATATTAGTGTTACTAAATAATTATTTTAGTTTTTTTTGAATTTTGGTCAAACTATGGTCAAATCTGGTCAAACTGTGGTCAAATTATGGTCAAACTACTTATTCAAAAATATTAGTGTTACTAAATAATTATTGTTTTTTAGAATAATAGTTTCAAACTCAAACGGTGCTTAATGCTCAAGTTCAACTCCTAAGTGTTAATAGGATTGACAGCTTACTATTGTTAGGAAAACAAAAGGTGCAGACTTGGAAACTAGGGGAATAGAACCGGGACTAAAGACCCTCTGAAACCGGGACAAAAGCCCTGTTTTCTACTGGTGCCTGTTTATGGAACGGTAAAAGAAACGAACAACTTTGTAGATATTGGACAGGGGATCATGGCCGAGGCCAAACGCCTGATGACCCTGTAAGAGTCGGTGTCCACCCATTTGGCACGGTGATGCGGTGGCTCCAGGGAAGCCGGAAGACACGCCGTGTGGCCGGGTTGAGCACGCGCAGCGTGACCTCTGTGGGGAGCAGCACCAGGCCATCGCAGTGCGCCAAGCCGTGCGGCGCCTCCGTCGGCCGGAAGGAGTGACAGTCCTGCATGGCGTGTACGAGGGTGGCGACGCCTTGTTGGCTCTTATCCCACCGGTACAGGCCGGCTGTGGTGACGATGTCCTTTCTTGCCCAGGAAGAGCCCTCGTTTTCGTCGATTACGGTCTGCGGCGCGATGAGCATGCACTGGCTCTGGAGGCGGAGGTGCTCGCGGGGGAAAGAATTGTCGTCGTCGATGGTGTCGCGCCATGCCTGGCAGACGCACCTGAACCGCAGCAGCGACCTGACGGGAAGCCGGGGCAGGATCAGCGACACGATGATCTCGGGCAGCAGGTACGACGTCTCCATCTTTGATCTAGCAAGCCCGTCCGCCAACCCAATGTGCGTGAGGGTACGGCGTACTTATAACTTTGGGTTGGATGGATCGTGTTGGATTACAAATCTTGTTACTTACGTATGCATGTTGGGAGTTACCGGTGCGTATACAAGACAGGATAGTTTAACGTAGCCCTAGCTAACAGGACAGATCCATCGATGGCGCCGATGGACACTCAGAGATCCTGGGCGGAACTCCCGGTGGACCTTGCCGCCGTCGTGCTCCTTCGCCTCCCGCCGCGCGACCTCGACCGCGTCCTCTTCGGCGCCGTCTGCCGTTAATGCCGTGACGCCGCGCGGGAGAACCCCGCCCTGCCACCACACTGCCCGTGGATCGCGTTGTCGGACCTGAGTTTCTACAGCCTGCCCGGTTCCGCGTTCCGGTCGTTGCCGGTCCACCTCGACAGCCACCAGCAAGGCCCGATAGCGCAGGGCTCTTGCGGCGGGTGGCTGGTCTTCGAGCACAACGACGGCGCCCCCCCACGCTCATCAGCCCTTTCTCTGCGGCCGCCGCCACCATGGTGCTCCCTGGACCCCACACTCTCTACGATCGCCACAAGCCCGGCATGCAGGGGCCAACCATCCGGAAGTCAGTCGTGTGCTCGGATGACCTCGTTGCCGCCACGGTGATCCAAGACACCGGAACGGAGCCATGGCGCACCGGCTGCGGAGTCCTCAGGCTGGCGCTGTGCCGGCCAGGGGCATTCTCGTGGTCGTGGGTACTCACGAGCTTCCCCTATGTTGGAACTAAACCCGGCGTAGTCGCCGTATCCGGATCGTATATGGAAAAAAAAATTTACATGGTAATATGTGTCTTATTCATATCATAAATATTAAAATATAAGTCACTTAAAGACTGTCATGACAAAACTGAAAAGACAGCAGAACGTCTCTGAGCTTGACACCAACGCCCATCACATGCCTTCGGCACCACCATAGCAGCCACCGAAAGAAAAAAAATGATGCATTACCTTCTCACCCGAGCTCAATGTGGCTCCATCGCTGATATGCAGCTTTGCGGACCTCTAATATGGCTCGCCAAAGACAAAACCATTACCGTTGAACGAATCAGACCGGGGCAACACCTCGGACACGCCATTGTATACAGAGCAATTACCTAGTGTGTTTAGTATTCCTTAGGTGTACACGTGCATGTATATGAGTCCGAGTAGGCCTAGTATAGTATTAGATTAGATTTGCTACTAGTACTAGCTAGGCTGGTATATATAGGTACGTATACCCCTGTAAAACTTGTACCGTGAGTTAATCAATAAAGCAAGGAACAACAGGTACGATACGTACCTGTGGCAATACGCCGGTGTCTCGCGTGCGTTCGTGTGCTTTCGGCCGGCTGGCCGTTGTGTGCGTGCGTGGAGTACTAGTTGCTTAAACGAATCCATCAACTAGTTGGAGCTAGCTTGCTACCTTCCTTTCTACGGTGCATCTCGGCGTAAAGTAATTCGTCGAGTTCATCATCGGTCGTATCGCCGTCGCCAGAAGTACTCGGCGTCGGGATTAGACCAACAATTGGTATCTATAGTAAGGTTGATCTTCTAGTAACGAGAGATTATGTTGAACGACGAGAAGGACAAGACCAAACAGTTGATGGAGTACTCCGATGCGGCTAAAGTAATTGCTGCTCCGGCGAGATCGCAGTATCCACGATTCGACCGTGAGAACTTCGTGGTGTGGGCGACCATGATGAAGTGGGCGCTCGAGGCCAATGAGCTCTGGGAAGCCGTCGACCCCGGCGGTGACGAGTACCTGAAGGGTGGTGCCTTGTATCGGAAAGATCGCCAGGCTATCATGGCCATCTGCTCGATGATGCCGGTGGATGTGCAGCAGCATCTAATTTCGAAGACATCAACAAAGGAGGCACGGGACACGCTCAAGACATTGCATCTAGGGCGCTCGCGTGTGCGCGAGGCGAACTTGTAAACTTTACTGAAAAGTTACGAGAATGTGAGGATGGGAGAAGATGAGACGTTGGATGCTTTTGCAGCCAGGGTCGCCACGATGGTAAACGGGATTCGCGGTCTCGTATAGAAGTTGGACGACATCTTCTTGGTTCGTCGTTTCCTACGTGCCGCTCCACCATGCTACATGACGATTGTGTCAGCGATCGAGCAATGTGTTGATCTCAAGACTCTCACTTTGGATGATTTGGTTGGTCGGTTCAAAGCCCATGACGAGCGGATGAAGTTGAGTTACGGCGACGCGAACGGGATGAGTACCTGATGCTTACGCGCGCTCAGTGGCAGGCGACGGTTTCCATGGAGAACAAATTCGACAAGGCGTCCGATAGCGACGGAAAGTACTGTCCCGCAAAAGACACCGACGAACAGTCGGAGAAGCCAAAAAAGAAAAAGTTCGAGAAGAGGAAGATCCGCTGCCACAACTGCAATCTGCTCGGGCACTTCAAGTCGGAATGTAAGAATTCTCCGGAGGAGAGGGCGCTCATGGCCCAGTTAGGAGATAAAAGTGACATGATGTTGATGTGTGAACTCGTGGACGAGGAGGATCCAGTTCTTCAAGTGTCGGCTAAAGAAATTGTCGTGCCCCGTGAAGGAAAAGTTCGCTCTCAGGACCATGGTTCGGAAACTTGTATCGATGCTACATATGCGGGGGGTGATTTCGAAACTTATGACAATACTACGGGCATAAGTGCTAACTTCGCTGGAGCGGAAGCAGCGATTGCCGCGTGTGGTCGGTCATGAAGAAGCAGTCTTGCTGCAGACATGGATGGTAATTCGAGAACTTATGTCGATGCTACTGACGTCAGTGCTACTGCAACGGTCACATCCACAGCGCTTGGAGGACATTCAGCCGCGGCACCATCAGAAGCAGCAGCAGGCAACGCAGCAGAAGAAGGAACCGAGCTCTAAGGCAAAAGCAACGCCAACGCTCGGTCTGATGCTTTGCTGAGTAGGCCGAAAGTACAGGCCATGGGCATCTGTGTAGATGGCCCAGAAACCAAAGATGGGCGTGACCCAAGTGCTACTTCGTGTGCAACAGTAAGCAGCAGCAGCATACTCAGTAGATGCGTTAGTGGTATGCCACCATGTCCTAGTGGACCAGTCACTGGTGGATCACGTGGTGGTCTATTTCAACCTAAGCAAACGAGCAGGCCAGAACGGCCAGAATATGGAGGCGAAGATGCAGCCCCAATTCTATGTGCAGGGGGTGCACTGGCTTCACGTGGTGGCCATGCTAGCAGCCCAAGGGGTGCTGCACGTGGAGCTTGGACTAGGATTTTTGCTTTGCCAAAAGAAATATGCATAGTAGAAAATGAGACATCTCCTCGTACAGCAATGGAGGAGAAGACACCAACACCCACATCCGTACTGCTACAACCAGTGTTACACCCATATTCAGAGAAAATTCTTCGGACGCTTGGCCCGGTAAAGAAGGAAAAGAGTGGGCGACGGTGTCTAACAAGCGCCGAGGAACCGGCAGAAATCAAGGGCGCAAATACGAAGGAGTATTGGCATGAGGCTATGGAAGAGGAGTTGAGGTCGATCCACGACAACAATGCATGGGAGCTTGTGGATTTTTCCAACAATAAAAAAGGTCATGTATCTCAAGTTGGAATTTAAGATCAAGAAAGATGCCAAAGGATCCGTGAAGCACAAAGTCAGGCTAGTAGACAAAGAGTACGTGCAAGAGAAAGGTGTGAACTTCGAAGAATTGTTCGTTCCCCTTGCAAGGATGGAATCAGTGAGATTACTCATAGCTCTTGCGGCTCAGGAATAGTGAAAGATACATCACATGAATGTAAAATCTGCGTTTTTGAACTGGGAGTTAGAAGGAGACGTTTGTGCGAACCAGCCACCGGTATTCATCAAAGAGGGAGAAAAACACAAGGTACTGAAGCTACACAAAGCCTTGTACGGGCTACGGCAAGGCCCTCAGGCGTGGAATCAAACTTGATCAGACGATGATTTCTCTTGGATTTGACAAAGCCCCACTAGAGCATGCAATGTACAAGAGTGGTGAAGGGAGAGATCGTCTACTAGTTGGCATCTACTTCGACGACCTATTGATATGAGTCCGAGTAGGACTAGTATTAGATGCCTATTAGATTTGCTACTAGTACTAGCTAGGCTTGCATGGTGACTGTTACCGAAAGCTGGATTACGTAAACTCCTAGCTTTCTGATCAGCAGCCTTCAAGCTGACTGTTCAACAAACACTTTTGTTTGAATAAAGCTCAAAATTCCATGCAAAAATATATATAGATACGTATACCCCTGTAAAATTTGTACCGTGAGTTAATCAATAAAGCATGGAACAACAGGTACGATACGTACCCGTGGCAATACGCCGGTGTCTCGCGTGCGTTCGTTTGCTTCCGGCCGGCTGGCCGTTGTGTGCGTGCGTGGAGTACTAGTTGATTAAATGAATCGATCAACTAGTTGGAGCTAGCTTGCTACGTTCTTTACCAGAGTATTTAACCAAAAACTATCATAATTGACGGAAACGTGACGAAAAACTACCACTTTACGATTTTGTGCGGAAAACTACCACTTTTGTCCTAATCCGTGGCAAAAAACTACCAACTCGCGAAACCGCTCTCTTCGCCCGCGCTAAGCCCGAATCTGACCGGTTGGGCCCACGAATCAGTTGCCACCGTGGCCAACCGACGCCCGCCGCGCGTTAACGGCGCGTTTGCGGTCGGAACGGCGGCTGTCGGTCGGGTGCGGGTCAAGATCTGATCCGTTCCCCTCTCGCTTCACTCTCTCCCTCCTCTCCCTCTCTCTCTGACCTAGGTGGCGGCCGCCATGTCGTCGGTGATTCCGTAGGGGGGCGGCGGCGATATGGGTGGCGGCGCCGGCGGCGGCGACGCCGGCGGCGGTGGCACAAGTTTGGACGCTGTGGGCTCAGTCGATAACTGGTTGGAGAGCAGCAGTTTCTCGACGCAGGCAGGCTCGCAGCAGCCGGAGGCACCGCTCGCCCAGTCATCGCCGGCGCCTGGATGTTCTATGCGTTGCAGGTATGGAAATATCTCTTGCTTAAATGAACATGTTTTCTTCAATCTGGCAAATTTGTAAGATGTGTTTGTTTCTATTTGTTGAACATGTGTAGTAAACTGTATTGCACTCGTAGTTCTGGCAATTTCAATTCAATTCATGAGCACTTATTTTTGCAGTTTGGCTGACCAGAAGTGAGACATATGGTTTCATTTCGAAGGAAGAAACCCTGTGAAAAGGGGTATATATGAGACATGTATTTCTTTTCTTACTCTATAATCACTCATTGCTAGTGAAGGGTATGGGGAGAGTGATTACATGTACTATGTGAAGAAGGAGGAAATTGGATCTGAAAGAGTAAAGTATTTAGGTAATGAAGCTAGTGTTCATGAAATGTTGGAGTTTTATCATCATGTCAAGGTTGTGAACATAAGGGTTGTGAGAGATGTTGAACCTGCAAGTAGTACACAGGCTAATGAGAATTACATGAACACTCAAGAGAGCTGCTGTGTGAAAAAGATAGTAGAGCAATCTGAGCTTCAGAATCAGATAAATGATAGAAAGGCTCAGCTTGAGAGGAGCAGGATACAAAGAGAGGCAGATTTGAACCACTTTGAAGGAGACACTGAAGTGTCTGAATTTTGTTCTGATGATTCAGTTCATTCAGATGGGAGTGCTGAAGCTGTTCAAATGGAAATAGAGTGTGCCTCTGAAGAGGATAGAGCATTGGAAACTACTGCTATTGTGGAACATGTGTAGAATCCTGGTCCAACTAGCAGATATCACAATGTGGTAGAGAAAAAACGCTTTGAAGATTGGTTTCCTGAAGCAGATGAGTTTTGTTTTGCTGGTGATGTAGGCGTAAGTGATGAGGAAAAAGAAGATGAAGTTGAACTACCATACCTCCTGAAGAAGCCAAAGAGTAATAAGAAAAAGATGAAGGATAGGGTATATTTTGACCCCTCAATTCCCAATTCACATTTACTGTTGTGCAAGAGCTTGTGTTTTGAGAGTGTTTACCAGTTTAGAGAAGCATTAAGGGATTTTTATATAAGGACTTTGAGGTCTTTTCACTACCACAGGAACTCCCCAACAAGATTATTGTTTGGTGTTCACAGAGAGAGCATGGATGCGAATTTTACATGTGTGCCTCCAGGATAGCTCATGAAAGAACTTTTTGCATTAAGAAGTGTAACATGGAGCAAACTTGTCCAGCATCAGCAGAGAACACAAAGGTTACTACTAAGTGGCTTTCCAAAGTAGTTGAGCCTTCTCTTAGAGTAGATCCTAGAGCTCCTGTGGATGCACTTATTAAAAACAGCAAAGTCAAGTTTTCTGTTGATGTATCAAAGAATGTGGCCTATAGGACAAGGAGGAAGGCTCTTAAGGTTGTGCAAGGTGACCCGAAGAAGCAATACTATAGACTGAGGGACTACCTACAAGCAGTTATTGATACAAACCCTGGTAGCAGGTGTATAGTTACAACATTTAAGGACCCAGAAAACCCTGCACCAACTCCTAGATTTAAGTACATGTTCTACTGCTTGCATGCATCAAAGAAAGGATTTCTTAATGGTTGCAGGCCCTTTATAGGTAAATGTACAACTGTATTTTCTTCAAAATATCTTGTTGAGAAAATTATGGTAGCTAATTTGGGTATGGATGCAGGGCTTGATGGTTGCTTCATCAAGTTAACCACTGGACAGCAAATTCTTCCAGCCACAGGAAGAGATGGCAACAACAACATCTACCCCATAGCCTTTGGTGTGGTTGATAAGGAAGATTCTGATAGTTGGACATGGTTCCTAACCCAGCTAAGATGTTGCATTGGAAGTGGAAGCAAATTTGGAACCTACACCATTATTTCTGACAGGCAAAAGGTATGCACCCTATCTCTGCCAGTACTTCAGAAATATTGATATTACTGGCTTAATTTCTTTTTGTTCATGACCATGGTTATTAATTTATAAACAGGGTCTTCTTAAGGCTATAAATGAGGTGTTCCCTGATTCCCCTCAGAGATACTGCCTCAGACACATATATGCAAGTTTTCAGTTAGCTGGTTTCAGAGGAGCAGAACTAAAGAAGCTAGTAGATCTGGCTAGCTACTCATTCACCAAACATGGCCATGAATTAGCAATGGCAGAGCTGAAAGCAGAGTGTGAGGATGTCTGGAAGTGGCTTAAGAAAATTCCAAAGGAGACTTGGTGTAGGTCTGCAATGGATTATAATTGCAAAACTGATCTTGTTGTGAACAACCTTAGTGAGGTTTTCAACAAAATGATCCTTGATGTTAGGGCCAAACCAATTAGGACAATGTTTGAAGGAATTAGGACTAAGCAGATGATCGAAAGGCAGAAGGCTAGGGAAAAGACAGAGACCAGCAGGTGGATGATCACACCCAACTATTCAGAGAAACTGGAGGAGAATAAGAAGTATGCCAAATTTTGTGAGGCACATAGGGCTGGTCCTGACATTTGGCAAGCGTCAAGTGGTGAAAATCAGTACTGTGTGAACATAGCTACTAAATCATGTGACTGCAGGAGGTGGGACATGACAGGTGTGACATGCAGTCATGCAATAGCAGCAATGAGCAAGCTTCACATGCACCCAGAGGACTATGTGCATGAATTTTTCAAAAAACCACTATATATTGAAGCATACAAAGACATTGTGTACCCTGTCCCTGGTCCTGAATTCTGGCCTGACACACATACTCAGGATATTGAGCCCCCAGTGTTCAAAGAAAAACCAGGCAAGAAACAGACAGCTAGGAGGAAGGGCCAGTTTGAGGTGCCTGCACCAAAGGACACAAGCAGGATGGGAACAATTACATGCAGCAATTGTGGTCTACAAGGCCATAGATATACGAACTGTGGGAAAGCTCTGAAACCAAGTCTTGAGATGAGAAAGAACTTACATCAGGTCATTTGAAAATCCATAGATATCTCTACAAGGCCATAGATATTTCATCTAGAATTACTAACTAACTGTTTTAATTTTGTCATGCAGGAGAATAGAGAAATTTTCAGGGGTTCATCTAGTGCTACACATGTACCTCCACAACCACCACATCAACACCAAAGTTCACACATCCCAGCCTCATCTGCTCCACCTCCTAAAGCAATGAGGAACAGAAAAACAACAGCAGCTAAGAGAGGTTCAGCATCAAAAGTTTCAGCAGGACCAGCCAAGTCTTCACCAGCACCTCCAAGAGGATCAGGATCAACAAGAGCTCCAAGAGGATTCAATGCACCCAGAACATCCACTGGAGAACCTGGGATATTAACAGGCAAGAGGAAGAGGAAACCTCCTGGCAAGTTTGCAGCCTATTTCAGTGCAAGTGGAAATCATTGAAACTCTGTTCTGCTACTTCAATGTTGAGTGTATGCTACTAAGTTTCTGTTGTGCTACTTGAATGTTGATTGTATGCTACTAAGTTTGTGTTCTGGTACTTGAATGGTTAAATTCAGACTTGTGAACTTGAATGTTGAATATATGGTACTGAATTTCTGATAGTGATAAGTGCATGTTTATATTTGTTTTAATTTGTTTTTGCTACTTGGCATTTCTACAGTTTAGAAATGTTTATATTTGTTTTAATTTGTTTTTGCTACTTGGCATTTCTACAGTTCAGAAATGTTCATATGAATCAGAAGTCACAGACAAATTCATTTTATAACACCAGAAAAAAAATGTTTGGCCTGGGGCTCGAACCCAGGACCAGGGGGGTGTAACCATGCGTTCAATTCCAGTGGGCTAGTGCTAGTGATTTGTTTGACTAGCATCGACCATCCTAGTTATCTTGGTTGGTGGGCACCTACTGTGTTGAGCGTGCGTTGCGCCGGCTGCGTCGTGAGCGTGCGTTTCGTATAGCTTGCCGTTTCCGATTCTCAGGCTTTAATACGTGTCCAGTAACCGCTCTCTCTACCCACTCGCCCACTCGCCGCTCGCACCGCCCACTACACTCCCCCCTCTCTCCTATCGAAATCCACGCCGACAACCACCACCCCACCGCCGTCGCCATGGACGGGAGCCTAGGCTGGCAAAAGGCCGTCGAGGAGCTCGCCGGCAATAACCAGGAGCTGCGCGCGCAGTACAGGGAGATCGCGCGCTGGTTCCCCAGCATGGAGATGATGAGGAACCATGCCCGCGGCCTGGTGAAGGTCATGACGGCTGCTGAAAAGCAGCGTACCTTCCCTCGCGGCTTCACCGTCCCGCCGGCGACCATTCTTCTGTGGGCGATGCGCGAGGTGCAGCGCTCCCCCGACCCCAGGCAGCGCGCCCGTTGGTGGATGTACCGCTCATCCACCACGCCGCCAGCAGGCGACGATCCTGCGCGCGTTGCGTCCAGGGCGGAGCACGTCACCGACACCGTCCTAGCTCTCCCAGCCCCCATCAACAACGCTTACTGGGAGAGGCGCAATCCGTGGGTCCTCGGGCCAGACGACGACTCCGAGGTGGACTCATCTGACGACTCTGACGACGAGTCCTCTGACGACGAGGTGGAGGAGCTCGTCGTACTCTCCGACGACGAGCCGGATGTGCAGCTGCTGGCACCCGTCCTCGACGCCGTGGAGGGGGACAAGAACCTCCCAATTGATGTGGATAAGCCGCCGGAGGTCGCAGATCTCTCAGAGGCCGTCGTCGTGAAGGAAGAGGTTGAGGAGGAAGATGTGGTCACCCCGGCGCCGGGCAAGAAGAGGGCGGCGGTGAAGAATACTGCGGTGCAGCGCTCTCAACGCCTGAAGATGCTGAAGAAGGAGGACTGAGATGCTGTCTTCAGTTTCATCAGTCCAAGAAATGTTCAGTTTCATCCGTCTCATCTTAGTTCAGTAAGTTAAAATGTTCAGTTTGGTCAGCACTATGTGACTCCTAGGGCTGTTCTATGTCAGTTCAATTAGTTTGGTAATCTACTTGCTATCTATGTATGCCAGCACTATGTCAGACTATCTATGCCACTACTATCTATGTATGCCAGCACTATGTTCAGTTCTATGTCAGACTATCTACTTCCTATCTATGTATGCCACTACTATGTTCTCAGTTCACTATCTATGTCAGACTATCTAAGTTGGATATGGGCAACACTGACTATCTATGTTATCATTTCCAAGTATGTCACTACTGTCAGCTAGCTAGATATATATGCAGATATTGGTTACACATAATATATGCAGAGTAAAACAGCCTCATCATAGATAAAACATTCTTACTTACTTAACATAGCATGAGTACTCACTTAGCATAGTAGGTCTTAACATTAAAGTCATTACATCATAGATAAAACCACCTAGTTCTTAAACCATAACAGTAGCTGGCTCATACCATCTTGATTCAGGTTCTGAAACCACATGAAACTTTCCCAAAATATACACCTAACATGCATGACATTCCAAGGCCAGCTATATATATAGGCCATTACTTAACCAACACAGCAAGCACGTCACTCATTCATTATATATTGCCTTGACCTCTCTAGCTTATCTTTGCTGGCATGCCCAGCATTGAGCAGATCAGCAATCAGATACTCCAGCTTCTTCTTCTCTTGCTTAAGTAGGTCCCTGTCCCCCTCCACTTCCTTCTTGGCCTTCCTCATGTTCTAAATGATATCTGCTTGGCTTTGAAGAATGCACCTTTGCTCCTTGGCAAGCTTCAGCTTTTCCATACTTATCGCAATCTTTGCCTGATCCTCAAGTTGTTTTTTCTTCTCATTTAGATCATTGATTGCCTGACTGGTATAGTCCATGTCATGAGACATCTTGCCATCTTGATAGTCAAAAAGCTTGGACACATCTTCCACCAACTGCCTGTAGTTGTTTGACAGGAACTCAATTTCCTTCTTTAGCTTGCCCACCTCTTTCTCATG
Source organism: Thinopyrum elongatum (assembly GCA_011799875.1). Lineage (NCBI taxonomy): Eukaryota > Viridiplantae > Streptophyta > Magnoliopsida > Poales > Poaceae > Thinopyrum > Thinopyrum elongatum. The sequence goes on from CM022300.1 coordinate 592,043,388, forward strand.
AGCTTGTTTGTCCTTCACCCTACCCAAGTTCTGCTCATGGTACATGTCCCAAATCCTTGCTAGGCACCTTTGTAGAATCTCTGGCCAAGGACCATCCACCCACTCCAGCACCCCATAGTTGACACCTTCATCCTACAGAAGCAATTCTTTAAAATTAAGCACAAAGCACCTTACTAACAAACTTAGTACAGATAACTCAACTCATTTAAGTGAAACCCTATGTTTACTTAAATGCTCTCTGAATTCAGCTAACATAATTCTTTCAAACTAAGTACACATCACCTTATTTAGCAGCAGAGATAAATTCAGTTAACTCTGTTCTTTTCAGTTAACAGATATATTCAGTTAACAGCTAACACAATTTCAGTTAACAGTTCACATTTAACAGGTGTTCTTAGGTTCACAGTTAACAGGTGTTCTCAGCAGAGATAAATTCAGTTAACTCTGCACTTTTTAGTTTTAGTTCTAAACACAGCACACATCTATGCACAACTTAATACCTGCTGCACCACACATCTCCAGCCGCAAAACACATCACACACCACACATCTCCACCAGCAAAGCAAGTAAGTGTTCAAGATTTAATACCTGGTGCACAGGACAACCAAGGAATCGCCTCCCCGTCAAAGCACCTTCAAAAGCTACCATCTTCTTCGGCCTCTGATGATGCATCATGCACGTCGGCAAAGATTCAGTGAAAGAACCACAGAAAGATGGATCCACCACACTGTCAGGTGTTTCCTGCAAAAGAAACTTGGAATCAAACCAAAAGCAACTAGGAATCTCCAATTTGGATGAACTAACCCTAACCCTAACTCTGTTCCACCATTATGCACTTACAACGAGTTGAGGATCCATTGAAACCATGCAGATGTCCTCGTCCGAGCTCTCCTCGTCATTCCAGGATGGCATCCTCAAGTTCTACCGGTAGCAATGGCGGCAGCGGCGATGGCGATAAGCTCAGAGCACCAGGGAGAGGGAGAGGATGAGGAGGAGTGACTGAGCGAGCGAGGAGGAAGAGGATGAGTGAGTGCCTGAGCTCGCTCTCACCTGTGGGGCCACTTATTGGACCACCGACAGCCGCAAACGCGCCGTTAACGGCCGTTAACGCGTGGCGGGCGTCGGTTGGCCACGGTGGCACCTGGTTCGTGGGCCCAACCGGTCAGATTCGGGCTTAGCACGGGCGAAGCGAGCGGTTTCGCGAGTTGGTAGTTTTTTGCCATGGATTAGGACAAAAGTGGTAGTTTTCCACACAAAATCTTAAAGTGGTAGTTTTTTGTCACGTTTCCTTCAATTGTGGTAGTTTTTGGTTAAATACTCTCTTTACTACGGTGCATCTCGGCGTAAAGTAATTCGTCGAGTTCGTCAGCGAACTTCGTTCATCATCGTTGTTCGTCGTCGGTCATATCGCCATCGCTGGAAAAACTCGGCGTCGGGACTGGGCCAACACCCTACACTATCATTAAGGATCTCCATGACATTGTACCGTACAAAGGGCAGCTATACACACTCAACATGGACAGGGCCCTCACTAGTGCAGAATCTGGCTTTAGTCCCGGTTCGTAAGGACCTTTAGTGCCGGTTCTGCAACCGGCACTATAGGGTGGGGACTAAAGACCTCCACCCCCCCCCCCCCCTTTATTCCCGGTTCGTCACGAACCGGGACCAAAGGCCCACCATGTGGTACGAGCCCGCGCCGGGGGCTAGGGGCCTTTAGTCCCGGTTGGTTACACCAACCGGGATTAAAAGGTTTATGGGTTTATCGTTTATTTTTCCTTTTAATTTTGTGTTTTGCATTTAATTCTTTTTCATTTCAAACATATTTTACGCTACATATATTCCTACATATTCAACTTGGTCACTTGGATACATCCACTTTAATCTAGTATGTGTTTCTTCCACCCTAATGATATATAACTCATATCATCATCATAATGATATATATAACAACTCGTCAGCATCGTAGTCATATATACAACTCATCTTGATCATAGTGATATAACAATCTCACCATTATGATCATCATAAGTTAACCATTACTAGGTAAGGTGCTAGTGATACAACAATCTCACCATTATGATCATCATAAGTTAACCAACTTCACTAGGTAAGGTAGCAGGACCTACTACTCTCTTTCGGGTAGCATAGCATAAAACAGAAAAACCCCTCCTTCTCCGTTATGCAGCATAGAGATCCAACTGTCGCCATTTTGTGGCCTTCGCTCAGCCACTATTTTTCTCCAAGCCTTGATTTTGAGACCTCCATCTGTTTTAGAGGTCGAGTATGCATATTTGAGACCCTCCGACCATGGTCGTACGCAAACAACTATCATCTCACCTTCGACAAACATAAATGGAGGCACAACCACATCTGGGAGCTTCTGTTGAAGAGCATAATAGTAACATATATAGTTAGCAATGAAGTTTACTTCAGAAGAATGTATGAAAAAGATGGACTAACTAGTGACACAATAGTAAAAATCTTACCATGATACTAGCATGAATGTTAGCATCGCACAACTCGTGGACTAGTGGCACGTATTTACCATAATTTTTCCCAACTCCATAGATGATCTTAAATTGCAGAACGTCTTTAACAAAGGAGATAAGACGAAAGTCCTCTTTTGATCCCGAGCTCATATGCTCCCGCATGAACAGTACGTGGCCTTGTCTATAATAAAGTAGGGAAATGGGTAAGATGGGACGGATTGTGCGGCATTGCACGGTAATAAAAAATATACGAGGGTAAGGTTAAATTACAGTCGCCATCTGTCCGCGTATGACACATGCGCTTGGTCTTTGCTCTTTCGGTGCCTTCTTTTCCTCGTTGTTCTTATACCCATCAAATTTCCAAAATTTATACCTATATGTTTCCCCTCCTGGACGATCTGCTTGATATCATCCCAGAAAGCGAAAGCTGGCTTTTGATACTTTTTTTAGAGGGAAATCGTTGCATTATAACTTAACGGTGCTCGAGCAAATCACTGAAAATAGAAGCAGTTTCGATGCCCTTTTTTTCCTCGCTATTCTTACCCATCAAACATCCAAATTTCGGACCTCTATGTGTCCTCTCTCAGTCGATCTGCTTGATATCATCCCGGAAGCGAAGGTGGACTTTTGATACTTTTTAGAGGGGAATCATTGAGTTATAACTTAATTGTGCTCGAGAAATCACACAAATCAGAAGCAGCCACCTAGGCTGGTGCATAAGACTCCCACTCCATAGTGCTTTGCAAGATACAAACGACCAATTCTCGCTACTTTGTGTGCTGCGTGCTTTGCGCTACAACGACACACTTGCTATTTCATGTTTGAAAAACCACCGCTTCAGCTCGAACTTCCTATCCTCAATGAAGACCACATATGCAGAGAAATCCACCTTGCGAAGGTCCAGTGCTTCCAGCAGTAGCAGGGAATCCGTTTCAAACAACACATGTAGTATACCGAGATCGGCAGCTAGTGACACAGCGTGGGACAGGAACAAACGCATCTTTGGCATTTTCATGGCGACCGGCTCGAGCACATACAATGGTGCCATCTGATGACCGTTCAACCACGCCCCTGCCAGTGTAAGTCTCTTTCTGTACAAATAAACCGTCGATGTTGATTTTGATCATGTCCTCCGCTGGCCGTCGCCATTTATCTATGTTCATGTTCTTGGGGGCGGAGCAAAAATCTGCATGTACTCAAGAACATTGCACCAAGTACTCCTCGCCACTTCAGAAGTCGCAACCACGAGCTCCCCTTCTGTTAGTTTATTGTCGCTCTTACACCAATGCCACCAAATGACCAGGATATGCACTCAACTCTTCTCATCCAGCCCCCTCAAATAATCCAGCATTGCATGCACAGACGTAATTTCCTCGAGCTGCATTCTTTCTTTTTCCATAGCTATATCCCTCTGCACTTCTTTCACAGATTTGCACTTGATGAATAGATGCAGCCCATCCTCACCTACTATGCACTTTGCGTCATCAACTGGGACGCCTTTCTTCCTCAGGTTCATGTGTAAGGCCACCAAAGGCATGTGCTTTAATCTCCGATCAAACATCTGGATGTTCCTCGGACAATGCATCTTGCAAATACATGAATCACCATCATAGTTGTTTAACTTTCCCTCCACATATGTGCTATGCTCCATGGCTCCATCTTTCTCCTCCTTTTGAAGTTGCATATGCAGTAAATCATTGGCACGCTCGAGCAACTATACGACATTGAGGACATGACCATAATAGAGGCGACCGATCGCCTGCGGACATGGGAAGAGAATGCCCATGGCTGTCGGGAAGGCAAGGGAGGAGGTGGTGACCAATATATGTACTTGCGAGTAGATTGGGAGTCCCCAAGTAGCAAAGGAAGGCCTGACAGTAGCGAAGGCTCAAGCAACGCGAAGCCCAGCAAACAAACCGGAAAAGGAAAGCTAGAAGGTCATGGCATAGTAGACCGATCTAAAGAGCGGAAGCCACGGAACCTGGATATGTCCGACGTCAAGTGCTATAACTGCAATGAGATGGGTCACTTTGCGAAGGATTGTCCGGAGCATAACAAGCTGGAGATCAAGGCAAATTTGGCAAAGCAGGAAGACCAACGTCCAGGTATTTTGATGGACGATGTTTGTGATCCTATCAAAATGGTGGTTGTGAAACCAAACCGAAAGGTGCTACTTCATGAGAAGAAAATAATACCAAAGTTATCCGGAAACCGGAACTTGTCATGGTATCTAGACACGGGTGTTAGTAACCATATGACGGGGTGTAAGGATAAATTCCTCGAGCTGAAATATGATGTGTTGAAGGCTTGGTCAAGTTCGGTGATGGTTCAAATGTGGAGATTTGTGAGCAAGGTTCTGTCCTCTTCGAGGATCTCACATGAAACCATCACATACTTACCGGAGTACACTACATCCCACGACTTCGCAACAACATCATCTCTGTTGAGTAACTTGACGAGAATGGATGCAATGTAGATATCGAGAACAGAGTGATGACGAACTTCGACAACCTCTGAAGCATGCTAGCACATGTCATTCGCACATGGAATAGGCTTTATATCCTCAATCTTGATGAAGCTCAACCAGAGTGTAGGTTCGCCAACAGTGATGATGATTTGTGGTTATGGCCTGCTAGATTTGAACATGTTAACTTCTATGCCTTGAAGAAGATGTCGAAGAATAAGATGGTATCCGGGGTGCCATTTATCGACCATGTTGATCGAGTATGTGACGGGTGCCTAGTTTGAAAACAACACCGCAGACCGTTCCCTGCTTGGTCTACCTATCATGCAATCAGCGGCGGCGCCAGCATTCGGCCAGACCCCCGGCCGACCCAGGCAGCCTTCCTGCTCTGTAGCACTGCAGCTGCTGTGATCTCTACAGTATACAAAGGGAATTAGCCTCACGCCCTATGCAGCCATCTGGGCTGCCTAGGGCCTGTCTCCGCCGCTGCGTGAATGAGATGCACTTGAGCTGCTCCATGGTGATTTATGTGGCCCTATCACCCCAAAAACTCACACCAGAAAGAAGTACTTCTTCCTTGTGGTAGATGACTACTCGAGATACATGTGAGTTGTTCTCCTACGATCTAAAGATGAGGTACTAGAAGCTTTCAAGAAGCTGAAGGCTGAAACAGAGATGGAACAAAAGCTGAAGGTTCACGCTCTATGGACAGATCGTAGCGTAGACTTTACGTCGAACGAGTTCAACGACTACTGCGAGAAGATCGGTACAAAAAGGTTCCACGTGGTACCTTATACAGCCCACCGAGGAAACACTGCACGTGCTCAACCCGGCCACACAAGACGTCTTCCTGCTTCATTGGAGCCACTGCATCACCATGCCAAGTAGTGGACACCGACTCTTACAGGGTTATCAGGCGTTTGGCCTCGGCCATGATCCCATGTCCGGTACCTACAAAGTTGCTTGTTTCTTTTACTGTTCTATAAACAGGGTATACATGGGTCCATGTGCCATATATCACAACCTGACCCCTGGCATGGAGATCTTCACTATCGGAATGGACAAGCGATGGCGTGAGACAGCGACGCCACTGCCATACTCTATCATGCCGCGGTGAACGGTGACCTTCTATAAAGGCTCCTTTTTCTGGACCATCAAGAAGTCACTTCTGGGGGATAACACATCCATGTTGGCTTTCGTCCGCCTGTACTTAGAGGATGAGCTGTTTAGCATCGTGCCGCCACCTCCTTGCGGCAGCCCGACGCTCAAGTACGCGCCCTGCTTAGCCAAGCTTCGCGGGGAGTTGTGCCTTGCCCACTCGGGAACCGACAACATGTCGCCTGAGATATGTATGTGTAACAACTTGGATGACAACCTGCCACGATGGGATCAAAGTTACGTCATTGACCTCGATTTTGCTACGTCTATGCATGATCTTCGACTGGTAGCCATGTTTGAGCACATGATAGTGTTTCATTTCAGACGCTGGAGAATGTGACATCAAGGAACATATGATTGAGATGCATGACCTGGTGTATGTCAATCCCGACAACAATGACACTACAGACATGCTTGTTTAATACACACGTTCAAATGTCTTTGGTGCCATCCCATACGTTCAAATCCTAGTTCCATTCTAGTAGTCATAGTAGATCGAAAATGAGTTAAAAGTGCAACAACTTTTGCGTGTCTTAGCACGCCAATGACGAACCACTGTTTTATTAATTTCCTCGCGCTAATGGCTTGTGTATTGTGTTTTTTCCCCAGTGAATAGATTTTATTGATTGAGTGGCATTGAACAAAGCTCAGGAACATCCCGTGGTCCAGACCGAAGCCACACAGCAGTGCGCTGCTCCCTATGCCGAATTGGCCATATAAAGACCTCAAGCCTCTATAAACCCCATTGGCATATATTCTATTCACTCTCACTTGAATAAATGGCATTAGGGCCCTCATACTCGTATAGGGAGCTCGAGGGTCGACTCTGAGGAGTCTCGGACGTCTTAGGACATTGATGAAGAGAGTTTGGAAAGGGCATCGAGGACTTCTATGACACTAGCTTATGACCAAACCTTCTCGTCGCGTACTTCACAGCGGCAGCACCACCACCTCAGGAGGCCGCTGCACCTGACCAGGGCACGATGCGTACCCATCCCTGCGCTGCACATCCACAATGCGAGAGGCCCGCCGCGGCGGCGACCAGATCTGGCGCGCCACCTCTCGAGACACACGGCCTCCTGGAGCAAAAGAGCGGCGCCGCCCAGCCATGAAGATGTGTCGTCAAGTTTGTTGCCCTACAATTATCGGTGTCCTAGTTCGGAAGCCACAGTTTGTTGCCCTACAATTACCGGAGTGGAAAATGTGTCGTCTAGGGAGATATTGTTAAGATGCGTGTTGAATACACGCACGCAAATGTCTTTGGTGCGTTCCCATACGTTCCAAGCCTGGTTCCAGCCAAGTTGTAGTAGATGGAAAATGAGTTTAAAGCGAAACAACTTCTGCATATGTGTTAGCATGCCGATGATGAACCATTTTTTTAATTTCCCTGCGCTATTGGTTTGCGTGTTCTTTTATGAACAGACAATTTTCTGATGTACCCAAAAGTTGGCGTTAGAATCACCCTATTACGGGCCGGGTAATGTTTGACAAACCCCAAAGTATAGTCCAGCATGAAGATACTCAATACTCTCGTGGCCATTAACACTCATAAGATTGGACTTATAACAATGTGACGACGTAATCGCGTAGTATATCATTTAATTGGTATTGTCCAACACCATTGTTCTGTTTACAATGTACTCTCATTTTTGCCATAATCACCGATGGACTCTAAGAATGCCATACAATCAGGAATGAATCATGATAAACAGGGCAATAGGTCTAGGTAATACAAAAGTGAATCCACACCGACTAGTGTATTATAAAGAGATGGACATGGGATGGTTATGATGAAGGAGGTTGGTGACAATGTTCTCTTGATGCGGAGAGGTGGCGGGGGTGTCCCTAGATCAATTCCCCGTTCGAAATTCTTCCAGAGGCTTTGGTTCTTCGTTCTGGATGAATTTCTGGTGGCTATGTGTCTCTGATTCATGATCCGTCTATAGGGGTGAAGTAGTCGATCCAGAGGCAGCGGCTGCGTACGGTACATTCATTGGTATGTGAGCTATTTCTCCTTAGCTTTCTTAGGACCATCACTACTACGGTGCTACCACTAAAACAAGGTAGCCTTGGAAAGAAAATTGGTCTCCAAAGAAGCAAAAAGTTAAAAAAAAAGACAAACCTCGCTTTCTCAGTACGAAGGCTTCCAGGGGCTAAACTTCAGGTGTTTGCTCGCTTCCAAAACAATAACAGCCTCAGACCGCCTAGATTGAACAATCCACACCGGTCTAATGATATAGTAACTAGCAAGACATTTAAATCGTGCCAACGATAATTAATCTCTCCACTCTATTTTCTACCTGGAACTTGATGATTTTGGAATTTAACCAACTTGAAAGCAAGAGACAACAGCAGTACCACAGGCTGGTGAATGGCGACCTTTCTCCAAGATCTTGATCAATAGGCAACATGATTAACCACATTCAAAATGCACCACAAGTAAATTTACTGCAGAAATGAAGTTTCTGCTAGCGAGCTCATATGCTCCCACATGAAGAGTAAAAATAATAAATGTAAAACAAATAAAAAACGTCTGAAATATTTTGGGAACAAACATTCACAAATTCTCAACATGCATGCCCATTTTCATGAAGAAACAACATTCCAAATGGGTCAGTGAAAAAAAAAACAAAATTGATGCTCCAAACATTTGTTTTTGAAAGCGTTTTGGAGCAGAAATTTTGTTTTTTTATGGAAGAATTTTTGGAATGTTGTTTCTACATGAAAATTTGCAAGCATTAAGAATCCATCAATGTTTGTTCCCAAAAAATAGATTTGTTCCATTTTTTTAATATTTTAAAAAAATTCACTGTTCATTGAAGGTGCATATGAGCTCGGAACCAGAAATGGTACTTTCGCTTACAGCATTACTATATATGTGAACTTTAATTTAAGATAGAAGATATATATTATCACTTTTAAGTAGGATGTTTCTTTTATGGGGGGCATGGCAGGCTTACGCTAGCCTAAACTTCCCACTCAAGGCCTATTAGTTTGTGCAACATGATCTACAAGATCATTTCAAAAGTACATTCTAACCGGTTGAAACGAGTTTTACCAGGTATTATTTCTCCTGAGCAATCCGTTTTTGTACCTGGAAGGCTTATATCTGATAACATTATAGCTGCATATGTGTGTCTGAATTTTATGAAGAGATCAAGAAGCAAGAAGAACGCTCACTGTGCACTAAAACTTGATTTGATGAAAGCTTATGACCGTGTTGAGGGGTCCTATTTGAAGGAAGTGATTCTTCTGATGGGTTTTAATCGAATTTGGGTACAAAAAATTGGGGAGTGTGTGACCACACTTTCTTTCTCGGTGCTGCTGAACAGAGTGAAGTTGGAGGAGTTTAAACTCATGAGAGGGATTTGGCAGGGAGAACCAATCTCACTGTATTTATTTATTTTGACAGCGGAGGTCCTTTCTTGTTTGTTAAATGGGAGAAGCATGTATGACAATGTGTGTTGGGTGGTTGTGGATCCCAACGCCCCTCCTGTCAATCATTTGCTCTTTGCTGATGATGATTTGTTACTGTTCAAACAAACAGTGACGCAACCACTAAGATTGGAGAGATAAAAGATGAGTATTGTGCAAATCTGGCCAAAGAGTAAGCCTTGCTAAATCCACTATCTTTTATGGAAAGTTCGGTCCAAATGTTTTGAGAGAAGGAATAGAAGTTATCTTAGATGTTCCAAATGAATCATTAGCTGAACGGTACTTGGGACTACCATCAGATGTTGGCAAGTCTAAGAACAGTTATTTCAAGTACATCAAAGACAGAGTGTGGGCAAAGGTGCAAGGGTGGATTGAGAAGTGCATGGAAGCAGCGGGAAAGGAGGTCTTGATAAAATCAGTAGCACAATCAATACCTACCTTTTCTCTGTCCTGCTTTCTCTTGCCAAGGGGTCTTTGTCGGCATATTGACAAGTTCATGAGGCCGTTTTATTTGGGAAGCAAAAACGGAGTTATAAAAACAGCATCGGTATCATGGGAGACCTTAATGATGCCTAAATATATGGGAGGATTAAGGTTTTCATGACACACAGATGTTCAATATCTCAATGCTTGCAAAAATGTCATGGGGATTGGTACAAAATTCAGATTCGCTAAGCACCAAGCTGCTGAAGGCAGTTTACTATCCGGAGAATGATATTTTTGATGCTCAACTGTAACACACTCTTTTCCAAGTGTGGAGAGCTATATGTACTGGAACCGAAGTGCTTAAGCTAGGAATTGTCAGGAGAATTGGCAATGGTCATGACACTAGTATCTGGAATCATAATTGGATTCCAAGGGATCACATGTTGCGGGCTTTACATCCTCGAAGCCAAAACCCTTTGGAAAGACTTAGTGATCTCATTGATCCGGTTGAGAAACGATGGGATAGTGTGACCCTGCGTGAGCAGATGCAAGAACCGGACATCAAAGTAATCCTCAATATCCCCTTGAGCTCGATCAGTGTGGGAGATCGATGGGTGTGGCACTATGAACGGCCTAGCCAGTTCACTATCAGATCAGCTTACGGAATGCTAATGGAAACGAAACGAAGAATGGAGGATCGGTTGCTGCATTGACCGGGAAATTCAAACACTGACAAAAATAAGAGGCAATGGTCTAGTATCTGGAAGTTGAAGATCCCGGAAAGTTGAATGTTTTTGCTTGGCGGTCAGCGAGGAATTCTATACCGACTGAATCAGTCTGCTGTCATAGGAACATGACTGACTCAGATTCATGTCCGGTTTGTGGCTCTGCCTAGGACACTTGGAAAGATGTGTTATTAAACTGCACCGTGTCTGGGCCCATGTGGATGACGAACTAATTGGTCATATATATGATCGCATGCACACATGAAGATGCCAGGCTCATGGGTATTCAATTGAATACCCATTATTTTTGCCAAAATTATATGTGTATATACTGTGTATACCATGTATATATACACAGGAAAAACTATCTCCACTACTAATAAAAGAGCAAACATTATCTTTGCTAAATGCACCCCACAAAACGTACACGGACCCAATACTACCGCATGATTATCCCCACTAATCTAAATCCAACGGCTAGCCTTCACCTGGTATGTTTTCTGGTGTGCACTTACTAATTTACATTGACTGACCATACTCCACCGCGGAGGAAAACTTCCATGCGCAAGCAAACACAATCCCTACAATCACGTAGGTCTTCCAAACAAATTCAACGTATCCCCCATTCCCACAAATAATAATCTCCACTACTAATAAAAGAGCAAACATTATCTTTGCTAAACGCACCCCACAAAACATACACGGACCCAATACTACCGCATGATTATCCCCACTAATCTAAATCCAACGGCTAGCCTTCACCTGGTATGTTTTCTGGTGTGCACTTACTAATTTACATTGACTGACCATACTCCACCGCGGAGGAAAACTTCCATGCGCAAGCAAACACAAACCCTACAATCACGTAGGTCTTCCAAACAAATTCAACGTATCCCCCATTACCACAAATAATAATAGACCTTCCAAATCCAAAAACAAGAAACATATCCCACCGATATCCCCTCGCCGCACGGAAACATCATCGCCTTCGCCTTCCTGGACGGTGACCTCGCTGCACGAAAACACCGCCGCCTTCCCTCGCCGCCCTGCACTGGCCGTCAAATGCGCGGCTGCTCCCGCCTCACCTTCTCGCTGCAAACAGGCCGTCAGTTCCTTGCATCACCTGTGCCATCCTCTGGAAACATCAGGCAAGATTTTAATATTAGACATTTCTTCTTGTTCTTGCAAATTATCTTCTAACTTTCTTGTGCTTTAAGAAAATGCAATCTACAGATTTATGACGACATAACTTGAATCTATTTCTGACTAATATATGCTTCCAGTCAACCCTCTTGACAGATTTCTAACTGGAGTATTCAGTCTACGAAGTCGACATTATGACTTCTCCAAATCACTCGGGGGCACGCACCCCATTTCAGGATATAAGCAACATCCATTCCTCAGGTAACTATCAACCAACTGAGCGCTTCTTTTTTTTTGGGTTGATGAACACTTCTATAACGAATGTGCTAATTTCCATTGTATATTTAAACAGACCCTAAAGAAATTAAGAGGCAGAGGGACAGAGAATATTGTGCACGAAATAGAGAGGACATTCTAAAAAGACGTCGTGAGGCACGTTCAAAGAAGCAGTCTGATAAACCTCTGCGGAATGACGAGCAAAATGTGCCACACACACCCCTACCCATGTCCCAAGGTAAGTATGGCCATATACTGCATGCTTATGTATTATTCAGGTTACTGATGATACTCTAAATCATACATGTAGACCCTAGGGAGCTGAAGAGGCGACTGGATAGGGAACGGTATTCACAAAATAGAGACGAGATATTAAAGAGACAACGTCATGCCTACAGACACAAAAAAATGGCTGACGCTTCCGCCGATATCAGTGTCCATGAAAATGAAACACAAACACCGATGTCCATACCCATTGGTAATGACGATCAACCAACTACATACAACCCTATTTGTTGATACTAATTAGCTTTCTCATCTATGTAGACCCTATAGAGATACGGAGGCAAAGGGACAGGGAGCTGTATGCACAAAATAGGGATGAAATATTAAAACGACAACGCCTATCACGTGAGCAGAGAAAGGCTACTACAACCCTACTCACCAACGATAGCACCGTGTCACACACACTAGCTACATGACAATCCGGTGTCACCCAGCTACAAAAAATATCATCTGCAGGTTCTGTGCTACCATAACATATTGATTGCATGTTGATATCTTATCGAATATAACAAAAAAGAGTTTTACTGATGTTATCTACAATTTTCTTGCAGTATTATCAAATATACCAAATTCATCTCTATCACCTGAACATGTCCCCCACGACAAGGAGAATACTTTAACATATGACGAGGAGTCCGATTGGCTGCACAGGAATGATGCATATCAGATACAACAAATTGGTGGACGCATTAGAGCTGTCGCTATGCCTCTTGGTCATAACATGCAATCAATCTTCACCATCGTAAGAAATATTGCACAAGGTATGCTTTAATGGCTTTGGTTTGTACTCTTCTAAACAATAATAAAACTATAATCAGCTTCTGACTGAAAGTTACTATCAATTGAACACAATGCAGGGCCTCTCATACAACTTTCAGGGGTTCAGGCACCCCAACTTAGCAGAATACGTAACCCAGATTTCTCAATTCAAGGTGCGGGTTAGTTCGTCCATTTAGTTATGGTGGAAGTGTGTCCATACGTAACCTGGTTCTCTTTCGTTTATTCAGGTATAGAGCCTTTTACTGGCTCCAGTCAACCAATGAAGACGCCAACTAATGATAAGAGACGCCCTGCGGAACCGTCTCCGGATGATACTCAAAGCACTCAAGATCTACAAAGTAATTTTGATGACCCTAGACTACTATAGTACCTGATTTTGTATGCTCTACTTATCTTGTGGTTTTCCATAGTGGGCAACGACCAGAGAGAAGATCCATATGGAATATTTGAGCCCGTTGTTCAACAACCCAATTTTGAAGGTGCATTATATATTTTGTCGTTCACATATCAGGTTCTTCATCGACAAATTTGTGGCATTTATGTTTGACCAATATATTGCCTAATAGACTGCTTGGCGCCATTGCAAAATGGAGAAGCTGTATACCATGAGCCTGATGAGGAAGCTAGAATATTTATGGCCGAAGGTATGTCCATTGTCTATTTCCGAATTTACCATGAGCCTCATAGGTCTTCATTCATAATTTAATACATATTGTTCTTCAATGCTAGGTCTTGCTTACGAATCGTACCAACTTGGACGCCCTACTGCACGAGCAGCACCAGTATCAAATACCGATGAATTCATTTACCGAAACCTGCCTACAAAGCACCATGTCCTAAGAAAGGTTGCCGACTGCCGCCACTGTGGGGCATTGTGGTTTCCATTCGAGGGGCCAGCATTTTATTGCAGAAAAGGAAAAGTCGATATTATTACTCCAGACGTTTCAGAAGAGTTGAAACGGTTGTTTACAAGTCAAGATGATGAGGATGCTAAATATTTCAGAGAGCATATACGGTATTTCAACTCGCACTTCTCATTCACAACTCTAGGAGTCACTCTTGATCACCGAGTAAGCACTGCGGCGGGAACTAGAGTATATACATTTCGTGCATGTGGTGGCTTATACCACGCTCTTGATGGTCTGGTGCCGGCTGATAATGGACCTCGGCATTTGCAGCTCTATATTTATGATACAGATCAAGACTTGATTCACAGGGCTATGAGGTCTCTAGATCTTAATATAGACCTCATACGAAAGATTCTGCGAATACTAGAGCGTAACCCTTATGCGCAAGTTTTAAAGAGCCTTGGGTCTGTTCCGAATCTAGATGAGTATAGGATCTCACTAAACACGGATATCAACTTGGAGCAAAGAAGGTACAATGCCCCAACGACTTCTCAGGTGGCAGCGATATGGGTTGAAGGGAGCGACCCAAAGAATTGCTTTGACAGAAGTGTTGTCGTACATGGAAAAAAAGGAGACCGACCCCTATATATTAGAGCATACTATGGGTGCTACGACCCATTGTCATATCCACTATTCTTCCCACGCGGGGAGACTGGTTGGAATCGTAGGATGCCATATGTTGGCCCCCTCGATGACACGACACAATGTTCATCGGGTAATCCTGCACCCCAAGTAAACCAGACCTCTGATTTATATAAAGGTATGATGTTCATTATTCATTTATATACTTGCTATTTATGAATGAAGACTTGTGTTCTCATTTTTCTATTATATGAAAACTTGATTACAGAAAGTGAACAAGTTGGGAATTTTGAACCACATGAAGACCATGCCACGGATTTACCTGCAGGTATCGGTCATCATTGCTTATTCTTCAATTCTTATGTGGTCAATTAGTATGGGTGCAAACAACATATTGAATTTGAAATGTTGTGAATCTTGTAGATGACACGACCCAATATTCAGCGGATAATACTGCACCACAAGTAAACCAAACCTCTGATTTATCTACAGGTATGATGTGCACTATTAATTTATGTACTTGCTATTTACGAATGAAGACTTATGTTCTCATTTTTCTATCACATGAAAACTTCATTACAGAAAGTGAACAAGTTGGGAATTTTGAACCACATGAAGACCATGCCACGGACTTACCTGTGGGTATCGGTCATCATTGCTTAATCTTCAATTCTTATATGGTCAATTATTATGCCTGCAAACAACATATTGAATTTGAAATGTTGTGAATCTTGTAGATGACAATGAATATAACCCAGATGAGGATTTTGGTGACAATGAGGTGAATGCAACAAAATCCAGGAATTTTGTTAGTGCGAGGGAGTACTACTGCTTCAAATTGCAGGTCAGGAAGAAGTTTTTTAACATCATCTTGTTCGGGGCGCGCCTTTTCCAACAATGGGCTGTTGACATGTATATCAAGATGGAGACTATGAGGCTTGACTGGTACTCAAAGCCGGAAAATCAGAAGGTTATACGCGCTGACCTCTACCAGGTAACGTGCTTGTGTATATTCTAATAGATCATAATACAATGACTTTATGGACATTCCACGCTTTTCTATAACCTTGTATACTATTATAGGGTCTTGTTGACACTGTCGTTGTCGGCGAGTCACGCGGTGATCGGATTGGCAAGAGAATCGTGCTCCCACGTACATTTCCGGGTGGTGACCGTGACATGCAATGGAGGTTTCTGGATGCGATGGCAATAGTCCAGCGGTGGGGTCAACCGGATTATTTTATCACAATGACTTGCAATCCTTATTGGGAGGAGATAACCGAGAAACTGTTGCCTAGACAACTGCCACAAGACTGTCCAGACCTGGTGGCAAGAGTATACAAAGCTAAACAACGAGATGTGATGGACTTACTGACTAAGGGTAAGCATTTCGGAGAAGTTGCCGCTTATGTACATGTCACGGAGTTTCAGAAACGAGGTCTCCCACATGAGCATATACTTCTAATCTTGAAAGCAAAAAGCAAGTTAGCGAACCCGGATGACTATGATCAGGTGATATCTGCAGAGATACCTGACAAAGAAAAATACTCCATTCTACATGATCTGGTCATCAAACACATGATGCATGGACCCTGTGGTGAGTTGAAGAAAAGTTGTCCTTGCATGATTGATGGACAGTGCCAATTTCATTACCCGCGAGATTTTTGCAATGCCACACAACAAGGGAAAGACTCATATCCCATCTATAGGAGGAGGGACGATGGGCGTGGAGTTAGGATCAGAGGAGCAAATTTGGACAATAGATGGGTGGTCCCTTACAACCCTTTTCTGCTTATGCGATACAACTGCCACGTTAATGTCGAAGCATGCTCGAACATCAAGGCAGTCAAGTACTTGTTCAAGTACATCTACAAAGGGCATGATCGGACATCCTTTGCATTCGAGCAGGATATCATCAATGATGGTGGAATCATCAATGAAATCCGACAATATAGGGATGCACGCTATGTATCTCCTCCAGAGGCTATTTACAGGATTTTTGGTTTTAAAATGTTTGGTGTCAGTCCATCTGTGCTGCAGCTCCGGCTTCATTTGCCAAATGCATACAGTTGCATTTAAATCTTGTGAAAATCTGGAAGATGTTCTCGCTCGACCATCTTCTTCCAAGTCCATGCTTACCGAGTACTTTGAGATGAACCGAAGGTTTCCGTAGGCACGAAAATGGTTGTACAGAGAGTTTCCAGAACATTATAGATGGATAGCTGGAAACAAGGAGTGGCAGAATAGAAGAAATAAGAGACCACAAATTGGAAGGCTTGTGTATGCACACCCTGTTGAAGGAGAGAGGTACTACTTGCGTGTCCTACTAAGTCATGTCCGAGGTGCCACTTCATTTGATGATTTAAAAACAGTAAATGGCAAGGCATGCAGTTCCTTCAGGGAGGCATGTGAGCACTTAGGCCTCATTGAGCACGACAGGACTCTTGATGATTGCATGACGGAGGCAGCCACATTTCAGATGCCTTGTGCCCTAAGACGGTTGTTTGCGACTATACTGGTATTCTGCGAGGCAACAAAAATCCGACAAATGTGGGACAAGCATCTAGCATCAACGTCTGAGGATTACCGTCGTAACCAATCCAATGAGGCAACACTTGAACAGATGGTGCTTAGAGATATCAGGGATATGTTGCAATCCATCGGAAAGGATATTACAAGCTATGGACTTCCAGATCTGGTTGAGACCGATGGTTCTTATGATGGTGAGTATAGAGAGGTAACAGAGGAGAAGCAAGTCACCGTGGACAAAGAACATCTAGATCTATTTAGCAGTTTGAACAGTGAGCAGCTGGCTGGTTTCAATGACATAATGGATCATGTGATGAACCAAAAAAGTCAGGTGTTCTTTGTTGATGGTCCAGGAGGCACTGGGAAGACGTACTTGTACAAGGCATTGCTTGCAAAGGTGCGTTCCATGGGCCAAATAGAAATCGCAACTGCTACATCAGGTATAGCGGCGTCGATAATGCCTGGAGGACAGACGGCACACTCTAGGTTCAAAATTCCAATAAAGCTCACTGACAACAGCATGTGTAGTTTCACAAAGCAAAGCGGTACAGCGGAGTTGCTTAAACAGGCGTCCTTGATAATTTAGGACGAAGTCGCTATGACAAAACGCTAGGCTGTTGAGACGCTTGATAGATCGTTGCAGGATATAATGGAATGTCCTTTGCCATTTGGGGGAAAGGTTGTCGTCTTTGGTGGGGATTTCAGGCAGGTCCTTCCCATTGTGGCATGTGGGACAAGAGCGCAGATCACAGATGCTACACTTCTGAGATCATATCTGTGGGAGAAGACCCGCAAGATACGTCTCACGCACAATATGTGTGCACAGGCTAATCCTCGGTTCTCCGAATACCTCCTAAGGATCGGCAATGGAACAGAAGAGACAATTGGCGACGACTATGTGCGTCTCCCTGACGACATTGTGATCGGCTATACTGCGGATGAAAAAGCTATTAACACACTCATTGAAGATGTCTTCCCATCGCTGCATGCCAATGCTAGATCAAGAGAGTACATGAGCGCACGTGCAATTCTTTCGACCAAGAACGATCATGTGGATGACCTGAATGACAAGATGATCTCCAGGTTTCCAGGCGAAGAAAAGTTATACCATAGCTTCGACTCAATCGAGGATGACTTGCAGAATAATTACACAATTGATTTTTTGAACTCGATCACACCAAATGGCTTGCCACCGCATGTTTTGAGATTAAAGGTCAACTGCCCAGTCATTCTGCTTCGGAACCTCGACCCTCATAATGGCCTATGCAATGGAACACGACTTATGATCAGAGCCTTCCAGGATAATGCAATCGACGCGGAGATTGTTGGAGGTCAGCATGCTGGAAAGAGGGTGTTCATACCTAGGATCCCTATGTCGCCCTCGGAGGACATCTCACTTCCCTTCAAACTTAAGAGAAAATAGTTCCCCATCCGCCTAAGTTTTGCGATGACAATTAATAAGGCACATGGTCAGACCATCCCAAACGTTGGTATTTACCTCCCTGAGCTTGTATTCTCACATGGTCAGCTATATGTTGCATTGTCAAGGGGAGTGTCAAGAGAGACGACACGGATTTTGGCCAAGCCAAACAAGGAGGTTGATAAATCTGGGAAAAGCACCAAGAACATTGTCTACAGAGATGTTTTAGAGAGATGAGGCAGGTGTGTCATTCCATTATTTCTTTGCAGCTACTATGTTGTTGCATCTATAACTATTTTTGGAACTAACATTATTTGTTTTTCATTTGCAGGTTTAGCCTACCATGATACGGTTACATGTATATTTTATGGTTACATGCACATGATATTTTATTGTACCACACAACACACTTTTGGAAGACAAAAATTTAGTTTCAGGGGCGAATTGGGGTGCCGCTCAGTAGCAACAAACTGCAAGTCCAGAAACATTACAGTGCTTGGGGGCGCTTCTAATTTTGGTTACAACAGCGAGGCCCAGATTGAGTGCCTGATGGAAGGCTTACTCTTGTGATCTATCCATTTTGTATTAACAGAATTACTACATGCAGTTTGCAATTACTTCCATTGTGTATGCCTCATTTTGTAATATACAATGGTACAATTGCTCAGTGCAGAAAAGCGAGTAAACATATGTGTGTTCCACAAGATCTCTTTATGCTGTTTTAAATGCAGAACATTACTGCATTTAAATATGTCAAAGGCTGTGAAACTCGCCTTCGTGGAAAGCTACCAAAGGTAATTTGTCCCAGGCACCCATTTGTAGGGAATACTTTTTACTTGGAACTGGGAAGAAGCTACATTCTAGGCACCCATTTGTCCCAGGCATGAAGTTGTGGACACCAACCAAACTGGCCCTTTATACACGCATGAATTTGATGTGGTATGATTGAGACGTGAACCTTGACCACAAATTCTAATGCTAAAATGTTATAAATCGTTTTTTCAGTCTTCTACATACTAATATAATTTACATAAGTTTAATCTCAAATTCCCAATAGTCATGTAGATATAGATATATAAGTTTAAAAGTTTGAGTATGCACACACCCAACTGATAATATCTCTTGACCGGAGCGAGAAGCACGTGCAGGTAGCAATTAGTATGTAATAATTAGTGCTAAGGAGTGACAGCATGCTGAAACAAAACCTGAAAGCTAACCTTTTTCATCTCACCAAGTGCAAATGCTTTATTTTTGCCTTGAAGAAATCTACAACTGCTTCAACTCCAACAGTCTGACCTTCCCAAGCTACATCCTGCAAACAAACCACATTCGTAAGAATGGCTTGGTAGAAGTTAGCAACAGGTCATCATTACCTCCTGAT
Organism: Thinopyrum elongatum; assembly: GCA_011799875.1. NCBI lineage: Eukaryota > Viridiplantae > Streptophyta > Magnoliopsida > Poales > Poaceae > Thinopyrum > Thinopyrum elongatum. The sequence goes on from CM022300.1 coordinate 592,063,389, forward strand.
GTTTATTTGGCATGAACATACATAACCCAGTTTCCTTTCTTGCATGTATGACTAGAACTGAAGTGGGAGAAGAAAAACACAGGAATTGCCCACTCCGAATAACACACACACATAAGCTATCCCGCACGCTCAAACTGAGCTACATCTATTTGTCATTTCTAAACAACCAGAAAGAATGAATCTTCATGTGAAAGACAAATAACATAAAAATAATAATGAACTGGTTATATTAACCGGAGAGACTAAAGAGAACTAGAAAGTGCCAAAAGAGTTCACATATATTCAGGACAAGCTTACTCCAAGATTAGACAGTAGGAAAACAGGATCACCCCAAATTATATTTTTTCTCTCCAATTCGAAAACGACTCTCATGCTCAAACCTAGACTACTGAGCTACATAAGTATTGTACTGGAATGGATAGCAATTAGGATTTAGCAAGCAGATACAGCCATTTTCAATCTAAAGAAACTTTTAAGTGTGTGATCTCTCATTACAGGATGCATTGTACACTCAAAATTCTAAACTGCACCTAATAAAAAATCATTATTTAATTTAATATATCATATAACAGATGACCGCCTGTTATTTCTGCTCAGCATACTTATCAGAACGCAAGTATCTAAGTCATCATTTCTTCGGCTCACAAATTCGCAGGATTATCCGAACAGTAAATGTGTTACTGAAACACACACACACAATAACACTGACATGAGACACCAAGATAAAACTTGATCTCCAGATGCAGATACTCTACCATGAAGTAATATCATTCTGTCATACAATCCCTTTCTTGCAAGTCATGCCCCAAGTTACCATTTCTTACAGTAGCCTCTTAAGAGAAAGGATCCTGACTTTCTATCAATAAAAGCACCACTGTGTGTGTTCACCATCCAGCAGTGATATAGCGTTTGTTAAACTCGAGTTCACCGTTGCGAATGCCTGAATCCAGAAGTACCTGGAGCAACCGACCACGTAGGCGAGCTGGGAGCGCCTTCTCGGAGCGGGTGTGGGAGCGAAGCACGAGGTCGACTATCACGGTGGGCACGTAGACGAACTGGAACTCGGCCCGCTCCGAGATGCCCGCTCCCGCATCGTTTCCAGGATGCTCCTCTAGCTCGCATCGTGATCTGCGCTGGAACATGTGGACGGCGGCGGTAGAGTCGATCTAGGGAAGAACGGCGGGGTTAGCGGCGAGGTGAGGTCGTGGTGGGGAGAGGAGGCGGCGGGGCGAGGCCATGGTGGGGAGAGGAGGCGGCGGCCGACGGGGCGAGGCTGTGGTGGGTAGATGAGGTAGTGGGGTGAGCAGGCGGGGCCACCATGGAATGGGGAGCGGTGGGGAGAGAGTGAAGGTATGAGGAGAATAGGGAGGGAGCGTCCGGCGTGTCTTCCTTTTCTTTTTTCTTCATCGATAGCCCACTCATTTGGTCAAGTATTTAGTACTAGAGGTTATCGCAAAAAAAAGGTATTAAGTATGGGGGTTCCTTTGTCAAGAAAAAGTATAGGGGTTCCTCTCGAAAAAATATATGCTTTGTCCAATTCAATTTTTTATTTATGGATAGCCTTTTTGGTCATTTGGTTTATATTAGGGTCGGATGTTGTCCAATTCTTTTTTCTTATCGGGTGTGTCCGTTTGGCTGTCTGGTTGTGATCTTTTTCACGGAATAAGGGTTTAACAAAATATTCAGTCATGATATTTGTAAAAAATCATTGTTCTTATTGAATATATTTAAATTCTGTAATCATGCAAGTCAACTTGTGGTCTGTGGATGTTACATTTTATGGAGTAATATTTTATCTGACACTCATAAATAGGTATTTTTCGTTCCGTATCATTATGCTTATTCTATGTTGTACTATTATTTCAAAACTAACTATAATTATCGTTTAATAGGCTCATATGACATATTTTAGGAAAAAAACAATTATTTTAGTGGACTCTGAATTGAATGGTGATAATATAAGAAATCGAGACTTGGAAGATGGCGAAAATTACACAGACGTCATGGATTGTATGATTCTGGATAGATCCCCCTAAAAACCTCAAAACATCACATATATCATCTAAAGTTTAGCTCATCACGCAGACATTTCTCCTTTGACCGTCTGCCAATTCAACAAACCGCGACTTGATAGATGAACTTTGCCTGTGCATCAGCATGCTCGATGATGTCCCTTTACTGGAGTAAGCGATATTTTTTAAATGGCTCAGTAAAAAGACTCGCTAAAGGAGAAATAAGACTCAAATTAGATGTTTTTATAAACTAGGATACGTGCGTTGCATGTGCATGCTTACTAGTATTGAAGAAACTAACAAACTACCAAGCATTTCACCTCAAAACAGGGAGTAACCCACGTCCACTTTGCCCTCCCCACCCCAAAAAAAAAAAAAAACGAAAAAAAAAAAAAAAAAAAAAAAAAAAAAAAAAAAGAAAAAAAAAAATAAAAAAAAAAAAAACATAAAAAAAAAACAAAAAAAAAAAAACCCCCCCCACCCCCACCCCCCCCCCCCCCCCCGCCCCCCCCCCCCCCCACCCCACAACCAACGACGGCCCAGTGGCACAATATTTCATCCTAGCCCAATTAAGAAACCGCTGCAGCCCTCTAGCGCACGACATGCAGACACATCCATCGGGAAAACCCGAGAGCAACTAGTTAAGGAGCGCTCCTTCGGGAGCATCGCAACAATCAGCGCCACTTGGCGCGTTCCCAGCCAGCCCATCACATGTCGCGCTCTGGACGCTCCCTCCGGATTTTTTTTAATTTTTACGCACGCGTTTTCGGCTTTTTAAACGGGTTTTTTTTTGGGTTTTTTCGATGTTTCGGTTTTCCACCGGTCTTTCTGAACTTTTGGACCAAATTTTTTTTTCAAAAAAAATTTATTTTGCGTGAAAAAAGGCGTTTTCTTTTTTTTTTCTTTCGCGAGAGTCACGGTTTAGCTTCTGCGAGAGGCACGGTTTTGCTTTCGCGAGAGTCACGGCGGTGCCTTTCGAAAACGAAAAAAACGCATTTTCTGTTTTTTTTTCTTTCGCGAGAGACACGGTTTTGCTTCCGAGAGAGGCACGGTTGTGCTTTCATGAGAGCCATGGCCGTGCCTCTCGGAAACGGAAAAAAACGTATTTTCTGTTTTTTTTTCTTTCGCAAGAGGCACGGTTGTGCTTTCACGAGAGGCACGGCCATGCCTCTCGGAAACGAAAAAAAAGCAATTTTTTTCGTGAGAGGCACAGTTGTGCTTTCGCTAGAGGCACGGCCGTGCCTCCTCGGAAATGGAAAAAATACACGTTTTCTTTTTTTTTTTTCCTTCCGCGAGATGCACGGTTTTGCTTTCACAAGAGGCACGCTTGTGATTTCGCGAGAGGCACGGGCGTGCCTCTTTCGGAAAGGGAAAAAACCCGTGCTCCCGATTCGGTTTTTTAGTCCGATTTTTTTGTGAAAAAAAAAGTTCGTCAAAACCTATCAACATGGGATCCAGGTTTGAAGATCTCGACGCGAGGAATCCAACGATGAAAACGGTTCGAGATTTGGACGCACGGTTTAAGAGATAAAACGTTTTGAATAAACGAATCTACGAAAAAAGGAAAAACTCACAGGTTACGACAAATGACGCACATGCAACGCGTCACTTGTCGCAACCTGAAAAGATGGGAGTGATCTTTGCAAGGAGTACTCCATCCATCGATCAACCCCCCCGAGACACGAACCAACAGCAACAAACCGGCGCGAGGGCGCCTTCCATCCCCATCCCCAGTTTTGATCGGGTAGGGCACCACAAGGCGGCAGGGCTGATTGCCTGATCGCGCCGGCGTCCACGGCACGGGCGCTCGGCGGGAATGACAGGCGGCCAAGAGCGACCGGCATCAAAATGCAGGCAATCCGGCGGCATCCAACCTTCGTCGGCTAGTCCGATTTTTGCTCGGGCTTAGCGGCAGGCGTATTTCAATGCCACATGTTCAAGGTCTAATTGATCGCTTAATTTTCTCATGTATCCTAATACATTAATTCTTCGACTATTCAAATTGGACTCGCTCCTCTTATGTTGAACCGTAGTTGAGTTAAAGTGCTAAACTCACAAATACTTGTATGGCTGCAGGTGTCACCTTCTTCTCTTATTGTTTTCATCTATCGTTTCAAAGCATCAAGGGTCGAAAAGTTATCTTGTGACATGTAAGTTCTCTTGTGATTTTACTTTTTTTTTTATCCTTTTTATATCTCAGATGTTTTCACTTTGCTTTGTTGAACAATTAGCACTTCTATATCTTGAAGAATTTCTAGTTATGGTAAGTCTATATATGACGTTATGTTCAGTTTTGTGTCATATACTTGTATCTTCTACTCCCTCCGATCCAAAAAAAAAAAAAGTGTCGTGGTTTTAGTTCAGTACAGTGTGTGCAATATGGTGCTATATATACATCTAAAAAACAAGGCTTTACGCTTTCAAAAAAATAGACTTTGAAATTTTGAATACACGCTCTTCAAATCCTGGGCCCGCGCCTGCGCAAGAGTCAACGAGCAGTCGGGATTTTTGTTAAGCTGCTCGTGACGCGATGGTCGATTTGGTGGGCAAAAGGAAAGTGATCCACGAAGAGCAGTATCAATATCCTCTTACAACCTTCTCTTTTATACAATGGTATCTGAATGATATTCATGAGGCCGAGCTAGTGCACCTCCGGCTAGCTACGCGACCTACAACACAACAAGTACGTCGGCAAGCGATGTGGAGAGCCCCTCCTGCGGGATCAGTTAAATTTCACGTCGACAGCGCTGTTGGGAGACATGAAGATCGAGGAGCCTTTGCTGCTATTTGCAGAGATGTTTCACGTGGTTATTTGGGTGCGTCGGCAGTCTCGGTAGCGAAACTCATATTGCCTGAAGTTTTAGAAGTAATGGCTGCTAGCAACAGCAACAGCGTGCCGTGGGATTCCAATAGGTAGAACGACGGAGCCGCCTTGAACGAGGTTCGTGTAGGGTGACTCGGGACACGACAGGCTTGCGGGTGACGCCCCTCTTGGAGAATGAATGTGCTACGGAGGGTGATTCCTCCTTCACCACTCTCGATGACGACTCTGCTGTGCAACACATCAAGAGTGAACCCTCGAGGGTGATTCTTCTAAGTTCACCTTGACAATTACATCAAGTGGAATCCAGCGAGGGTGATTCCTCGGATTCCTCCTTTGTGTTTTGGACACACAGTTATTTTGACTTTACCCCCAGAACCATGTTAAAGACGGGTCGGCCCCGAGGGGTACCCGCGAGAGTTACTGTTACTGCAGGACTGGAGGGACAGGCGGTACCACCCCGGTAGAGGTGGACCTAAGTTCCCGACAGTCTCATGCGAGTCGGGTTGACCTGGAAGGTACCCGCTAGTTGATGTGAAGTCGGGTTGACCTGTAGGGTACCCGCGAGTTTTCTATGTGGCACGGCCGGGCATCCCGGGCCCTTGCCGTAAGTCCACGAGACGAGGCGACGAGGTCACATCGATCGTGAGTCTCTGCTCGTTACCGCGTGCTCCCAACACACTACGGTTTGGATATGTGATCCAAGTAGGCCTCTGGCCTTTTTCGCACTGACCACCACGCGGGAATAAGTACGGGCACTCGGCATCATACGTTTCTTCGGAAAGCTTTGTTAGATGTCCAGTTCAGCATTGCGGCATGGCTGGGCCGGCGCCATCCAGGACAGAGGTGGTGCCTGGACCCGCCCTGCGTGCAACGACCCGGAGTGCAAAGGGCGATGGGCCCGAGACCCCGGAGCGCTTAGGATGTAGACTGGCGGGGACCTGTCTGCGGAACCTAGGTAGGACTATGGCGTGTCGATCAGCCGAGGCCAGTCATGACCTGGTGGTGTGTCCGACCGGAGTTAATCGAGCATGTTGGGTAAGTTGGTGCACCCATACAGGAAAGTATATCTATTCGAATAGTCGTGTCCGCGGTAACGGAGGCTCAGAGTTGTATCCCGATCGATACAACTAGAACTGGATGCTGAGGCATGAAATGGATATGATGGCTCCGGGATTGCTTTCTCGCAAGGAGTCGAGAAAGGATCTCTGGACGCTGATGTTACAACATACTTGTTAATTATAATATGTATTTCTATACTCTTCTGAATGTTGCAAGATGCTTGAAGATGCTAGTCTTCGATAGGCTAAGCTTTCCCTTCTCCGTTGGCATTCTGCAGTTCAGTCCACAGATACAGCTCATTCCTTTAGTACTGATGCATACTTAGCATAGTTCTGATGTCAGTCTTGCGAGTACTTTGGATGAGTACTCACGGTTGCTTTGCTACCTTTTTCCCCTCTACCCGATTGCTGCAATCAGGTGACGGATCCCAGGAGCCAGATGCCACCGCCGACGACCACTACTACTACCCCGAGGGTGCCTACTACTACGTGGAGGCCGCCGACAAGCAAGAGTAGTTAGGAGGCTCCCAAGCAGGAGGCCTTGCCTTTTCGATCAATGTTGCTTTGGATACTGTTACTTATGTCTGTACTTAAATATTGTTGCTTCCGCTGACTCTTGTGTATTCGAGCTCTCGAGACCCTTGGCTTGTAATATAAAGTTTGTGTCTAGAGTTGGGTTGTGATATCTTCCCGTGAGTCCCTGATCTTGATCGTACACATTTGCGTGTATGATTAGTGTACGATTGAATCGGCGGCGTCACATCCACCGAGGATAAGTAGGGCATGAGAGACAGCAGGGCCTTGTGTCACAAGTGGGTCGGTCCGTTTCTCATGTTCTAGTCTTTCAGAGACTTCACCTTCACTTCATGGAGCGCTGTTGAATTCATGACATCTGACTCAGAGGGAAGATCCACATCACCCGGAAGCCTTTCCACGGCCGTACTGACGTCTGTAGTAGCGACTGTGACCGCCGTGCCTTGAGGTCATAGACGCGGCAGTAGAAGGGCACCCTCTTGCGGTGGTACTCATCGGCGCTGCCATTGCCGTCCTCATCGGAGAAGAAGACGATCGAGTTTCCTCCGATGTCGATATAGCCCATGTCCTGGTGGTCTTGGGTGATAGCAAGAGAACGGGAGCACCATGGCCCAAGGAACAGCACCCGATCATCCGGCACCACCCTGCGAAGCTCAGTATTGCATCCTGTCCTCTTCCACCGGAACCACTCGAAGTCGGCCACGAACACAATGAACTTGGTCGCCATGTCTGACTCCACACTACCTTGCAACGGTTCCTTTTTCCTTTTCTTTCTATCCAACTCACCGCGTGTTTCTTCATTAAGTCTCTCTTGCCTTTAAATGCACCATGTTGTTTAAAGAATAAAGGTTGATGCTTTTTAAATAGAACAAAGCAGAAGGGATGACATGGACTCTCTTGGATATGTACTCATGTAAGTCAGCAGCAATGTGTCGTGGGATTCCAATAGGTACAACGGTGGCACCGCCTTGAACGGGGTTCGTGTAGGGTGGTTTGTGTCGATGACACAGCGGACTCGAGACACGGCGCACTCTTGGGTGACCCCCCCTCTTGTTGGAGACAAAGAGGGCGAAGAGGCACTAGTAGAAAAACTACTTTACGTGAGCAACATTAGTCCCGGTTTGAAAACGGACCATTAGTGCCAGTTCCAATGGCTAGGGGGGCGGGAATCATTAGTCCCGGTTCGTGTTGAACCTCTAGTACCGGTTCGTGACACGAACCGGGACTAAAGGGATGGTGGCAGGCTGGGGCCCCACTAGCACCTTTAGTCCTGGTTCGTGTCACAAACCGGGACTAGAGGTTAACCTTTAGTCCCGGTTCGTGACACAAACCGGGACTAAAGGTGCTCCTACATAAACCCTTCGTCGAGCCCGAGCTCTCTGTTCTTCCCCTTTCCTCTCCTCTCTGTTCTTCCCCTCTTGCTCGAGCTCATCCTCCATTTTTGCAAAAAATTGTCAAGGTTTGAAGGCACTCCATCAATCCAAGTGTTCACAAAGGTTAGCAACTATGTCCTTTCATCTCTCATTGCTAGATTAGCTCTTGAAAGGCTCTATAAGTATAGTGATTTGTGGGTTTTAGTTTGGGTGTATTTATATGTGGTAGTTTATTTGATTTATATGCAATTTGAGCTCAAATTAAATTCTTAGTTTGCATGTGTAGATGTGGTTTACTTAGTGCCTTCCCGTTCCTGTCCTAACCACCGTCGATCGCCCGCACCGTCCCGTCGCCAGCACCACCTTGGTGAGCCTCTTATTCTTATCCTTTTTATTAAAAAAAATCATGTTTATGTGATTTAGATAGTTACTTGTATAATTTTCTTACCCGTATGTTGTTTGTTATACATAGTGGCATGGTTTTGATATCCGTCCCCGTCGGCCCTCGTCCGGTTTATGATTCGGATGTGGTATATTCTCTTCTATAACTATTTGTTGCATTTTGTGTTTATGACAAATTATGCCCATCAAATTGACATAGATATTTTTATCTAGGAGGTATGTGAACCGGAAATTCCAACCGACCCTGTTGGGGATATAACTATTGGGTATGACCCACCCAGAAGGGACCGGGTCATACCACTCGCGACTTAAAGATGAAGATGGCGGGTCATGAAGCAAGCATATTGAAGGCCTAAGACCCAGAGGCGACTTGAGGCCCAAGAGGATGAACCGCCATATGATTAACTTGTATTGTAAGGCAAGCTTAGTTAGTCACCGAGCCGGACACGTTGTGTATGAGCCGGCCGGGACTCTGTAAGCCGCTGGGCATCAACCTGTGTATATAAAGGGGTGACCCAGCGGCGACTTAACTCAAGAAACAATCAATCGAGAGCTAGGTCAAGCGTATTCGCTCCCTTGTAATTGAAACTCCAACAATACAACTGAAAGCAGGACGTAGGCTTTTACCTCATTGAGAGGGGCCGAACCTGGGTAACTCTCTGTGTCCTTTGTCCCGTTCAACCCCTTCAAGCTAACCTAGTTGCGATGGCTCCACACCTAAGTCCTTTTGCTAGGGCATCTGCCGTGTTAAGTCCACGACAGTTGGCGCCCACCATGGGGCCAGCGCACGGTGGTTTCGTGTTTTTGAAGGGCAACTTCATAGGGATCAAGGGATACGCTGTGGGCTGGTTGACCAAGAGTCGTCGCGGCTAGCTCTACATCGACGACGCAGGCTGGGGCCCCGAGGCCGGCTTAATCGAGTACGGGTACCGGGTCCCCTTCGGCGGAATCCATGTCTTCATTCGCAAGATCGGTGAGTCGGAGCCTGAGCCGGACACCTGCACCGACGGCTCAGCGTGCACGACCCTCCAAGTTTCAACCCGCTATAAAGCGCACCTTTGTTGGTTGCATCCAAGGGGCGGATCTTGAGGAAGGAACTGTATCCGGTGGAGAGACTGCCATCTACTCTTGTGATGAGTCCTGAACCGGCGAGACCGATTCAATGTATCAATTATAAGACGGCCGGCTTGGCGGCTATTCCGATGGTGACAGTATTCCGGACCCCAATAAGCCGCCGAACAGAGTCACGATCTTCATGGCCGGCACTCAACCGGTGCTCAATTCATCAACTGCTGCAGCCATGACTTCCGGTTCAACGGCCGCGGCAACGGCCATGGCGAGTAACTCTGCGCGCCCGCCGGCTCAAGTTTTATCTGAGCTCTTGGAGGCTTTGGCGATCTTATTAGCTGCAGAGGTAACACCAAAAAATCAAGCACATCATAAGGTGGATGTCGCGAAGCTGCGAAATGAGATAGCTCAAGCCAAGGAGGAGTTTAATACTGAAAATACTAGGATGGCGACAGAACGAGCCGCCCTGGACGTTGCGTCTCAACGGATTCAAGCAGAGAATTTCCGGTTAAGCTTGGATCAAAATGCATCTAACGCCGTTCTGCACAGGAGGCACCAGAGTCGTCTACCTCCGGAGTACGATGCAAGGAATCTTTTCAACACACCTGGGGCTGGAACCAGTGATCCGCCCGTGGTGAACCAGGTTGTTGAGGCGCCCGGGACCGAAGCGACGGTTCAACCACGTTCTCCAGACCCGCCTCGTTTGAATTTGGCCCCGGCTCAGCATGTTCCAACACCGCCGGGTCATTATTCTAACCCTTTGGACAATATGATTGCAGCAGCTACGCGGTTGGCGGCTCTCCCTGTTCAAGGCGAGTCACCAGCCGCGATGGAGATAAGGAGAGCTGGAGAGCTTCTTCAGACAGCGGTGGCACAACAGGCGGCTTATTCATACAGCCGCAAAAGGATTCATTCAACCCCTCATCCAAGCCGGAGTTATAGCAGGCATATTGACTGGCCAGCAGTTTCAAGCAGTGAGCGGCACCATAACCAGCCTCGAAGGCACGACCCACCGTGTGTTGGTAACGATGCTCAGACTTTGGTAGATCAGGGCAGGGCACGTCGGGAGGCTGAGCTGGCGGCTCAGTTGACAGCTCATCAACAATCTCCGGTTTACCCATCGGTGTCCGTGGAGGCAGGAGTGACCTCTAGAACCCTTGGTGTGCCATGCTTAGTGCCGACTTTACGTAATGAGCGCCTACCCAAGGATTTTAAGGGCCCTCGCAAGGTGCCTAATTACACGGCGGATCAGCCCCTAGAGGCTGGGATTGAGAGTTATGAGATGGCCATGGAGATGTTGGATGTTAGTGATGTTGCGTGTGCTAAGTACTTCACTATGATGTTGGATGGATCAGCGCGCACTTGGCTGAAAGGATTGCCTCCTAACTCCATCAGGTCGTTGGCTGAGTTGAAGACGCGTTTTATCCAAAATTTCAAAGACACGTGCAAGGAGCCTATGTCGATTCTTGATTTAGACTCTTGTGTCTAGGGTGAGGGCGAGTCAACCAGCAATTGGGTGCGCCGGATATCAACTATTATTCACTCGTCGGACAGTATCAATGCCGGTTCAGCCGTCCTGATGTTGGAAAAGAATTGTCGTTTCCTCCCCCTTAAGCAGAAGCTGGGGCGGCTTAAGCGCCACTGCAATGATATTGGAGAGCTCATGGCGGCTCTCATCAAATATGCTGATTCTGATAGCACTAAGGACCCCGAGTCCGATGAGGAGAAAGTTGGGAAGGGGAAGAAGAATGGCAATGCAAAGGGACAGCAGCATAGTTCGGCGGGTCAAGGTAACAATGGTAAGCGCAAGCAGTTGGACGGCGGTTCAGATTTTGTGGCGAACACCAATACGGAGAATAGTAATCAGCGTCGCAAGGGGAAGTCATCAGTGCCCCGGTTTGCCGGGCCAAAGTTCAACATTGAGGCGATGATGAATCAGCCTTGCCCAAAGCACGGTACGCAGGATAAGCCGGCCAGCCATCTATGGAAAGATTGCTTCATCATGAGGGAATATAGAAATTCCATTTTTTTCCAGAACAACCATGGCCCGCATGGTGCGTCAGGATCCGGCTCTCACGAACCTGGTTTTGGGCATGGCGGCTCAAGCTCCGGCTTTCAGGGCCAAGGCAATCAAGGTGGTTTTAATCAGCAATCTGGTCAAGGGAATCAGCAGCAACAGTCTGGTTATCAAAGTAATCCAAAGCAGTTGAATAGTGGTCAATATCATGTGTTCACCATGAGCTTATGCAAGCGAGACCAAAAACTTCATAAGCGTGCAGTGAACGTGGTTGAGCCGGCAGTTCCTCGCTACTTGCGATGGTCTGAACAACCTATTGTGTGGAGTCGTGAGGATCACCCGCCCCGGGTTGACAATCCGGGTCAATTGGCTTTGGTGGTTGCGCCTCAGGTTGGAGGGTACAAGTTTACTAAAGTGCTTATGGATGGAGGCAGTAGTATCAATATCCTTTACTATGATACTTTTCGCCGTATGAATTTAACTGACACAGATCTTAAGCCGTCTTCTACTGTCTTTCATGGGGTGGTGCCTGGTAAGTCGGTGTATCCGGTGGGTAAGATAACTTTGGAGGTAGCTTTTGGCGATGATCACGATTACAGGGCTGAAAAGTTAACTTTCGAAGTGGTCAAGATCAAGAGCCCTTATCATGCCTTGTTTGGGCGGCCGGCCTATGCTAAGTTTATGGCACAGCCTTGTTATGTTTATTTGCAGCTTAAAATGCCAGGTTCCAAGGGCACCATCACGGTGCACGTTGACAAGAAGATAGCTTTGGAGTGTGAAGAGGGTGATGCTGCTTATGCTGAGTCTGTTTGTGCAACAGAGGAACTGAAGTTCTACAAAGACAATGTTGACCCAGCAAATATGACCCCCTTGAAAAAGCTGACCACGGAGCATGATCCCTTATTGAAGTTTAAGTCGGCAGATGACACTAAGCTGGTTGACTTTGTTCCTGGCGACTCATCCAAGCAGTTCAGTATCAGTGCTAATATGGATCCGAAATAGGAAGGCGCGCTCATCGAGTTCATCCGTGAGAACCAGGACATCTTCGCATGGAAACCTTCAGACATGCCAGGTGTACCAAGGGAACTCGCTGAGCACACTCTCAATGTTGATCCAAAGTTGAAGCCGGTCAAGCAATTCCTTCATCGTTTTAATGAAGAGAGGCACAAGGCCATGGGTGAAGAGGTGGCCTGGTTCTTGGCGGCTGGGTTTATTGTTGAAGTTTTTCATCCTGAGTGGTTGGCTAACCCGGTGCTAGTGCTCAAGAAGAATGGCACTTGGTGTATGTGTGTGGATTACACAGACCTTAACAAGGCCTGTCCGGCTGACCCTTTTGCTCTCCCTCGTATTGATCAGATCATCGATGCTACGGTGGGTTGTGAGCGTTTGAGCTTTCTGGATGCTTATCCTGGTTATCATCAGATCAAGAAGGCGGTTAAGGACCAGGAGAAGACAGCTTTCATCACTCTCTTTGGAGTCTTCTGCTATGTGTCTATGCCTTTTGGGCTCAAGAGTGCCTAGGCGACTTATCAGCGGTGTGCTCAAAATTGCCTCCATGACCAGATTGGACGCAATGTTCATGCTTATGTGGATGATATTGTTGTGAAATCCAGGAAGAAAGAGACTTTGATAGATGATTTGAAGGAGACCTTTGACAATCTCCGGGTCTACAAGATGATGCTTAACCCGGCTAAGTGTGTCTTTGGTGTGCCAGCAGGTAAGCTCTTGGTTTGTTTGGTTTCTGAAAGAGGCATTGAGGCTAACCCGAAGAAAATCAAGGCTATCACTTCTTTGGCTAAGCCGGCTTGTATTAATGACGTCCAGCGTCTGGCAGGTCGTATTGCGGCTTTAAGCCGGTTTATAAGCCGTTTGGGTGAAAAGGCTATCCCTCTGTATCAGATGATGAAGAAAACATATCATTTTGTCTGGAGTGATGCTGCTAATCAGGCATTTGAGGCCTTGAAAAAGCAGTTGGCTGAGCCGCCAATCCTTGTAGCTCCTATTGATAAGGAGCCCTTGTTATTATATGTAGCTGCTAATAGCCGAGCCATCAGTGTGGCAATTGTTGTGGAGAGAAAGGAATCAGGCAAGGAATATCTGGTTCAGCGGCCGGTTTATTATGTCAGTGAGGTGCTAATTGAATCTAAGCAGAGGTACCCACATTGGCAGAAGCTGGTTTATGGAGTGTTCATGGCTAGTCGTAAATTGAAACAATATTTCCTTGGTCATCCCATCACTGTTGTGAGTTCTGCTCCTCTAGGCGATATTATTCAAAATAGAGAAGCCACAGGCCGGGTGTCCAAGTGGGCCATTGAGCTTGGACCTCACGGTCTGAAATATATGCCCCGGACAGCCATCAAGTCTCAAGCACTTGTGGATTTCATCAATGACTGGACAGAGTTGCAGATGCCTGAGGAAAAGCCGGATAGCACATATTGGACTATTCACTTTGATGGATCCAGGCAGTTGGAAGGCTCGGGGGCTGGAGTTATTTTGACTTCCCCACGAGGTGATAAATTTTGTTATGTTCTAAGATTGATGTTCCCTTGTACTAACAATGCAGCTGAGTATGAAGCCTTGCTCCATGGTCTTCGGATGGCTAAAGAGATGAATCTAAGCCGGGTGAGGTGTTTTGGCGACTCAGACTTGGTGGCTCAGCAAGTTTCAGACACTTGGGATTCCAAGGACCCACTCATAGCGGCTTATCGCCGAGAGGTTGATGCTATTGCTGGTCATTTCAAGGGTTATCAAGTGGAGCATGTTGATGGCAGGAAAAATGAGGTTGCTGATGCTTTAAGCCGGCTAGGGTCCCAGTGTAAGCCGGTACCACCTAATATCTTCCTTGATATCTTGCATAATCCTTCGGTAAAATTGCCTACGGAGGAAGATCTTGCTATTCCTGACCTGGAGGCACAGTTGGTGGCGGCTCTCCATGTTATTCCTGATTGGACAGCTCCATATTTGGCTTATATGACCCGGGGCGAGTTACCTGAAGACGAAACTTTGGCCAGGCAGATAACCCGGTGATCTAAGTCAATGACTATTGTCAATGGTGAGTTGCACCGATGCAGTGTTACACGGGTGTTTCAGCGTTGTGTTTCACCTGAGGAGGGTCGTGAGATTCTATGAGAGATTCATGAAGGAGATTGTGGCCATCATGCCGGCTCTAAGTCTCTCATGGCTAAGGCTTTTCGTCATGGGTTCTATTGGCTGACGGCTCATGCTTATGCAGAGGATTTGGTTAGCAAGTGCGATGGTTGTCAAAAAATTTCATGACGATCTCACGTGCCGGCTCAGGAATTGAGGATGATTCCAATTACTTGGCCATTTGCAGTCTGTGGGTTGGACATGGTGGGACCTTTTAAAAGATCCAAGGATAAAAAGACTCACCTCCTGGTGGTAGTTGACAAGTTTACAAAGTGGGTTGAGGCTAAGCCGGTCAGCAAGTGTGATGCAGCGGCGGCGGTTCAATTCATCAAAAAGGTGATCTTTCGTTTTGGATACCCTCATAGTATCATCACTGATAATGGTACTAATCTGTCTAAGGGTGCTATGAAAGAATTTTGTCAACAAGAGCATATTCGCTTGACGTTTCATCTATGGCCCACCCCCAGTCCAATGGTCAAGCTAAAAGAGCCAATCAAGAAATCTTGAGAGGAATAAAACCCCGGCTTACGGTCCCTTTGCAGAGGATGCCGGGTTGTTCGGTTGAGGAGTTGCCTTCAGTGTTATGGAGTATCAATACTACCCCCAACAGATCTACGGGTTACACGCCTTTCTTCATGGTTTACGGAGCAGAGGCGGTTCTCTTGAGTGACATCCGTCACGACTCGCCCCGTGTGGCAGCTTATGTTGAAGCTGATAATGAAAAAGCACGTCAGGATGCTCTTGACCTTCTGGATGAGGAATGTGACCTTGCGGCAGCTCATTCAGCGATTTACCAGCAAGACCTGCGTCGTTATCATAGATGTCGGGTTAAAACCCGGACCTTTCAGGAAGGTGACTTGGTGCTCCGGCTCATCTAGGATCAAACTGACATGCACAAGTTATCCCAACCTTGGGAAGGGCACTTTGTGGTCAGCAAAAATCTGAACAACGGGTCATACTACCTTATCGATGTTCGAGACCACAAGGATTCACGCACGTCGGAGGAGGAGACCCGCCGGCCGTGGAACATTGCTCATCTTCGGCCCTATTACACCTGAGCCACCGGCTCTTGTGATGTACATATTTCTACAAATGTATATATTGTGATTAGTATAATAAAGCCGGCATCCCTGATAATTCAGGGCCTCTGTCGTTTCATTTCTGAGAATCTGAGTCTTTATTGTCAATTCATAAGATCACTTGGGGGCTTCCTGCTCATTGAGCATAGCTGTGAATACCCTATTGCTCCGGCTTATACGCCTGGATTAAAAGATTACTTGGGGTCTTCTTGTTTAATGAAACAGAGCTTTGTTGTCCCGTGTAATAGGCTTGGACGCCAGGTGTATTCACCAAAAATCCGGGTTATCCTGCCTTTGTATACCTGCCACTCTGACCAGGTAATCCTGGAATGACTCGCCGTACTCTTGACAGTCAATCTTATAAAGACCCTGAACTTGTCAAAGTTAAAACGGCGATTGGTCATGTGAGGCCCGGTTTACAGGTTTGAATGAAGGATTAACTCAATGGCTGTGCGGCCCTTGAATAGCACTTGAAATTGAGGCTTGGCAGCCTATGAAGGCCTTGTTTTATCTGATTTATCTTTGCTTTGAACATTTTTTGGGTTCATCTTTTTTACCATATTGATATATGGTTTGAAATTGATTCAGGCCATGTAGCCTTGATCATTATAACTCATGTTTGAGGATATCCGGAGTTTTTATAACCCGGCCTGGCTTTGGACGGTTAGTCGCCAGTGTGTTTTGATTATACGCTTGGAGTTCTGCGCTCCAAGTCCTTGGGATGTTACTGCGTACGGCGTTGTAAGCCGGCGGTATGAATAAATGGAATAGGGTGTTGGGCTATTACCCTTACTGCATATGGCATGGTAAGCCGGCAGTAGAAGCAAATATCATAGGTATGATATTTACTTGTTATGAGTATATACGGTTTGTATAATCCCGCCCTGGTTATGGACTATACAATCACCAGTGGATTTTCTGTGGGGTATTATGACCCGCCCTGGGATAAACAACCAGGGCACATGTTATCTGTTTGTGTGCAGGCAATATGATAAAAATGATCTGCATGATTGACGATATTATGAGCATAAGTGGCAGATCTTCAACATCGGATCGGCGGCTCAATAGTATTATACATAAACATGCATGATGGCATGGCAGATCATTGTTTTCAACTACCTATTACAAGGCATTGGACGGCCCAAAAGAATTAAGTGTTTTTGATGCGCACAGCATCCAATGATGTGGATGGTAAACCGGCTTTTGCATCAGTGGGTTTGGTCTTGGCGGGTTGAGGCTTCCGGGTCATCCTACGCCGATTCTTCTTCCTCCTCTGTCGTCTGGAGGTTAGGCGATGACCAATCGATCCCAGTCAGGAGCGAAGGTGTGCTTACGCGTTGGCGGGATAAGGTCCACAACCTCATACACCGGCGCCTTCACTTTGGCATTTTCAGCATCATAAACCGGATGATATTTGGAGAGATCAGTCTCTTGGGCCAATTTGCTTGCAAAGGGACGCATCTCCCTTACTATTTTTGTGAAGTCCTCGGCACTGAAGGGAGACCCATCTTCTTTTAAACTCGGGCAGCCAGTGGCTAGTTCTGCCGGGTCAAGCTCTGCTTGCCATGCCTTTGCCCGGCTCAAGGCCGTGATGACACCGGCTCTAGCGGCTGATCGTTTCAATTCTTCAACTCTTTCTGGCAGCACAGATAGCTGCTCCAACATTTCCTTGATGAGGGAAGGCGGTTGCTTCTTATGGGTGGAGGTAGAGATAGCAAGTTGAGCGCCAGTGTATAATTGCTCTATAAGAGTATAGGCAGCTTTCAGCTTCATGCGCATGTCTGAGCCAAAGTGGGAGATTCTAGAGCCTGCGTTGCCAAAGTGATTGATAAACCGGCTGAATGATTATTCAAGGCATGGATGATGAAAGGTTGAAATATATTATCGCTTACCAAAGATGGCGGCTGTCATGCTATTGATTTGATGTTTTATGCCAGATAACTCGTCAGTAACCGGCTTAAGGGCAGCCTCAGCATCTTCTGCTCTTTTTTGTAGAGCTGCCTTCTCGGTTTCCTAGCCGTTTCTCTCAGCACTGAAGTCCTTTCTCAGTTTTTCAATATTTTCCAAAGCGGTCTTCAGTTCTGATTTGGCCTTGGAAGTCTCAGATTGCTGGGTCTGATTGTTTTGCCTCAGATCGCTGACTTGAGATTCCTTCATGTTCAATTCAGCTTGTCACATAAAAAGGCAGGCAGTATGACGTTCTGATGATCATCTTATTTTAAGTCCCAAGCATAATATAAGTATTTTACTTGGCACTTGGGGGCTAATGCACATTGCTCTTTTCTTGAAGACAATTATATGATGACCCGGCTACACTATTATAACTGTAGTCGACTCAGTGGGGCTACATACTTGGATTTTATTCACAATTATGGTGATAAGTCCTGGCTTATCGATGCTGAATAAGCCGGCCCTTGGGGGCTACATGCGAAACTGAGTACTACAATTTGAAGTCCCGGCTTAACTTGTCAGTTTAAGCCGGCCCTTGGGGGCTACATATGCGAAGTTCAGAACTACAATTTGAAGTCCCGGTTTTAGCTATGCAGCTTAAGCCGGCCCTTGAGGGCTACTCGATTTGATTCTGCAACTCCAAGACACTATGACAGTAATGAAAGATTAAAGAGGCTATCTGAAGTCTACAGTATATTCAATTCTATCATATCCAGTAGACTTGGCGGCTGGCAGAGATATATGGAAAAGATGATAGTGTTTACCTCAAAACGCTCTTTCATTAATTTAACCAAGCCGGCTTCAAAGTCACGGCTGTTGTAGAGGCGGTTCAGGTAGCCCGCGTGAAGCTCCTGGGTATTGAATTGAGCATAATCTTCCAAGTCCACTTTCCGCTTGCCCTTATCAACAGCAGAAAATTCTTCTTTGGCACTGTGCTTGGATAAGACGGTGGGATTACCTGGTGCTGCATAAGCCGTTCAAGTGACTATGACATCTTCAGTCTCTTGAGCCGGCTGAGCGGGGCTGGCGGCTTAGCAATTTCTGGATCAACATTCATGGTGTCCATAGTGACAAGGGGCTTTTCTGGTGGCAGGTCATCCATAGCCGTTTCTGAAGTTCGATGCATGGATTCAGACACAGTCTGCTTCTCTGGGGCAGTAGCCTTGGGATCTTCAGCCGGCTTGTTAACTTTAAGCTTTTTGCTGGGCTTGGCCATGGCACTGACAATAACAACTCATGATGAGATTAGTGTATTAATGGAGTAAGGTATTAAGGCAAACAGGCTTAAGTGTTTCTTACCCAGGAACAGTTTTGAACAAGGGAACTTGAGTCCCAGTTGAGTCACCAGAGGAAGAATGAGAGGTCCCCTGATAGTCTGAATCAGATGGGTCAAGAGGTTGGCGAAAAAGACCCGCCTTGGGGTAAGCTAAGTCAGAAATATGTGAAACCTCTGGACGACGCTTGCGAGGAGCCGGTGTGTTTGGTAAGCCGGAAGAAAGAATCCCGCCACCACTGTTCCGGGTTGTGCGGCAAGCTTCATGCTGTTGCTTCTTCAAAATAAAGTTGGGATCCAAGTAAGCTAAAGGGTGAGAAAACCTTACTTTCCGGCTTGCTTGACGAATTTTCTGTCTTGGCAGAGGTTCTGAGTCGGAGGAAGGATAGTTACCTCTTCACCATCTGCGTGGCTGCCTTCTGCGTCATCTAGATAGTGATCATTGTCAAAAAGATGTATAAAAAAATGAGCCAAGGGAATCAAGTTTTACCTCCGACTCATCATGATCCAAGTTAAATAACTCGGAGGGGTTGGCCTTCTTCTTGGCAGGTTTTTTCTGAGCCTTAGTTTTTGTCCGGGTCTTCTTGGCCAGCTTATCCTTCAGCTTCCTATTCCAAAAAGGAGAATCGGCCTGCAGAACTCAAATGGGTATAAGATGACAGTTTTAATAAAGAAATAATTAAACCGGAAATTATTTAAAGCTTACAGCTGGCGGCTTGTTAAGAGCTCAGAAGGGATTCAGTCCAGTTTTGCTGCAATCTTCCAAACTCTCATTCAACAGAGACTTGGTCATCTCATTGATATCAGCATCAGTCAGCTGTATCTGGCAGTGGCGTTGCGGATCTTTTAAATCGCAGGTGTACTCGCACATCAAACCGGAGCGGCGGCTTAATGGCATAATTCTCCAGGCGACCCAGCATCGAACCAGGTCGATTCCGGTCAAACCATTGGCCATTAAGGCTCTAATATTTGAAAAGATGGGCATATATTTGGCCCACTCTGCTGTGCTGATTCGATCGGGGAGGGGGTGCCTGTTGCTAAGCCGGCTCTCAAGGTAACCCGGCAGAGGGTTTTCCCCTTCTGGAGAGGTATCTTGACAATAAAACCAAGTTTGGTTCCAGTCCTTAGGATGACTGGGCAGCTTGGCGGCTGGGAAGGTGGCTTCTTTCCGCCTCTGAATCGAAATCCCACCTAACTCTAGGCTGGGCCCGTCTGTAAACTCAGTCTGCCGATTTAAGTAATAGAATTCTCTGAACAACACTACAGTGGGCTCCTGTTGAAGGTATACTTCGCAAAACACTTGAAAATTGCAGATGTTTGAAACGTAATTGGGCACGTTATCTTGAGGATGGAGCTTGAAAAAGTGCAGCACATCGCGGAAAATTTTTGAGCCGAGAGGGGTAAAACCCTGGAGCAGATGATCAGTAAAGACAATTATTTCACCTTCTTTGGGTTTAGGAGGGGTTTCTGTGCCTCGGGCCCTCCAATGGATGACATCTTTTTTGGCTAAGACGCCCGTTTGGACATACTCGTTCAACATTTCCTCGGTAACCCAGGAGACGACCCAGTTGCATGAAGTGACAGTCTTTGTCATTTTTGCGAAGAAAGATCTAAGAAGAAAATATTGCCAGTTTGAGATTATGCCGATAAGCCGGTCATTGATTCAAAAGTAAGTGCTATAAAGAGCCAGCATGTTAAGCCGGAAGATAACACTGAGTTATAAAGATAAATATATTGGCGGCTTAAAAGGGGACTAATGATATATGGCGGGTCACGGTTTATTAGTTAAGACGCCCGGACAGTTGCTACACTTCAAATTTATAAGTGAGGATTTGCTAAGTAATGGACCAAACATATTTCATAGATTGGCACTATAATTTTGGATCTGCAGCAGTTCAGAAAATAAAATAAATTCTAAACCTAATGTGACGGTAGCAGAAAGTTCGTGTGCTCAGATGATATCATTTATAGAGGGGATGTATTCTGGTATTGAAAACGAGTGCTAAACTGCTACCGCACAAGTTTGGTATCATATTCAGATCAAAACTACTCGATCTAAAGAAGAACCGAGAAGAACTCCGACGAACTAGGCAAACCCTAATGGAGATCTGCTATGTGGGAGAAGGAGTACTTACAGATGCTGTTGGACAGCGGAGGTGTGTTGCAGTGCTCTGGTCCGTTCAGGGTGATACAGCGGCCGGAGTCAAGGCGGTTGATGAAGGCCGACGGCGGCGGAGCTCCGGAGGCGTCGGCTATCGTGAGGAAGGAGAAGAAAAGGCAGAGGCGGGGGTAAAAATGAAAAGGAGGACCCCCTGTCCCTATTTATAAGGAGGTGGATAAATTGGCATGCGCGGGAATCGAGGAGGCTGAAAAAATGATTATGTGGCTACAAAGACACCTCGATTTTCGGGAGGTCCATTAAAGATAAATATTTGTTGAGATATTCTGGGTTTGCGTGTAATTAATGCGCCTGATGTCATGGCGGGTTACCGTGGTTCTGTGAACTAACGTCATGGCGGGTTATAGCAAGTTCATAAAAGTTGATGATGGAAGATTCTGCTAAGTCAAGTACTGAAGATTGATGTGAACAAGTTCAAATCAACCTGGGGCCTAATGTTGGCGATATAACTATTGAGTATGACCCGCCCAGGAGGGACCGGGTCATACCACTGGCGACTTAAAGATGAAGATGGCAGGTCATGAAGCAAGTCTATTGAAGGCCTAAGACCCAAAGGCGACTTGAGGCCCAAGAGGATGAACCGCCATATGATTAACTTGTATTGTAAGGCAAGCTTAGTTAGTCATCAAGCCGGACACGTTGTGTATGAGCCGGCCGGGACTCTGTAAGCCGCCGGGCATCAACCTGTGTATATAAAGGGGTGACCCGGTGGCCGCTTAACTCAAGAAACAATCAATCGAGAGCTAGGTCAAGCGTATTCGCTCCCTTGTAATCGAAACTCCAACAATACAACTGAAAGAAGGACGTAGGCTTTTACCTCATTGAGAGGGGCCGAACCTGGGTAAACTCTCTGTGTCCTTTGTCCCGTTCAACCCCTTCAAGCTAACCTAGTTGCGATGGCTCCACACCTAAGTCCTTTTGCTAGGGCATCTGCCGTGTTAAGACTACGACAAACCCTCTTGTCGAGAGGTTAAATTTAGTTGAAAAAGAAAACAATTACTTGAAGGAAAAAATGAAAAGAATTAAGGAGGAGAAGATGGAATTGGTGTTGCATGTTGCCGATGTCGTCGATGATCACAAGATCAAGATGGATAAAATGCGCTTGGAGATTAGAAAGATTTGAAAGTATGCCATTGATAGTGAGGCTTGGTATCACTATGCTGTTGGATCAATTCTTACCTTAGTTGCGGTCTTGATCGCATTTGTTGTTGCATTTAAATGCTTTAGCTAGAGAGTTTGTATGTTGTTTTATGAGAATAAGTGTGTATGAACTTGTATTAATTTGGTCTTTTCGGTGTTGTGTAATGAAGATGAGCTGGCAATGGATGTACGATGACAGATGCTCTCCCCAGTTCATTAATGGCGTGCATACTTTTCTGCTTGCGGCTGAGGCAAACAAGCGGGCGGATGGTTTTATGTGTTGTCCATGTGCTAACTGTAAGTGTTGGGTTATGTAGCATGCAATTTCAAAAAAATTCTACGCTCACACAAGATCTATCTAGGATATGCATAGAAATGAGAGGGGGAGAGTGTGTCTACGTACCCTCGTAGACTGAAAGCGGAAGCGTTAGTTTAACGCGGTTGATGTAGTCGAACTTCTTCGCGATCCAACCGATCAAGCACCGAACGTATGGCACCTCCGAGTTCTGCACACGTTCAGCTCGATGAAGTCCCTCAAACTCTTGATTCAGCAAAGTGTTGAGGGAGTAGATGAGTTCCGTCAGCACGACGGCGTGGTGACGGTGATGGTGAAGTGATCCGCGCAGGGCTTCGCCTAAGCACAGCGAGAATATGACCGAGGGTGTAATCTGTGGAGGGGGCGCCGCACACGGCTAACAGATGTTGTTGTGTCCTTTTGGGGCGCCCCCTCTCCTCTATTTATATATGAGTAGGGGCTTGGAGTTGAAGGAATAGTACCATGTGAACAGTAACCGTGAATTGTACACACGTGGACTTGGACTCCAAGTCCAATCCTATTCCTACTAGGACACCTTCCCTTTTTGCCTTCCCTAGCCACCTGGGCTTTTGAGGACTTAGTGCGCCTAGCCCAATAAGGCCAGGGCGCTTCCACTTAGCCCATGCCAGCCCTTGGGACGTGGTGGACCCACTTGTGGACTTCCGGACCCCTCCGGAATCCTCCGGAACCTTCTGGAAGCTTCACGGTACAATACCGAAAAAACTGCACTTTTTTCCGGAACCGAAAATATGACTTCCCATATATAAATCTTTATATCTCGACCATTCCGAGACTCCTCGTCATGTCCGTGATCTCATCCGAGACTCCGAACAACATTCGGTTACCAAATCACATAACTCATATAACACAATATCGTCATCGAACGTTAAGCGTGCGGACCCTACGGGTTCGAGAACTATGTAGACATGACCGAGACACCTCTCCGGTCAATAACCAATAGAGGAGCCTGGATGCTCATATTGGCTCCCACATATTCTACGAAGATCTTTATCGGTCGAACCGCATAACAACATATGTCATTCCCTTTGTCATCGGTATGTTACTTGCCCGAGATTCGATCGTCGGTATCATTATACCTATTTCAGTCTCGTTACCGGCAAGTCTCTTTACTCGTTCCATAATGCATCATCCCGTAACTAAATCATTAGTCACATTGCTTGCAAGGCTTCATATGATGTGCATTACTGAGAGGGCCCAGAGATACCTCTCCGATACTCGGAGTGACAAATCCTAATCTCGATCTATGCCAACCCAACAAACACCTTCGGAGACACCTGTAGAGCATCTTTATAATCACCCAGTTACGTGGTGACATTTGATAGCACACAAGGTGTTCCTCCGGTATTCGGGAGTTGCATAATCTCATAGTCAGAGGAATATGTATAAGTCATGAAGAAAGCAATAGCAATAAAACTTAACGATCATTATGCTAAGCTAACGGATGGGTCTCGTCCATCACATCATTCTCCTAATGATGTGATCCCGTTGATCAAATGACAACACATGTCTATGGTCAGGAAACTTAACCATCTTTGATTAACGAGCTAGTCAAGTAGAGGCATACTAGGGACACTTTGTTTTGTCTATGTATTCACACATGTATCAAGTTTCCGATTAATACAATTCTAGCATGAATAATAAACATTTATCATGATATAAGGAAATATAAATAACAACTTTATTATTGCCTCTAGGGCATATTTCCTTCAGTCTCCCACTTGCACTAGAGTCAATAATCTAGTTCACATCGCCATGTGATTTAACACCAATAGTTCACATCTTTATGTGATTAACACCCATAGTTCACATCGCCATGTGACCAACACCCAAAGGGTTTACTAGAGTCAATAATCTAGTTCACATCGCTATGTGATTAACACCCAAAGAGTACTAAGGTGCGATCATGTTTTGCTTGTGAGAGAAGTTT
The DNA here is from genome assembly GCA_011799875.1 of Thinopyrum elongatum. NCBI lineage: Eukaryota > Viridiplantae > Streptophyta > Magnoliopsida > Poales > Poaceae > Thinopyrum > Thinopyrum elongatum. The sequence goes on from CM022300.1 coordinate 592,087,709, forward strand.
AGTCAACGGGTCTGCCACATTCAGATCCGTATGTATTTTGCAAATTTCTATGTCTACAATGCTCTGCATGGAGCTACTCTAGCTAATTGCTCCCACGTTCAATACGTATCTAGATTGAGACTTAGAGTCATCTAGATCAGTGTCAAAGCTTGCATCGACGTAACTCTTTACGACGAACTCTTCATCACCTCCATAACCGAGAAACATTTCCTTAGTCCTCTAAGGATAATTTTGACCGCTGTCTAGTGATCTACTCCTGGATCACTATTGTACCCCCTTGACAAACTCATGGTAAGGTACACAACAGGTTTGGTACACAGCATGGCATACTTTATAGAACCTGTGGCTGAGGCATAGGGAATGACTTTCATTCTCTCTCTATCTTCTGCCGTGGTCATGCTTTGAGTCTTACTCAACTTTATACCTTGAATACAGGCAAGAACTCTTTCTTTGACTAATCCTTTTTGAACTCCTTCAAAACTTTGTCAAGGTATGTGCTTTGTGAAAGTCTTATTAAGCGTCTCGATCTATCCCTATAGATCTTGATGCTCAATACTTAAGCAGCTTCACCGAGGTCTTTTTATTGAAAAATTCTTATTCAAGTATCCTTTTATGCTATCCAGAAATTCTATATCATTTCCAATCAACAATATGTCATCCACATATAATATCAGAAATGCTACAGAGCTCCCACTCACTTTCTTGTAAATACAGGCTTCTCCAAAAGTCTGTATAAAACCATATGCTTTAATCACACTATCAAAGTGTATATTCCAACTCCGAGATGCTTGCACCTGTCCATAAATGGATCGCTGGAGGTTGCACACTTTGTTAGCACATTTAGGATCGACAAAACCTTCTGGTTACATCATATACAACTCTTCTTTGAGAAATCCATTAAGGAATGCAGTTTTGACATCCATTTGCCAGATTTCATAATCATAAAATGCGGCAATTGCTAACATGATTCGGACAGACTTAAGCATCGCTACGGGTGAGAAAGTCTCATCGTAGTCAACTCCTTAACTTGTCGAAAAAACCTTTTGCAACAAGTTGAGCTTTGTAGACAGTAACATTACTACCAGTGTCAGTCTTCCTCTTGAAAATCCATTTATTCTCTATGGCTTGCCGATCATTGGGAAAGTTAACCAAAGTCCATACTTTGTTCTCATACATGGATCCCATCTCAGATTTCATGGCCTCAAGCCATTTCGAGGAATCTGGGCTCATCCTCGCTTCCTCATAGTTCATAGGTTCGTCATGGTCTAGTAACATGACTTCCAGAACAAGATTACCATACCACTCTGGAGCGGAACGTACTCTGGCTGACCTACGAGGTTCTGTAATAACTTGATCTGAAGTTTCATGATCATCATCATTAGCTTCCTCACTAATTGGTGTAGGCATCACTGGAACTGATTTCTATGATGAGCTATATTCCAATTCAAGAGAAGGTACAATTACCTCATCAAGTTCTGCTTTCCTCCCACTCACATTCTTTCGAGAGAAACTCCTTCTCTAGAAAGGATCCATTCTTAGCAACAAAAATCTTGCCTTCGGATCTATGATAGAAGGTGTACCCAACAGTTTCTTTTGGGTATCCTATGAAGACGCACTTCTCCGATTTGGGTTCGAGCTTATCAGGCTGAAGCTTTTTCACATAAGCATCGCAACCCCAAACTTTACGAAACGACAGCTTAGGTTTCTTGCCAAACCACAGTTCATATGGTGTCGTCTCAACGGATTTAGATGGTGCCCTATTTAACGTGAATGCAGTTGTCTTTAATGCATAACCCCAAAACGATAGTGGTTAATCGGTAAGAGACATCATAGATCGCACCATATCTAATAAAGTACGGTTACGACATTCGGACACACCATTACGCTGTGGTGTTCCAGGTGGCGTGAGTTGCGAAACTATTCCACATTGTTTTAAATGAAGAGCAAACTCGTAACTCAAATATTCGCCTCCGCGATCAGATCGTAGAAACTTTATTTTCTTGTTACGATGATTCTCCACTTCACTCTGAAATTCTTTGAACTTTTCAAAAGTTTCAAACTTGTGTTTCGTTAAGTAGATATACCCATATCTGCTCAAATCATCTGTGAAGGTCAGAAAATAACGATACCCGCCGCGAGCCTCAACACTCATCAGACTGCATACATCAGTATGTATTAGTTCCAATAAGTCATTAGCTCGCTCCATTGTCCTGGAGAATGGAGTTTTTGTCATATTGCCCATGAGGCATGGTTTGCAAGCATCAAAGGATTCATAATCAAGTGATTACAAAAGTCCATCTGCATGGAGTTTCTTCATGCGCTTTACACCAATATGACCTAAACGGCAGTGCCACAAATATGTTGCACAATCATTATCAACTTTGCATCTTTTGGCATCAATATTATGAATATGTGTATCACCACGATCGAGATTCAATAAACCATTTATATTGAGTGTATGACCATAGAAGGTTTTATTCATGTAAACAGAACAACAATTATTCTCTGACTTAAATGAATAACCGTATCGCAATAAACATGATCCAATCATATTCATGCTCAACGCAAACACCAAATAACATTTATTTAGGTCCAACACTAATCCCGAAGGTAGAGGGAGTGTGCGATGGTGATCTTATCAACCTTGGAATCACTTCCAACACACATTGTCACCTCGTCATTAACTAGACTCTGTTCATTTTGCAACTCCTGTTTCGAGTTACTAATGTTAGCAACTGAACCAGTATCAAATACCCAGGGGCTACTTTGAACACTAGTAAAATACACATCAATAACATGTATATCAAATATACCTTTGTTCACTTTGCCATCTTTCTTATCCGCCAAATACTTGGGGCAGTTCTGCTTCCAGTGACCAGTCCCTTGGCAGTAGAAGCACTCAGTTTCAAGCTTGGGTCCAGCTTTGGGTTTCTTCCCGGGAGTGACAACTTGCTTGCCATTCTTCTTGAAGTTCCCTTTCTTTCCCTTGCCCTTTTTCTTGAAACTAGTGGTCTTGTCAACCATCAACACTCAATGCTATTTCTTGATTTCTACCTTCGCCGATTTCAGCATCGCAAAGAGCTTGGGAATCGTTTTCGTCATCCCTTGCATATTATAGTTCATCACGAAGTTCTAATAACTTGGTGATAGTGACTAGAGAACTCTGTCAATCACTATCTTATCTGGAAGATGAACTCCCACTTGATTCAAGCGATTGTAGTACCCAGACATTCTGAGCATATGCTCACTAGCTGAGCTATTCTCCTCCATCTTGTAGGAAAAGTACTTGTCAGAGGTCTCACACCTCTCGACACGGGCATCAGTCTGAAATACCAATTTCAACTCTTGGAACATCTTATATGCTTCGTGGCGTTTAAAACGTTTTTGAAGTCACGGTTATAAGCCGTAAAGCATGGTGCACTAAACTATCAAGTAGTCATCATACCGAGCTTGTCAAACGTTCATAATGTCTGCATCTGCTCCTGCAATAGGTCTGTCACCTAGCGGTGCATCAAGGACATTATTCTTCTGTGCAGCAATGAGGATAATCCTCAGATAACAGAACCAGTCCGCATCACTGCTACTATCATCTTTCAACTTAGTTTTCTCTAGGAACATATCAAAAATAAAACAGGGGAGCTATACGCGAGCTATTGAACTACAACATAATTTGCAAATACTACCAGGACTAAGTTCATGATAAATTAAAGTTCAATTGATCATATTACTTAAGAACTCCCACTTAGATAGACATCCCTCTAGTCATCTAAATGATCACGTGATCCATATCAATTAAACCATGTCCGATCATCACGTGAGATGGAGTAGTTTTCAATGGTGAACATCTCTATGTTGATCATATCTACTATATGATTCACATTCGACCTTTCGGTCTCAGTGTTCCGAGGCCATATCTGCATATGCTAGGCTCGTCAAGTTTAACCCGAGTATTCCGCGTGTGCAAAACTGTCTTGCACCCGTTGTATTTGAACGTAGAGCTTATCACACCCGATCATCACGTGGTGTCTCGGCATGACGAACTGTCGCAACGGTGCATACTTAGGGAGAACACTTATACCTTGAAATTTTTAGTGAGGGATCATCTTATAATGCTACCGTCGTACTAAGCAAAATAAGATGCATAAAGATAAACATCACATGCAATCAAAATATGTGACATGATATGGCCATCATCATCTTGTGCTCATGATCTCCATCACCGAAGCAACGTCATGATCTCCATCGTCACCGGCTTGACACCTTGATCTCCATCGTAGCGTCGTTGTCGTCTCACCAACTATTGCTTCTACTACTATCGCTACCGCATAGTGATAAAGTAAAACAATTACATGGCATTTGCATTGCCTACAATAAAGCGACAACCATAAGGCTCCTGCCAGTTGCCGATAACTATTACAAAACATGATCATCTCATACAATAACGTGTATCACATCATGTCTGGACCATATCACATCACAATATGCCCTGCAAAAACAAGTTAGACGTCCTCTACTTTGTTGTTTGCAAGTTTTACGTGGCTGCCATGGGCTTCTAGTAAGAACCGTTCTTACCTACGCATCAAAACCACAACGATTTTTCGTCAAGTGTGTTGTTTTAACCTTCAACAAGGACCGGCCGTAGTCAAACTCGATTCAACTAAAGTTGGAGAAACAGACACCAGCCAGCCACCTGTGTGCAAGGCACGTCGGTAGAATCAGTCTCATGAACGCGGTCATGTAATGTCGGTTCAGGCCGCTTCATCCAACAATATCGAAAATCAAAGTAAGACGTTGGTGGTAAGCAGTATGACTATTATCGCCCACAACTCTTTGTGTTCTACTCGTGCATATCATCTATGCATAGACCTGGCTCTGATACCACTGTTGGGCTATGTAGCATGCAATTTCAAAAAAATTCTATGCTCACGCAAGATCTATCTAGGAGATGCATAGCAACAAGAGGGGGAGAGTGTGTCTACGTACCCTCTTAGACCGAAAGCGGAAGCATTAGCTTAACGCGGTTGATGTAGTCGAATGTCTTCGCGATCCAACCGATCAAGCACCGAACGTACGGCACCTCCGAGTTCTGCACACGTTCAGCTCGATGACGTCCCTCGAACTCTTGATCCAGCAAAGTGTTGAGGGAGTAGATGAGTTCCATCAGCATGACGGCATGGTGACGGTGATGGTGAAGTGATCCGCGCAGGGCTTCGCCTAAGCACCGCGAGAATATGACCGAGGGTGTAATCTGTGGAGGGGGCGCCGCACACGGCTAACAGATGTTGTTGTGTCCTTTTGGGGCGCCCCCTCTCCTCTATTTATATATGTAGGGGCTTGGAGTTGAAGGAATAGTACCATGTGAACAGTAACCATGAATAGTACACACGTGGACTTGGACTCCAAGTCCAATCCTATTCCTACTAGGACACCTTCCCTTTTTGCCTCCCCTAGCCACATGGCTTTTGAGGACTTAGTGCGCCTAGCCCAATAAGGCCAGGGCGCTTCCCCTTAGCCCATGCCAGCCCTTGGGACATGGTGGACCCACTTGTGGACTTCCGGACACCTCCGGAATCCTTCGGAACCTTCTGGAAGCTTCACGGTACAATACCGAAAAAACTGCACTTTTTTTCGGAACCGAAAATATGACTTCCCATATATAAATCTTTATCTCTCGACCATTCCGAGACTCCTCGTCATGTCCTCGATCTCATCCGGGACTCCGAACAACATTCGGTCACCAAATCACTTAACTCGTATAATACAATATCGTCATCGAACGTTAAGCGTGCGGACCCTACGGGTTCGAGAACTATGTAGACATGACCGAGACACCTCTTCGGTCAATAACCAATAGCGGAACCTGGATGCTCATATTGGCTCCCACATATTCTACGAAGATCTTTATCGGTCGAATCACATAACAACATACGTCATTCCCTTTGTCATCGGTATGTTACTTGCCTGAGATTCGATCGTCGGTATCATCATACCTAGTTCAATCTTGTTACCGGCAAGTCTCTTTACTCGTTCCATAATGCATCATCCCGTAACTAACTCATTAGTCACATTGCTTGCAAGGCTTCATATGATGTGCATTACCGAGAGGGCCCAGAGATACCTCTCCGATACTCGGAGTGACAAATCCTAATCTCGATCTACGCCAACCCAACAAACACCTTCGGAGACACCTGTAGAGCATCTTTATAATCATCTAGTTACGTTGTGATGTTTGATAGCACACAAGGTGTTCCTCCGGTATTCGGGAGTTGCATAATCTCATAGTCAGAGGAATATGTATAAGTCATGAAGAAAGCAATTGCAATAAAACTTAACGATCATTATGCTAAGCTAACGGATGGGTCTCGTCCATCACATCATTCTACTAATGATATGATCCCATTTATCAAATGACAACACATGTCTATGGTCAGGAAACTTAACCATCTTTGATTAACGAGCTAGTCAAGTAGAGGCATACTAGGGACACTTTGTTTTGTCTATGTATTCACACATGTATCAAGTTTCCGGTTAATACAATTCTAGCATGAATAATAAACATTTATCATGATATAAGGAAATATAAATAACAACTTTATTATTGCCTCTAGGGCATATTTCCTTCAGTAAGAATGATCGAAATTACTCTAACGCAAGAACCATTCACGTCAAGCTGTTTGAGTCCGGTTTCATGTTCGGCTATAACTGTTGGACCAAGCACAGAGAAAGAGGGGTCTTAATGGAAGAGAATGAAGAAGAAGAGGATGACGACAGCTATCCTGGCCATGGATTCCCTGAATACGATGGTACAACAATAATGGGGGAAGAAGCTGTGCCAGCAATGCGGGAAGAAGCTGAAGAAGAGGCATCAGATGAGCCCGCTGATGATCTTGGTCAGGCCATTGCCGATGCAAAGAGAAACTGCGCAAGTGAAAAGGAGAGGCTGAAGTTGCAGCGGATGTTAGAGGATCACAAGAAATTGTTGTACCCAAATTGCGAAGCTGACAAGAAAAAGCTGGGCACCACACTGGAATTGCTGCAATAGAAGACAGAGAATGGTGTATCTGACAAGGAATTTGAAAAGTTGCTGATAATGTTAAAGAAGATGCTTCCAAAGGACAACGAATTGCCCGACAGTACGTACGAAGCAAAGAAGGCTGTCTGCCCTCTAGGATTAGAGGTGCAGAAGATACATGCATGCCCTAATGACTGCATCCTCTACCGCGGTGAGTACGAGGATTTGAATGCACGCCCGGTATGTGGTGCAATGCGCTATAAGATCAGTCGCGATGACCCTGGTGATGTTGATGGCGAGCGCCCTAGGAAGAAGATTCATGCCAAGGTGATGTGGTATGCTCCTATAATACCACGGTTGAAACGTTTATTCCAAAACAAGGAGCATGCCAAGTTGATGCGATGGCACAAAGAAGACCGTAAGAAAGACGGGAAGCTGAGAGTACCCGCTGACGGGTCGCAGTGGAGAAAAATCAAGAGAAAGTGGGAGGAATTTGTAGATGACGCAAGGAACATATGGTTTGGTCTAAGCGCAGATGGGATTGATCCTTTTGGGGAGCAGAACAGCAATCATAGCACCTGGCCTGTGACTCTATGTATGCATAACCTTCCTCCTTGGTTGTGCGTGAAGCGGAAATTCGTTATGATGCCAGTGCTCATCCAAGGCCCTAAGCAACCCGGCAACGACATTGATGTGTACCTAAGGCCATTAGTTGAAGAACTCTTATAGCTGTGGAATGAAAAAGGTGTACGTGTGTGGGATGAGCACAATCAGGAGGAATTTGACCTACATGCGTTGCTGTTTGTGACCATCAATGATTGGCCTGCTCTTAGTAACCTTGCAGGACAGACAAACAAGGGATACCGCGCATGCACGCACTGTTTAGATGATACCGACAATATATACTTGGATAATTGTAAGAAGAATGTGTACCTGGGACATCGTCGATTTCTTCCGGGCAGGCATCCCGTAAGAAAGAAAGGCAAGCATTTCAAAGGTGAGGCAGATCACCGGAAGAAGCCTCGCCACCGTACTGGTCGTGATATACTTGATATGGTCAAGTATTTAAAAGTAATCTTTGGAAAGGGTCCTGGCGGACAATCTGTTCCGAATGACGCTGACGGACGCGCACCCCTATGTGGAAGAAGAAATCTATATTTTGGGACCTACCCTATTGGATAGACCAAGAGGTCCGCTCTGCAATCGACGTGATGCACATGACGAAGAATCTTTGCGTGAACCTGCTAGGCTTCTTGGGCGTGTATGGGAAGACAAAAGATACACCGAAGGCACGGGAGGACCAGCAATGTATGCACGGAAAAGACGGCATACATCAGGGTCATGCCAGCTACGCTCTTACCAAAGAAGAGAAGGAAATCTTCTTTGAATGCCTACTCAGTATGAAGGTCCCGTCTGGCATCTCATCGAATATAAAGGGAATAATAAATATGGCAGAGAAAAAGTTCCAGAACCTAAAGTCTCATGACTGCCACGTGATTATGACGCAACTGCTTCCGGTTGCATTGAGGGGGCTTCTACCGGAAAACGTTCGATTAGCCATTGTGAAGCTATGTGCATTTCTCAATGCAATCTCTCAGAAGGTAATCGATCGAGAAATCATACCAAAGTTAGAGAATGATTTGGTGCAATGTCTTGTTAGTTTCGAGTTGGTGTTCCCACCATCTTTCTTTAATATCATGATGCACGTCCTAGTTCACCTAGTCGAAGAGATTGCCATTCTGGGTCCTGTATTTCTACACAATATGTTCCCCTTTGATGACTGGATTACACGTGAACAAACGGTGTCTTTCGCCGGTTGGTTGCAGACACGTCTCATGCATGACGACACTGTTGAAGATGAGCTGTACTTGTTCTCCAAGTTACCATCTTCGAATATATTGACTTTCAAAGGTTATGAGATAAATGGGAATACATTTTACACGATCGCCCAAGATAAAAAGAGCACCAACCAAAACAGTGGTGTCCGCTTTGATGCAGCAAACACCAATAGGCCAAAGGACACATATTATGGTTACATAGAGGAGATATGGGAACTTGACTATGGACGTGATTTGAAGGTCCCTTTGTTTCGGTGCAAATGGGTCAATCTGACAGGAGGCGGGGTAACGGAAGACCCGTAGTACGGAATGACAACAGTGGATCTCAACAATCTTACATACGCAGACGAACCATTCATCCTAGCCAATGATGTGGCGCAGGTTTTCTATGTGAAGGACATGTCTACCAAGGCGAGAAAAAGAAAAGATAAGGAAGCGAATACATCATACGACGAGCCAAAGCGCCACATAGTTCTTTCAGGAAAAAGAAACATCGTGGGAGTGGAGGACAAGACAGACATGTCAGAAGATTATGAAAAGTTTCATGAAATTGCTCCCTTCACCGTGAATATTGAACCGAGCATCCAGTGAAATGATGAAGATTGTCCATGGTTACGGCTCAAAGGGACACACGCGAAGAAAATGTTTTATACCCAAAGATCCCACTCTGGGATGTGACCGGCTTCACTGTCATTACTTTCTTCTCTAGTGAGTTTCCGGACTTATATATCTGGAAAGTGCCACTTCGGACAAACCGGAGGGAATCTTTGTAATAGTTAGGGTAGTTATGTGTTTTGGCATTTGAAACACTAAGAAATATTATGTACAAACAAATTTTCAACCCTTTCTGTTTGCTATTTTTCATGCATTTACTGATTTTTTTGAGCTAAATGACCCTGAAATTGAAAAGCACTACAAATGAATTCTGAAAAGGTTGAAAGTTGATATGGTATCATCATTTTACCCACATAGCATGTGCTAAAAAGTTGAGTGGGTTATGGCAAAATCTGGATGCACTTCGTGTGCAAAATGGACAATCTCTTTCGAAGTTCAGGGTTTCGAACGAAAACTCATTTGTTACAAAGGCATTTCATTTTTTTAAACATATTTCAACTTCAGACTTTTTGTGCGTTCAGTATGCACCATTCGAAGCCACGTCATCAATTTTCAACCCTTTCTGACTTCATTTGCTATTTTTCATGCATTTACTGATTTTTTTGAGCTAAATGACCCTGAAATTGAAAAGCACTACAAAGAACTCTGAAAAGGTTGAAATTTGGCATGGTAACATCATTTCACCCACATGGTATGTGCTAAAAAGTTGAGAGGGTGACGGCAAAATCTGGATGCACTTCGTGTACAAACTGGGCTATCGCTGTCGAAGTATCAGGGTTTCCGACGAAAACTCGTCTGTTAGAAAGACATTTCATTTTTTTAAATAACCTAAGAATTATCAAATTGAATATAATTATAAAACACGCTAATATTAAACAGCAAAAAAAAGAATAAATCTATTTTTAAAGTAAAGTTATTCACAAACTTGTGATTCACATAAATTTCAAATAATTCAAATTTAAACTATTCAAATTTAAATACTACTGGCACTAACAGAAAGTTTATAATTTTGTTTTACCTAAAGCAAAAAGATTCACAAAGAAACTCTAAATAAAGCAAAAAACAACACAGAAAGAAAAGAAAATAAATAAAGCAAAAAAATTTTTTAACAAAAGCCCGCCTATTGGGCTGCCACGGCCTGCATACGACTAGAAACTCAACCTCTAGTTGGGCCAGGATGCAGGCCCGTACGGCCCAGTAGGCCCCACTGGGCGGCAGAGGTGCGGTAGGCCCAGAAGGCCTGCATTAGAGAGGAGCTCGACACGGTAGCCGCGGCGGGGCTTATAAACCAGTGCGAGCTCCTCTCAACTAGCGAGGTGGGACTAAACATCGACCGCGCCCCTCGCCTGGCACACAACTTTTAGTCGCGGTTGATGGCTCCAACCGCGACTAAAGACCCCCCTTTAGCGGTTGGAGACACCAACCGCGACTAAAGGCCCCCCCTTCCCGCCGCTTGGCCTGGCCAAAAGTGACCTTTAGTCCCGGTTGGTGGCTTCAACCGGGACTAAAGGTGCCTCCTATATAAGCAGCACTTACGAAAATTTCGTTCCCCATTCTTCATCGACGCCGAACAAACGCCGCCAGGCTGCCACCGTCGCCCGCGCTGATCGACGCCGCCAGGCTGCCCCCGAGCCCGTCCTCGTCGTCGCCGACGCCGCCGCGCCTCCTCTCCGATCCAACGCCACCCCCCTCGATCTCCTCCTCGACCTCGCCCATGCCTCGCCGTCGCCATCACCTCGACCTCACCCGTGCTGTGAGCCCCTCTCCCCCTCTCCTCCCTCCAATCGAAGCCGCCGCGCCGCCGCAGGTGCCCACACGCGCATACACACACACACACAAAAATTGTTCATCTTTTTTTTCATTCATAGATTAATTTTTTTTTACTAGATGTTGTGTATGATGTATATATGTATGAATACAATGTATGATGTATGTATACAATATATGTATGTATGTATATAATTTGCATAGAAAACATTCGACCACATGTGTCTTTTCCAAACCGGAATTAATTAGTATAATATATGTGTAGAAATTTTGAGGAATTTTGACATTTGAGGAATTTTGACTAGTTTTTTTATACATGTATGCATGAATGTTGGATTTTTTATTTAGTTGTTTTAGATGATTATTTAGTATATATGTATCTACAGAATTTTTTTCACTATACATGTTGGTATATTAGTATATATGTATGTATAGAAAAAAGTTCACGAATTTTGACATTTGAAGAATTAATTAGTATATTAGTATATATGTATGTATAGAAATTATTAGTTTATATGTTTTAGATGATTATTTTTTCACTATATGTATGTACGTTTAGTTTTTTTCACTAGTTTTTTATAAAATGTATTGTATAATGTATATGTAGATGAACGGTGGAATTTGCATAGATTTGCTAATTTTTTAGTTTTTTATACTTATAGAAAAAAGTTACATAGGAAAAAGTTGCATAGAAAAAAGTTGACCATGTATTGACAATCAAACATGCTGTACCTTTTAGTGTGGGTTAATTTGCATATAGGTTTTTTATGTCATAGGTAGAATGGTCTTTTGAATAGAATAGTAAACTAGTAATTCGTATAGGTTTTTTGAATATAGGTTTATAATATAAATTTTTATGTCATTATCACTTAGTCATCAAAGAATGCTATACCTTTTAGGAGGATTGTTGATTCATTTACATTCCGACAAATTTTTGGCGCTCGATATGTCCTATTTTAGCAAAGGTCTTGCCGTAATTTTTAATCTTTGAATTATGAACATATATAGGAAATGTCTGACGATGATAAGATCCCCGAGTGCGATGACTGTACCGATGACGGGGGTATGTGCGACAGGCCGCACCTAGATGACGGGAGTCATGATTCCCGGTAAGGCCTCCTGCTTGGGAGCCTCCTAACTATTCTTGCTTGTCGGTGGCCTCCACGTAGTAGTAGGCACCCTCGGGGTAGTAGTAGTGGTCGTCGGCGGTGGCATCTGGCTCCTGGGATCCATCACCTGATTGCAACAATCGGGTAGAGGGGAAAAAGGTAGCAAAGCAACCGTGAGTACTCATCCAAAGTACTCGCAAGACTGACATCAGAACTTTGCTAAGTATGCATCAGTACTAAAGGAATGAGCTGTATCTGTGGACTGAACTGCAGAATGCCAAAGGAGAAGGGAAAGCCTAGCCTATCGAAGACTAGCATCTTCAAGCATCTTGCAACATTCAGAAGAGTATAGAAATACATATTATAATTAACAAGTATGTTGTAACATCAGCGCCCAGAGATCCTTTCTCGACTCCCTGCGAGAAAGCAATCCCGGAGCCATCATATCCATTTCATGCCTCAGCATCCAGTTCTAGTTGTATCGATCGGGATACAACTGTGAGCCTCCGTTACCGTGGACACGACTATTCGAATAGATATACTTTCATGTATGGGTGCACCAACTTACCCAACATGCTCGATTAACTCCGGTCGGACACACCATCAGGTCATGACTGGCCTCGGCTGATCGACACGCCGTAGTCCTACCTAGGTTCCGCAGACAGGTCCCCGCCAGTCTACATCCTAAGCGCTCCGGGGTCTCGGGCCCATCGCCCTTTGCACTCCGGGTCGTTGCACGTAGGGCGGGTCCAAGCACCACCTCTGTCCTGGATGGCGCCGGCCCAGCCATGCCGCAATGCTGAACTGGACATCTAACAAAGCTTTCCGAAGAAACGTATGATGCCGAGTGCCCGTACTTATTCCCGCGTGGTGGTCAGTGCAAAAAAGGCCCGAGGCCTACTTGGATCACATATCCAAACCGTAGTGTGTTGGGAGCACGCGGTAACGAGCAGAGACTCACGATCGATGTGACCTCGTCGCCTCGTCTCGTGGACTTACGGCAAGGGCCCGGGATGCCCGGCCGTGCCACATAGAAAACTCGCGGGTACCCTACAGGTCAACCCGACTTCACATGAACTCGCGGGTACCTTTCAGGTCAACCCGACTCGCATGAGACTGTCGGGAACTTAGGCTCACCTCTACCGGGGTGGTACCGCCTGTCCCTCCAGTCCTGCAGTAATAGTAACTCTCGCGGGTACCCCTCGGGGCCGACCCGTCTTTAACATGGTTCTGGGGGTAAAGTCAAAATAACCGTGTGTCCAAAACACAAAGGAGGAATCCGAGGAATCACCCTCGCTGGATTCCACTTGATGTAATTGTCAAGGTGAACTTAGAGGAATCACCCTCGAGGGTTCACTCTTGATGTGTTGCACAGCAGAGTCGTTATCGAGAGTGGTGAAGGAGGATTCACCCTCCGTAGCACATTCATTCTCCAAGAGGGGCGTCACCCGCAAGCCTGTCGTGTCCCGAGTCACCCTACACGAACCTCGTTCAACGCGGCTCCGTCGTTCTACCTAATGGAATCCCACGGCACGCTGTTGCTGGTCTATAGATGTGGTGAGTTGGATGGAAAGAAAAGAAAAAAGAAACCCTTGCACGGTAGTATGGAGTCGGACGTGGCGACCAAGTTCGTGGTGTTCGTGGCCGACTTCGAGCGGTTGAAGTGGAAGAGGGACGGATGTAATACCGAGCTTCGCGAGGCGGTGTCGGATGAGTGGGAGCTGTTCCTCGGGCCATGGTGCTCCCGGTCTATTTCTATCCTCCAAGACCACCGGGGCAAGAGCTATATCGACATGGGCGGAAACTCGATCATTTTCTTCTTCGAGGATGGCAATGGCAGCGCCGGCGAGTACCACCAGAAGAGGATGCCATTCTACATTTCTACTGCAGCGTCTATGACATCAAGACATGGCGGTCGTACTCACTACTGCAGACGTCACGTCAGTACGGCCATGGAAAGGCTTCGAAGGGACGTGGTTGTTCCCTCCGAGCCAGGGATGAATTGAGCACTACTTTTTTTATAACATTCAAGAGCACTACTACTATGGTATTATTATACCATGCATTTGCAATTAAATGCTGAGAAGTGTATTTACCTTTTTTTAGAATCCCTCACACTCTATTCATTCAAAATATTGTCTGGGACACAAATAATGTTTGGTTTCATAGCTAACCAAATATTTCTGCCAAAAGGCAAAGAAAGTGCAGCTCTAAATAAAGAATGCACTTCTTGGTTTAATTCTCTCTTCTCATGCAGTAACTCGAACCAGGTGAAGTCTTTCATGCTATTCCTTATCTCATCAATTATCACTTTAGATGAGCCCCTGTAATCTGCCTTGAGGTGGTTCACCATAGATAAGCAGTCTGTGGCCACCACAATATTCTACATGCGAGATCCTTTGCCAGGGAGATAACCTTGCTAGCAGCCATTGCTTCTAAAACTTCAGGCAATATGAGTTTCGCTACCGAGACTGCCGACGCACCCAAATAACCACGTGAAACAACTCTGCAAATAGCAGCAAAGGCTCCTCGATCTTCATGTCTCCCGACAGCGCTGTCGACGTGAAATTTAACTGATCCCGCAGGAGGGGCTCTCCACATCGCTTGCCGACGTACTTGTTGTGTTGTAGGTCGCGTAGCTAGCCGGAGGTGCACTAGCTCGGCCTCATGAATATCATTCAGATACCATTGTATAAAAGAGAAGGTTGTAAGAGGATATTGATACTGCTCTTCGTGGATCACTTTCCTTCTTGCCCACCAAATCGACCATCGCGTCACGAGCAGCTTAACAAAAATCCCCACTGCTCGTTGACTCTTGCGCAGGCGCGGGCCCAGGATTTGAAGAGCGTGTATTCAAAATTTCAAAGTCTATTTTTTTGAAAGCGTAAAGCCTTGTTTTTTAGATGTATATATAGCACCATATTGCACACACTGTACTGAACTAAAACCACGACAATTTTTTTTTGGATCGGAGGGAGTAGAAGATACAAGTATATAACACAAAACTGAACATAACGTCATATATAGACTTACCATAACTTGAAATTCTTCAAGATATAGAAGTGCTAATTGTTCGACAAAGCAAAGTGAAAACATCTGAGATATAATAAGGATAAAAAAATAGTAAAATCACAAGAGAACTTACATGTCACAAGATAACTTTTCGACCCTTGATGCTTTGAAACGATAGATGAAAACAATAAGAGAAGAAGGTGACACCTGCAGCCATACAAGTATTTGTGAGTTTAGCACTTTAACTCAACTACGGTTCAACATAAGAGGAGCGAGTCCAATTTGAATAGTCGAAGAAATAATGTATTAGGATACATGAGAAAATTAAGCAATCAATTAGACCTTGAACATGTGGCTTTGAAATACGCCTGCCGCTAAGCCCGAGCAAAAATCGGACGAGCCGACGAAGGTTGGATGCCGCCGGATTGCCTGCATTTTGATGCCCGTCGCTCTTGGCCGCCTGTCATTTCCGCCGAGCGCCCGTGCCGTGCACGCCGGCGCGATCAGGCAATCAGCCCTGCCGGCTTGTTGTGCCCTACCCGATCAAAACTGGGGATGGAAGGCGCCCTCGCCCCGGTTTGTTGCTGTTGGTTCGTGTCTCGTGGGGATTGATCTATGGATGGAGTACTCCAGGCAAAGATCACTCCCATCTTTTCAGCTTGCGACAAATGACGCGTTGCATGTGCGCCATTTGTCGTAACCTGTGAGTTTTTCCTTTTTTTCATAGATTCGTTTATTCAAAACGTTTTATCTCTTAAACCGTGCATCCAAATCTCAAACCGTTTTCACCGTTGGATTTCTCGCGTCGAGATCTTCAAAACTAGATCCCTTGTTGATAGGTTTTGATGAACTTTTTTTTCACAAAAAAACCGAACTAAAAAACCGAATCGGGAGGACGGGTTTTTTCCCTTTCCGAAAGAGGCACGCCCGTGCCTCTCGCGAAATCACAAGTGTGCCTCTCGCGAAAGCAAAACCGTGCATCTCGCGGAAGGAATAAAAAAAGGAGAAAACGTGTTTTTTTTCCATTTCCGAGGAGGCACGGCCGTGCCTCTCGCGAAAGCACAACTGTGCCTCTCGCGGAAGCAAAACCGTGCCTCTCGCAAAAAAAAATGCTTTTTTTTCGTTTCCGAGAGGCATGGCCATGCCTCTCGTGAAAGCACAACCGTGCCTCTTGCGAAAAAAAAAAAACGGAAAAAGCGTTTTTTTTCATTTCCAAGAGGCACGGTCGTGCCTCTCACGAAAGCACAACCATGCCTCTCTCGGAAGCAAAACCGTGCCTCTCGCGAAAGGGAAAATAACAGAAAACGTGTTTTTTTCGTTTTCGAAAGGCACCGCCATGACTCTCGCGAAAGCAAAACCGTGTCTCTCACGGAAGCAAAACCGTGACTCTCGCGAAAGGAAAAAAAAAGAAAACGCCTTTTTTCACGCAAAATAATTTTTTTTCGAAAAAAAAAATTTTGGTCCAAAAGTTCAGGAAGACCGGTGGAAAACCGAAACGTCGAAAAAACACAAAAAAAACCTGTTTAAAAAGACGAAAACGCATGCGTAAAAATTAAAAAAAAATCCGGAGGGAGCGTCCAGAGCGCGACATGTGGTGGGCCGGCTGGGAACGCGCCAAGTGGCGCTGATCGTTGCGAGGCTCCCGAAGGAGCGCTCCTTAACTAGTTGCTCTCGGGTTTTCCCGATGGATGTGTCTGCGTGTCGTGCGCTAGAGGGCTGCAGCGGTTTCTTAATTGGGCTGGGAGGAAATATTAGGCCAATGGGCCAGGTTTGTTAGTTTCTTCAATACTAGTAAGCATGCATGTGCAACGCACGTATCCTAGTCTATAAAAACATCTAATTTGAGTCTTATTTCTCCTTTAGCGAGTCTTTTTACTGAGCCATTTAAAAAATATCGCTTACTCCAGTAAAGGGACAGCATCGAGCATGCTGATGCACAGGCAAAGTTCATCTATCAAGTCGCGGTTTGTTGAATTGGCAGACGGTCAAAGGAGAAATGTCTCCGTGATGAGCTAAACTTTAGATGATATATCCAGAATCATACAATCCGTGTCGTCTGTGTAATTTTCGCCATCTTCCAAGTCTCGATTTCTTATATTATCACCATTCAATTCTGAGTCCACTAAAATAATCGTTTTTTTTTTCTAAAATGTCATATGAGCCTATTAAACGATAATTATAGTTAGTTTTGAAATAATAGTACAGCATCGAATAAGCATAATGATACAGAACGAAAAATACCTATTTATGAGTGTCAGACAAAATATTACTCCATAAAATGTAACATCCACAGACCACAAGTTGACTTGCATGATTACAGAATTTAAATATATTCAATAAGAACAATCATTTTTTACAAATATCATGACTGAATATTTTGTTAAACCCTTATTCCGTGAAAAAGATCACAACCAGACAGCCAAATGGACACACCCGATAAGAAAAAAGAATTGGACAACATCCGACCCTAATATAAACCAAATGACCAAAAAGGCTATCCATAAATAAAAAATTGAATTGGACAAAGCATATATTTTTTCGAGAGGAACCCCTATACTTTTTCTTGACAAAGGAACCCCCATACTTAATACCTTTTTTTTTGCGATAACCTATAGTACTAAATACTTGACCAAATGAGTGGGCTATCGATCAAGAAAAAAGAAAAGGAAGACACGCCGGACGCTCCCTCCCTGTTCTCCTCATACCTTCACTCTCTCCCCACCGCTCCCCATTCCATGGTGGCCCCGCCTGCTCTCCCCACTGCCTCATCTACCCACCACGGCCTCGCCCCGTCGGCCGCCGCCTCCTCTCCCCACCATGGCCTCGCCCCGCCGCCTCCTCTCCCCACCACGACCTCACCTCGCCGCTAACCCCGCCGTTCTTCCCTAGATCGACTCTACCGCAGCCGTCCACATGTTCCAGCGCAGATCAAGATGCGAGCTAGAGGAGCATCCTAGAAACGATGCGGGAGCGGGCATCTCGGAGCGGGCCGAGTTCCAGTTCGTCTACGTGCCCACCGTGATAGTCGACCTCGTGCTTCGCTCCCACACCCGCTCCGAGAAGGCGCTCCCAGCATGCCTACGTGGTCAATTGCTCCAGGTACTTCTGGATTCAGGCATTCGCAACTGTGAACTCGAGTTTAACAAACGGTATATCACTGCTGGATGGTGAACACACACAATGGTGCTTTTATTGATAGAAAGTCAGGATCCTTTCTCTTAAGAGGCTACTGTAAGAAATGGTAACTTGGGGCATGACTTGCAAGAAAGGGATTGTTTGACAGAATGATATTACTTCATGGTAGAGTTTCTGCATCTGGAGATCAAGTTTTATCTTTGTGTCTCTTGTCAGTGTTATTGTGTGTGTGTGTTTCAGTAACACATTTACTGTTCGGATAATCCTGCGAATTCGTGAGCCGAAGAAATGATGACTTAGATACTTGCGTTCTGATAAGTATGCTGAGCAGAAATAACAGGCGGTCATCTGTTATATGATATATTAAATTAAATGATGATTTTTTATTAGGTGCAGTTTAGAATTTTGAGTGTACAATGCATCCTGTAATGAGAGATCACACACTTAAAAGTTTCTTTAGATTGAAAATGGCTGTATCTGCTTGCTAAATCCTAATTGCTATCCATTCCAGTACAATACTTATGTAGCTCAGTAGTCTAGGTTTGAGCATGAGAGTCGTTTTCGAATTGGAGAGAAAAAATATAATTTGGGGTGATCCTGTTTTCCTACTGTCTAATCTTGGAGTAAGCTTGTCCTGAATATATGTGAACTCTTTTGGCACTTTCTGGTTCTCTTTAGTCTCTCCGGTTAATATAACCAGTTCATTATTATTTTTATGTTATTTGTCTTTCACATGAAGATTCATTCTTTCTGGTTGTTTAGAAATGACAAATAGATGTAGCTCAGTTTGAGCGTGCGGGATAGCTTATGTGTGTGTGTTGTTCGGAGTGGGCAATTCCTGTGTTTTTCTTCTCCCACTTCAGTTCTAGTCATACGTGCAAGAAAGGAAACTGGGTTATGTATGTTCATGCCAAATAAACATCAGGAGGTAATGATGACCTGTTGCTCACTTCTGCCAAGCCATTCTTACGAATGTGGTTTGTTTGCAGGATGTAGCTTGGGAAGGTCAGACTGTTGGAGTTGAAGCAGTTGTAGATTTCTTCAAGGCAAAAATAAAGCATTTGCACTTGGTGAGATGAAAAAGGTTAGCTTTCAAGTTTTGTTTCAGCATGCTGTCACTCCTTAGCACTAATTATTACATACTAATTGCTACCTGCACGTGCTTCCACTAGTAGAAAAAGGCTTATTTGTCCCGGTTCATAAGGCCCATTTGTCCCGGTTCCCAAACCGGGACTAAAGGGTCAGGACTAAAGGCCCCCCCCCCCCCTTTAGTCCCGGTTGTGTTACGAACCGGGACTAAAGGCCCTCCACGTGGCCGCTCTCTGGAGCTCCACCTCAACCGGGACTAAAGGAATTTTTTTGAAATTTTGTTTTTCTGAATTTTTTTGATAAATAAAATTTTGAATTTTTTTTGAATATTTTCTTATTTTCAAATTTCTGAATTATTTGACAATTCAATCTCTAATCACCCACTCTAATCACACCTCATCACTACGCAATTACGAACCACTCATTCCAAATCATCTAACTTCCCGGCCGGTCACCCATCCTCTCACTACTCCAGCCTGAGCACGCTTAACTTTCGAGTTCTATTCCCCCTAGTTTCCAAGTCTGCACTTGTTGTTTTCCTGACAAAACTAAGTTGTCAATCCTATTAACCCTTAGGAGTTGAACTTGAGCATTAAGCACCGTTTGAGTTTGAAATTATTATTCTAAAAAAGAATAATTATTTATTAACACTAATATTTCTTGAATAAGTAGTTTGACCATAGTTTGACCACAATTTGACCATAGTTTGACCAGATTTGACAATAGTTTGACCACAGTTTTTGTTTAATTCTTTTTGCTGTTAGGTCACAAAAATTATAAACTTTCTGTTAGTGCCATTAGTTTTTAAATTTGAATAGTTTAAATTTGAATTCTTTGAAATTTGTGTGAATCACTAGTTTGTGAATAACTTTACTATAAAAATAGATTTTTGAGTGATTCTTTTTCCTGCTATTTAATATTACTGTGTTTTAACATTATATTCAAAAACAGATTTTTTTATTTTAGTTTCTAACAAAAAATTCTTTATGATAAATCTTTTTGCTATTAAAATTTCTAACAAAAAAATTCTTTATGAAAATTGATTTTGCCATTAATGTTTTGAACAGAAAATACTTTGATAATTTTTAGTTGCAATAATTTTATATAATTTTAGTTTCAAAAATACTAGAGGTTTATAAAAGCTTTTTAGTTGATTCCTTTTGCTATTAGAGTTTTATAAAAGCTTTTTAGTTGATTCTTTTTGCTATTGAAGAATATTATAGTTTTGTTTTAGTTGATCGTAACAGAATATTTTAATTGATTATTTTAAGTTCATTCTTTTTGTTATTAGTTCATTCTTTTTGCGCTAAATGACCCTGAAATTGAAAAGCACTACAAATGAACTCTGAAAAGGTTGAAAGTTGGCATGGTATCATCATTTCACCCACATAGTTTGTGCTAAAAAGTTGAGAGGGTTACAGCAAAAACTGGATGCACTTTGTGTACAAAACGGGCAATCTCTTTCGAAGTATCAAGGTTTCATACGAAAACTCATCTGTTACAAAGGGATTTCATTTTTTTTGAACTTATTTGAACTCCAGACTTTTTGTGTGTTCAAAATGCACCATTCAAAGCCAATAATCATCATAGTCATTACCACCAACACTATTTAATCATCATAGTCATAGTGTAGCTATCTAATCACCACCAACACTAGCTAATAATAATCATCATAGTCATTACCACAAACACTAGCTATTTAATCATCATAGTCGTAGTGTAGCACATCATCATCTTCAAACTCATTCTAGCTAGCTAATCACTCCTGCTGCTCTCTCTCAGGTAAAATAGCATAGAACATGTGTAGCACTCCTGCTTCATCATATTGGAGCATGCAGATGAACCTGTCTCCTAATTGTGGGCTGCGCTTCTGATTGCTGCCCCCTAGTACTTCTCTGCGATCCTTCACAATTTTGCTCCAGTCTTTGACTATTAAGACTTGCTCGCTTTTAGAAATCCTGAATGCACTCATGTGCAATGTAGGATGTCTTGGCCGTAAGCTAACCATTGCCATGCGAACTTTAGGCTCGACCCAATGAGGCACAACTATCATTGGGAGTCCCTGTTGAAGAACATCGTAGTAACATACTTAGCAATGAAGTTTAGCTTAAAAAATAATGTGTGCAAAAGATGCACTGAGGACAAATAGTAAAAATCTTACCATCTTTCCTAAATAGATATGACCGTAGTTCAATACGCACGCTAGTGGTGGCACGTTTTGAGTACTAAGATTTTCAAGTCCAGGGAAATAATTTGTCTTGACAGTATCAAGATCCTCAAGCCATGAAACATAATGAATTATCTCCTCGCAGTTTAGTTCAGCCCCGGGACAGTAGTAGGTCATGTCTACCAAGCGCTGGACATGTTTGCTTGAATGGAAATAAGCTGTCAATAGAAATTAGTTGTCAACTATTTTTGAATAAACAATATCCAAGACATAAATATGGTTGAGAAACTCACATAATGGTAGAACTGGAGGCGTCTGCACATCGACCTAGATGTCGATATTACCTTCAATATCATCTTCCGGACGAATATCAAAGGTGATAAGCATATCAGGCTCAAATGCATAAGCCTTGCATAGTGATCTCCAATTTTTACATTCAAAATAGGTGTAGGTGTCTGCATTGTATAATTTTGCGGCAAAAGTATAACCATGCTCGGTCCTCAAGTGAACTATCTTTACCTCCGTAGTTTCCATAGGACTGAAACCAATCTTATCCAAGACATAAATTCTTGCATGGCAGGGGATACGCTAGTAGAATAGTAAAAAAAAATTATAAGTTGAAGCAAAAGAAGCAGAAGTCATGCTTAATTACGAAAAAAGACTTGTCGTTGTGACTTACTGTATCCACTTCGAAGGTCTCATCCAGCTTGATGCTGAAGCGCCTACCACCAAATAAGAAATTTCTGTCGCACAGGCCGCGCTCGTCTTCGTAGTATTCGCACATACCGAAATCATTTTCGTCGTCAGACATTTCCTATGTTCATAGTTGATCAAAAATTGATTGAAGGCAACTACCAGGAAACTCAACAAACAGAAGCGACCCCCACGACAACAGTCGGCATTCTTCCTCTCTCAAATATATATAATAACAAACAATAATAAAAGTAAGAAAATTACACAAGTATCTATCTTAATCATACAAGTAAGAACTTTTTTCTTTTAGAAAGAAGATAAGACCAAGAGGCTCACCACTGTGGTGCCGGCGACGAGATTGGCGCGGGCGATCGACGGCGGTGAGGACGGGGACGGAACAGGACGGACCGCCAAACCTAGACAAATCTCGAGGAAAATGGAGCTTGGACAAGGAGCTTCGAGAGGAGAAAACTTAAGTGTGGCTCGGGCATTTCATCAAACACCTCATGTGCATACGAGGTGAGCTAGAGCACCACAACGCTCTCCCACGGCCGACCCAAAAAACAGAGCACTCCATTGCTCTGCTCGCGGGCGAGGGGGTATATATAGGCATCTCATTGGTCCCGGTTCGTGGCTGGAACCGGGACTAAAGGCCCCCCTTTGGTCCCGGTTCCAGCCACGAACCGGGACCAATGGTTGTGGGCCAGGAGTGAGGCCCATTGGTCCCGGTTCATGGCTGGAACCGGGACCAAAGGGGCCAGACGAACCGGGACCAATGCCCCAAGAGGCCCGGCCGCCCCCCTGGCCTCACGAACCGGGACCGATGCCCCCTTTGGTCCCGGTTCGTGAGTGATCCGGGATTAATGGGCTGGCCCTGCCTGGACCAAAGCCATGTTTTCTACTAGTGTTCTCGCTCCGGTCAAGAGATATTATCAGTTGGGTGTGTGCATACTCAAACTTTTAAACTTATATATCTGTATCTACATGACTATTGGGAATTTGAGATTAAACTTATGTAAATGATATTAGTATGTAGAAGACTGAAAAAATGATTTATAACATGCAAGCATTAGAATTTGTGGTCAAGGTTCACGTCTCAATCATACCACATCAAATTCATGCGTGTATAAAGGGCCAGTTTGGTTGGTGTCCACAAATTCATGCCTGGGACAAATGGGTGCCTGGAATGTAGCTTCTTCCCAGTTCCAAGTAAAAAGTATTCCCTACAAATGGGTGCCTTGGACAAATTATCTTTGGTAGCTTTCCACGAAGGCGAGTTTCACAGCCTTTGACATATTTAAATGCAGTAATGTTCTGCATTTAAAACAGCATAAAGAGATCTTGTGGAACACACATATGTTTACTCGCTTTTCTGCACTGAGCAATTGTACCATTGTATATTACAAAATGAGGCATACACAATGGAAGTAATTGCAAACTGCATGTAGTAATTCTGTTAATACAAAATGGATAGATCACAAGAGTAAGCCTTCCATCAGGCACTCAATCTGGGCCTCGCTGTTGTGACCAAAATTAGAAGCGCCCCCAAGCACTGTAATGTTTCTGGACTTGCAGTTTGTTGCTACTGAGCGGCACCCCAATTCGCCCCTGAAACTAAATTTTTGTCTTCCAAAAGTGTGCTGTGTGGTACAATAAAATATCATGTGCATGTAACCATAAAATATACATGTAACCGTATCATGGTAGGCTGAACCTGCAAATGAAAAACAAATAATGTTAGTTCCAAAAATAGTTATAGATGCAACAACATAGTAGCTGCAAAGAAATAATGGAATGACACACCTGCCTCATCTCTCTAAAACATCTCTGTAGACAATGTTCTTGGTGCTTTTCCCAGATTTATCAACCTCCTTGTTTGGCTTGGCCAAAATCCGTGTCGTCTCTCTTGACACTCCCCTTGACAATGCAACATATAGCTGACCATGTGAGAATACAGGCTCAGGGAGGTAAATACCAACATTTGGGATGGTCTGACCCTGTGCCTTATTAATTGTCATCGCAAAACTTAGGCGGATGGGGAACTGTTTTCTCTTAAGTTTGAAGGGAAGTGAGATATCCTCCGAGGGTGACATAGGGATCCTAGGTATGAACACCCTCTTTCCAGCATGCTGACCTCCAACAATCTCCGCGTCGATTGCATTATCCTTGAAGGCTCTGATCATAAGTCGTGTTCCATTGCATAGGCCATTATGAGGGTCGAGGTTCCGAAGCAGAATGACTGGGCAGTTGACCTTTAATCTCAAAACATGCGGTGGCAAGCCATTTGGTGTGATCGAGTTCAAAAAATCAATTGTGTAATTATTCTGCAAGTCATCCTCGATTGAGTCGAAGCTATGGTATAACTTTTCTTCGCCTGGAAACCTGGAGATCATCTTGTCATTCAGGTCATCCACATGATCGTTCTTGGTCGAAAGAATTGCACGTGCGCTCATGTACTCTCTTGATCTAGCATTGGCATGCAGTGATGGGAAGACATCTTCAATGAGTGTGTTAATAGCTTTTTCATCCTCAGTATAGCCGATCACAATGTCGTCAGGGAGACGGACATAGTCGTCGCCAATTGTCTCTTCTGTTCCATTGCCGATCCTTAGGAGGTATTCGGAGAACCAAGGATCAGCCTGTGCACGCATATTGTGCGTGAGACGTATCTTGTGGGTCTTCTCCCACAGATATGATCTTAGAAGTGTAGCATTTGTGATCTGCGCTCTTGTCCCACGTGCCACAATGCGAAGGACCTGCCCGAAATCCCCACCAAACACGACAACCTTTCCCCCAAATGGCAAAGGACATTCCATTATATCCTGCAGCGATTTATCAAGCGTCTCAACAGCCTGACGTTTTGTCATAGCGACTTCGTCCAAATTATCAAGGACGCCTGTTTAAGCAACTCCGCTGTACCGCTTTGCTTTGTGAAACTACACATGCTGTTATCAGTGAGCTTTATTGGAATTTTGAATCTAGAGTGTGCAGTCCGTCCACCAGGCATTATCGACGCCGCTATACCTGATGTAGTAGTTGCGATTGCTATTTGGCCCATGGAACGCACCTTTGCAAGCAATGCCTTGTACAAGTACGTCTTCCCAGTGCCTCCTGGACCATCAGAAAAGAACACCAGACTTTTTTGGTTCATCACATGATCCATTATGTCATTGAAACCAGCCAGGTGCTCACTGTTCAAACTGCTAAATAGATCTAGATGTTCTTTGTCCACGGTGACTTGCCTCTCCTCTGTTACCTCTCTATACTCACCATCATAAGAACCATCGATCTCAACCAGATCTGGAAGTCCATAGCTTGTAATATCCTTTCCCATGGATTGCAACATATCCCTGATATCTCTAAGCACCATCTGTTCAAGTGTTGCCTCATTGGATTGGTTACGACGGTAATCCTCAGACATTGATGCTAGATGCTTGTCCCACATTTGTCGGATTTCTATTGCCTCGCAGAATACCAGTATAGTCGCAAACAACCGTCTTAGGGCACAAGGCATCTGAAATGTGGCTACCTCCGTTATGCAATCATCAAGAGTCCTGTCGTGCTCAATGAGGCCTAAGTGCTCACATGCCTCCCTGAAGGAACTGCATGCCTTGCCATTTACTGTTTTTAAATCATCAAATGAAGTGGCACCTCGGACATGACTTAGTAGGACACGCAAGTAGTACCTCACTCCTTCAGCAGGGTGTGCATACACAAGCCTTCCAATTTGTGATCTTTTATTTCTTCTATGCTGCCACTCCTTGTTTCCAGCTATCCATCTATAATGTTCTGGAAACTCTCTGTACAACCATTTTCGTGCCTCTGGAAACCTTCGGTTCCTCTCAAAGTACTCGGTAAGCATGGACTTGGAAGAAGATGGTCGAGCGAGAACATCTTCCAGATTTTCACAAGATTTAAATGCAACTGTATGCATGTTTGGCAAATGAAGCTGGAGCTGCAGCACAGATGGACTGACACCAAACATTTTAAAACCAAAAATCCTGTAAATAGCCTCTGGAGGAGATACATAGTGTGCTTCCCTATATTGTCGGATTTCACTGATGATTCCACCATCATTGATGATATCCTGCTCGAATGCAAAGGATGTCCGATCATGCCCTTTGTAGATGTACTTGAACAAGTACTTGACTGCCTTGATGCTCGAGCATGCTTCGACATTAATGTGGCAGTTGTATCGCATAAGCAGAAAAGGGTTGTAAGGGACCACCCATCTATTGTCCAAATTTGCTCCTCTGATCCTAACTCCACGCCCGTCATCCCTCCTCCTATAGATGGGATATGAGTCTTTCCCTTGTTGTGTGGCATTGCAAAAATCTCGCGGGTAATGAAATCAACACTGTCCATCAATCATGCAAGGACAACTTTTCTTCAACTCACCACAGGGTCCATGCATCATGTGTTTGATGACCAGATCATGTAGAATGGGGTATTTTTCTTTGTCAGGTATCTCTGCAGATATCACCCGATCATAGTCATCCGGGGTCGCTAACTTGCTTTTTGCTTTCATGATTAGAAGTATATGCTCATGCGGGAGACCTCGTTTCTGAAACTCCGTGACATGTACATAAGCGGCAACTTCTCCGAAATGCTTACCCTTAGTCAGTAAGTCCATCATATCTCGTTGTTTAGCTTTGTATACTCTTGCCACCAGGTCTGGACGGTCTTGTGGCAGTTGTCCAGGCAATAGTTTCTCGGTTATCTCCTCCCAATAAGGATTGTAAGTCATTGTGATAAAATAATCCGGTTGACCCCACCGCTGGACTATTGCCATCGCATCCAGAAACCTCCGTTGCATGTCACGGTCACCACCCGGAAATGTACGTGGGAGCACGATTCTCTTGCCAATCCGATCACCGCGTGACTCGCCGACAACGACAGTGTCAACAAGACCCTATAATAGTATACAAGGTTATAGAAAAGCATGGAATGTCCATAAAGTCATTGTATTATGATCTATTAGAATATACACAAGCACGTTACCTGGTAGAGGTCAGCGCGTATAACCTTCTGATTTTCCGGCTTTGAGTACCAGTCAAGCCTCATAGTCTCCATCTTGATATACATGTCAACAACCCATTGTTGGAAAAGGCGCGCCCCGAACAAGATGATGTTAAAAAGCTTCTTCCTGACCTGCAGTTTGAAGCAGTAGTACTCCCTCGCACTAACAAATTTCCTGGATTTTGTTGCATTCACCTCATTGTCACCAAAATCCTCATCTGGGTTATATTCATTGTCATCTACAAGATTCACAACATTTCAAATTCAATATGTTGTTTGCAGGCATAATAATTGACCATATAAGAATTGAAGATTAAGCAATGATGACCGATACCCGCAGGTAAATCCGTGGCATGGTCTTCATGTGGTTCAAAATTCCCAACTTGTTCACTTTCTGTAATGAAGTTTTCATGTGATAGAAAAATAAGAACATAAGTCTTCATTCGTAAATAGCAAGTATATAAATTAATAGTGCACATCATACCTGTAGATAAATCAGAGGTTTGGTTTACTTGTGGTGCAGTATTATCCGCTGAATATTGGGTCGTGTCATCTACAAGATTCACAACATTTCAAATTCAATATGTTGTTTGCACCCATAATAATTGACCACATAAGAATTGAAGAATAAGCAATGATGACCAATACCTGCAGGTAAATCCGTGGCATGGTCTTCATGTGGTTCAAAATTCCCAACTTGTTCACTTTCTGTAATCAAGTTTTCATATAATAGAAAAATGAGAACATAAGTCTTCATTCATAAATAGCAAGTATGTAAATGAATAATGAACATCATACCTGTATATAAATCAGAGGTCTGGTTTACTTGGGGTGCAGGATTACCCGATGAACATTGTGTCGTGTCATCGAGGGGGCCAACATATGGCATCCCACGATTCCAACTAGTCTCCCCACGTGGGAAGAATAGTGGATATGACAATGGGTCGTAGCACCCATAGTATGCTCTAATATATAGGGGTCGGTCTCCTTTTTTTCCATGTACGGCAACACTTCTGTCAAAGCAATTCTTTGGGTCGCTCCCTTCAACCCATATCGCTGCCACCTGAGAAGTCGTTGGGGCATTGTACCTTCTTTGATCCAAGTTGATATCCGTGTTTAGTGCATCTAGATTCGGAACAGACCCAAGGCTCTTTAAAACTTGCGCATAAGGGTTACACTCTATTATTCGCAGAATCTTTCGTATGAGGTCTATATTAAGATCTGGAGACCTCATAGCCCTGTGAATCAAGTCTTGATCTATATCATAAATATAGAGCTGCAAATGCCGAGGTCCATTATCACCTGGCACCAGACCATCAAGAGTGTGGTATAAGCCACCACATGCACTAAATGTATATACTCCAGTTCCCGCCGCAGTGCTTACTCGGTGATCAAGAGTGACTCCTAGAGTTGTGAATGAGAAGTGCGAGTTGAAATACCATATATGCTCTCTGAAATATTTAGCATCCTCATCATCTTGACTTGTAAACAACCGTTTCAACTCTTCTGGAACGTCTGGAGTAATAATATCGACTTTTCCTTTTCTGCAACAAAATGCTGGCCCCTCGAATGGAAACCGCAATGCCCCACAGTGGCGGCAGTCGGCAACCTTTCTTAGGATATGGTGCTTTGTAGGCAGGTTTCGGTAAATGAATTCATCGGTATTTGATACTGGTGCTGCTCGTGCAGTAGGGCGTCCAAGTTGGTACGATTCGTAAGCAAGACCGAGCATTGAAGAACAATATGTATTAAATTATGAATGAAGACCTATGAGGCTCATGGTAAATTCGGAAATAGACAATGGACATACCTTCGGCCATAAATATTCTAGCTTCCTCATCAGGCTCATGGTATACAGCTTCTCCATTTTGCAATGGCGCCAAGCAGTCTATTAGGCAATATATTGGTCAAACATAAATGCCACAAATTTGTCGATGAAGAACCTGATATGGGAACGACAAAATATATAATGCACCTTCAAAATTGGGTTGTTGAACAACGGGCTCAAATATTCCATATGGATCTTCTCTCTGGTCGTTGCCCACTATGGAAAACCACAAGATAAGTAGAGCATACAAAATCAGGTACTATAGTAGTCTAGGGTCATCAAAATTACTTTGTAGATCTTGAGTGCTTTGAGTATCATCCGGAGACGGTTCCGCAGGGCGTCTCTTATCATTAGTTGGCGTCTTCATTGGTTGACTGGAGCCAGTAAAAGGCTCTATACCTGAATAAACGAAAGAGAACCAGGATTTGCGATCAAATAAACACTGTGGACACACTTCCACCATAACTAAATGGACGAACTAACCCGCACCTTGAATTGAGAAATCTGGGTTACGTATTCTGCTAAGTTGGGGTGCCTGAACCCCTAAAAGTTGTGTGAGAGGCCCTGCATTGTGTTCAATTGACAGTAACTTTCAGTCAGAAGCTGAATATAGTTTTATTATTGTTTAGAAGAG
Organism: Thinopyrum elongatum; assembly: GCA_011799875.1. Lineage (NCBI taxonomy): Eukaryota > Viridiplantae > Streptophyta > Magnoliopsida > Poales > Poaceae > Thinopyrum > Thinopyrum elongatum. The sequence continues at coordinate 592,117,627 of CM022300.1, forward strand.
TACAAACCAAAGCCATTAAAGCATACCTTGTGCAATATTTCTTACGATGGTGGAGATTGATTGCATGTTATGACCAAGAGGCATAGCAACAGCTCTAATGCGTCCACCAATTTGTTGTATCTGATATGCATCATTCCTGTGCAACCAATCGGACTCCTCGTCGTATGTTAAAGTATTCTCCTTGTCGTGGGGGACATGTTCAGGTGATAGAGATGAATTTGGTATATTTGATAATACTGCAAGAAAATTGTAGATAACATCAGTAAAACTCTTTTTTGTTATATTCGATAAGATAACAACATGCAATCAATATGTTATGGTAGCACAGGACCTGCAGATGATATTTTTTGTAGCTGGGTGACACCGGATTGTCCTGTAGCTGGTGTGTGTGACACGGTGCTATCGTTGGTGAGTAGGGTTGTAGTAGCCTTTCTCTGCTCACGTGATAGGCGTTGTCGTTTTGTGCATACCGCTCCCTGTCCCTTTGCCTCCGTATCTCTTTAGGGTCTACATAGATGAGAAAGCTAATTAGTATCAACAAATAGGGTTGTATGTAGTTGGTTGATCGTCATTACCAATGGGTATGGACATCGGTGTTTGTGTTTCATTTTCATGGACACTGATATCGGCGGAAGCGTCAGCCATTTTTTTGTGTCTGTAGGTGTGACGTTGTCTCTTTAATATCTCGTCTCTATTTTGTGAATACCGTTCCCTATCCAGTCGCCTCTTCAGCTCCCTAGGGTCTACATGTATGATTTAGAGTATCATAAGTTACCTGAATAATACATAAGCATGCAGTATATGGCCATACTTACCTTGGGACATGGGTAGGGGTGTGTGTGTCACATTTTGCTCGTCATTCAGCAGAGGTTTAGCAGACTGCTTCTTTGAACGTTCCTCACGACGTCTTTTTAGAATGTCCTCTCTATTTCGTGCATAATATTCTCTGTCCCTCTGCCTCTTAATTTCTTTAGGGTCTGTTTAAATATACAATGGAAATTAGCACATTCGTTATAGAAGTGTTCATCAACCCAGAAAAAAAGAAGCGCTCAGTTGGCTGATAGTTACCTGAGGAATGGATGTTGCTTATATCCTCAAATGGGGTGCGTGCCCCCGAGTGATTTGGACAAGTCATAATGTCGACTTCGTAGACTGAATACTCCAGTTAGAAATCTGTCAAATGGGTTGACTGGAAGCATATATTAGTCAGAAATAGATTCAAGTTATGTCGTCATAAATCTGTAGATTGCATTTTCTTAAAGCACAAGAAAGTTAGAAGATAATTTGCAAGAACAAGAAGAAATGTCTAATATTAAAATCTTGCCTGATGTTTCCAGAGGATGGCACAGGTGATGCAAGGAACCGACGGCCTGTTTGCAGCGAGAAGGTGAGGCGGGAGCAGCCGCGCATTTGACGGCCAGTGCAGGGCGGCGAGGGAAGGCGGCGGTGTTTTCTTGCGGCGAGGTCGCCGTCCAGGAAGGCGAAGGTGATGATGTTTCCGTGCGGCGAGGGGATATCGGTGGGATATGTTTCTTGTTTTTGGATTTGGAAGGTCTATTATTATTTGTGGGAATGGGGGATACGTTGAATTTGTTTGGAAAACCTACGTGATTGTAGGGATTGTGTTTGCTTGCGCATGGAAGTTTTCTTCGGCGGTGGAGTATGGTCAGTCAATGTAAATTAGTAAGTGCACACCAGAAAACATACCAGGTGAAGGCTAGCCGTTGGATTTAGATTAGTGGGGATAATCATGCGGTAGTATTGGGTCCGTGTATGTTTTGTGGGGTGCGTTTAGCAAAGATAATGTTTGCTCTTTTATTAGTAGTGGAGATAGTTTTTCCTGTGTATATATACATGGTATACGCAGTATATACACATATAATTTTGGCAAAAATAATGGGTATTCAATTGAATACCCATGAGCCTGGCATCTTCATGTGTGCATGCGATCATATATATGACCAATTAGTTCGTCATCCACATGGGCCCAGACACGGTGCAGTTTAATAACACATCTTTCCAAGTGTCCTAGGCAGAGCCACAAACCGGACATGAATCTGAGTCAGTCATGTTCCTATGACAGCAGACTGATTCAGTCGGTATAGAATTCCTCGCTGACCGCCAAGCAAAAACATTCAACTTTCCGGGATCTTCAACTTCCAGATACTAGACCATTGCCTCTTATTTTTGTCAGTGTTTGAATTTCCCGGTCAATGCAGCAACCGATCCTCCATTCTTCGTTTCGTTTCCATTAGCATTCCGTAAGCTGATCTGATAGTGAACTGGCTAGGCCGTTCATAGTGCCACACCCATCGATCTCCCACACTGATCGAGCTCAAGGGGATATTGAGGATTACTTTGATGTCCGGTTCTTGCATCTGCTCACGCAGGGTCACACTATGCCATCGTTTCTCAACCGGATCAATGAGATCACTAAGTCTTTCCAAAGGGTTTTGGCTTCGAGGATGTAAAGCCCGCAACATGTGATCCCTTGGAATCCAATTATGATTCCAGATACAAGTGTCATGACCATTGCCAATTCTCCTGACAATTCCTTGCTTAAGCACTTCGGTTCCAGTACATATAGCTCTCCACACTTGGAAAAGAGTGTGTTCCAGTTGAGCATCAAAAATATCATTCTCGGGATAGTAAACTGCCTTCAGCAGCTTGGTGCTTAGCGAATCTGAATTTTGTACCAATCTCCATGACATTTTTGCAAGCATTGAGATATTGAACATCTGTGTGTCATGAAAACCTTAATCCTCCCATATATTTAGGCATCATTAAGGTCTCCCATGATACCGATGCTGTTTTTATAACTCCGTTTTTGCTTCCCAAATAAAACGGCCTCATGAACTTGTCAATATGCCGACAAAGACCCCTTGGCAAGAGAAAGCAGGACAGAGAAAAGGTAGGTATTGATTGTGCTACTGATTTTATCAAGACCTCCTTTCCCGCTGCTTCCATGCACTTCTCAATCCACCCTTGCACCTTTGCCCACACTCTGTCTTTGATGTACTTGAAATAACTGTTCTTAGACTTGCCAACATCTGATGGTAGTCCCAAGTACCGTTCAGCTAATGATTCATTTGGAACATCGAAGATAACTTCTATTCCTTCTCTCAAAACATTTGGACCGAACTTTCCATAAAAGATAGTGGATTTAGCAAGGCTTACTCTTTGGCCAGATTTGCACAATACTCATCTATTATCTCTCCAATCTTAGTGGTTGCGTCACTGTTTGTTTTGAACAGTAACAAATAATCATCAGCAAAGAGCAAATGATTGACAGGAGGGGCGTTGGGATCCACAACCACCCAACACACATTGTCATACATGCTTCTCTCTTTTAACAAACAAGAAAGGACCTCCGCTGTCAAAATAAATAAATACAGTGAGATTGGTTCTCCCTGCCAAATCCCTCTCATGAGTTTAAACTCCTCCAACTTCACTCTGTTCAGCAGCACCGAGAAAGAAAGTGTGGTCACACACTCCCCAATTTTTTGTACCCAAACTCGATTAAAACCCATCAGAAGAATCACTTCCTTCAAATAGGACCCCTCAACACGGTCATAAGCTTTCATCAAATCAAGTTTTAGTGCACAATGAGCGTTCTTCTTGCTTCTTGATCTCTTCATAAAATTCAGACACACATATGCAGCTATAATGTTATCAGATATAAGCCTTCCAGATACAAAAACGGATTGCTCAGGAGAAATAATACCTGGTAAAACTCGTTTCAACCGGTTAGAATGTACTTTTGAAATGATCTTGTAGATCATGTTGCACAAACTAATAGGCCTTGAGTGAGAAGTTTAGGCTAGCGTAAGCCTGCCATGCCCCCCATAAAAGAAACATCCTACTTACAAGTGATAATATATATCTTCTATCTTAAATTAAAGTTCACATATATAGTAATGCTGTACGCGAAAGTACCATTTCTGGTTCCGAGCTCATATGCGCCTTCAATGAACAGTGAATTTTTTAAAAATATTAACAAAAATGGAACAAATCTATTTTTTGGGAACCAACATTGATGGATTCTAAATGCTTGCAAATTTTCATGTAGAAACAACATTCCAAAAATTCTTCCATAAAAAAACAAAATTGCTGCTCCAAAACGCTTTCAAAAACAAATGTTTGGAGCATCAATTTTGTTTTTTTTTCACTGACCCATTTGGAATGTTGTTTCTTCATGAAAATGGGCATGCATGTTGAGAATTTGTGAATGTTTGTTCCCAAAATATTTCAGACGTTTTTTATTTGTTTTACATTTATTATTTTTACTCTTCATGTGGGAGCATATGAGCTCGCTAGCAGAAACTTCATTTCTGCAGTAAATTTACTTGTGGTGCATTTTGAATGTGGTTAATCATGTTGCCTATTGATCAAGATCTTGGAGAACGGTCGCCATTCACCAGCCTGTGGTACTGCTGTTGTCTCATGCTTTCAAGTTGGTTAAATTCCAAAATCATCAAGTTCCAGGTAGAAAATAGAGTGGAGAGATTAATTATCGTTGGCACGATTTAAATGTCTTGCTAGTTACTATATCATTAAACCGGTGTGGATTGTTCAATCTAGGCGGTCTGAGGCTGTTATTGTTTTGGAAACGAGCAAACACCTGAAGTTTAGCCCCTGGAAGCCTTCGTACTGAGAAAGCGAGGTTTGTCTTTTTTTTTTTAACTTTTTGTTTCTTTGGAGACCAATTTTCTTTCCAAGGCTACCTTGTTTTAGTGGTAGCACCGTAGTAGTGATGGTCCTAAGAAAGCTAAGGAGAAATAGCTCACATACCAATGAATGTACCGTACGCCGCCGCTGCCTCTGGATCGACTACTTCAACCCTATAGACGGATCATGAATCAGAGACACATAGCCACCAGAAATTCATCCAGAACGAAGAACCAAAGCCTCTGGAAGAATTTTGAACGGGGAATTGATCTAGGGACACCCCCGCCACCTCTCCGCATCAAGAGAACATTGTCACCAACCTCCTTCATCATAACCATCCCATGTCCATCTCTTTATAATACACTAGTCGGTGTGGATTCACTTTTGTATTACCTAGACCTATTGCCCTGTTTATCATGATTCATTCCTGATTGTATGGCATTCTTAGAGTCCATCGGTGATTATGGCAAAAATGAGAGTACATTGTAAACAGAACAATGGTGTTGGACAATACCAATTAAATGATATACTACGCGATTACGTCGTCACATTGTTATAAGTCCAATCTTATGAGTGTTAATGGCCACGAGAGTATTGAGTATCTTCATGCTGGACTATACTTTGGGGTTTGTCAAACATTACCCGGCCCGTAATAGGGTGATTCTAACGCCAACTTTTGGGTACATCGGAAAATTGTCTGTTCATAAAAGAACACGCAAACCAATAGCGCAGGGAAATTAAAAAAATGGTTCATCATCGGCATGCTAACACATATGCAGAAGTTCTTTCGCTTTAAACTCATTTTCCATCTACTACAACTTGGCTGGAACTAGGCTTGGAACATATGGGAACGCACCAAAGACATTTGCGTGCGTGTATTCAACACGCATCTTAACAATATCTTCCTAGACGACACATTTTCCACTCTGGTAATTGTAGGGCAACAAACTGTGGCTTCCGAACTGGGACACCGTTAATTGTAGGGCAACAAACTTGACGACACATCTTCAAGGCTGGGCGGCGGCGCTCTTTTGCTCCAGGAGTTCGTGTGTCTCGGGAGGTGGCGCGCCAGATCTGGTCGCCGCCGCGGCGGGCCTCTCGCATTGTGGATGTGCAGCGCAGGGATGGGTACGCATCGTGCCCTGCTCAGGTGCAGCGGCCTCCTGAGGTGGTGGTGCTGCCGCTGTGAAGTACGCGACGAGAAGGTTTGGTCATAAGCTAGTGTCATAGAAGTCCTCGATGCCCTTTCCAAACTCTCTTCATCAATGTCCTAAGACGTACGAGACTCCTCAGAGTCAACCCTAGAGCTCCCTATACGAGTATGAGAGCCCTAATGCCATTTATTCAAGTGAGAGTGAATAGAATATATGCCAATGGGGTTTATAGAGGCTTGAGGTCTTTATATGGCCAATTCGGCATAGGGAGCAGCGCACTGCTATGTGGCTTCGGTCTGGACCACGGGATGTTCCTGAGCTTTGTTCAATGCCACTTAATCAATAAAATCTATTCACTGGGGAAAAAACACAATACACAAGCCATTAGCGCGAGGAAATTAATAAAACAGTGGTTCGTCATTGGCGTGCTAAGACACGCAAAAGTTGTTGCACTTTTAACTCATTTTCGATCTACTATGACTACTAGAATGGAACTAGGATTCGAACGTATGGGATGGCACCAAAGACATTTGAACGTATGTATTCAACAAGCATGTCTATAATTTCATTGTTGTCGGGATTGACATACACCAGGTCATGCATCTCAATCATATGTTCCTTGATGTCACATTCTCCAGCGTCTGAAATGAAACACTATCATGTCCTCAAACATGGCTACCAGTCGAAGATCATGCATAGACGTAGCAAAATCGAGGTCAATGACATAACTTTGATCCCATCGTGGCAGGTTGTCATCCAAGTTGTTACACATACATATCTCAGGCGACATGTTGTCGGTTCCCGAGTGGGCAAGGCACAAGTCCCCGCGAAGCTTGGCTAAGCAGGGCGCGTACTTGAGCGTCGGGCTGCCGCAAGGAGGTGGCGGCACGATGCTAAACAACTCATCCTCTAAGTACAGGCGGACGAAAGCCAACATGGATGTGTTATCCCCCAGAAGTGACTTCTTGATGGTCCAGAAAAAGGAGCCTTTATAGAAGGTCACCGTTCACCGCGGCATGATAGAGTATGGCAGTGGCGTCGCTGTCTCACGCCATCGCTTGTCCATTCCGATAGTGAAGATCTCCATGCCAGGGGTCAGGTAGTGATATATGGCACATGCACCCGTGTATAGCCTGTTTATAGAACAGTAAAAGAAACAAGCAACTTTGTAGGTACCGGACATGGGATCATGGCCAAGGCCAAACGCCTGATAACCCTGTAAGAGTCGGTGTCCACTACTTGGCATGGTGATGCAGTGGCTCCAATGAAGCAGGAAGACGTCTTGTGTGGCCGGGTTGAGCACGCGCAGTGTTTCCTCGGTGGGCTGTATAAGGTACCACGTGGAACCTTTTTGTACCGATCTTCTCGCAGTAGTCATTGAACTCATTCGACGTAAAGTCTACGCTACGATCTGTCCATAGAGCGTGAACTTTCAGCTTTTGTTCCATCTCTGTTTCAGCCTTCAGCTTCTTGAAAGCTTCTAGTACCACATCTTTAAATCGTAGGAGAACAACTCACGTGTATCTCGAGTAGTCATCTACCACAAGGAAGAAGTACTTCTTTCTGGTGTGAGTTTTTGGGGTGATAGGGCCACATAAATCACCATGGAGCAGCTCAAGTGCATCTCATTCATGCAGCGGCGGAGACAGGCCCTAGGCAGCCAAGATGGCTGCGTAGGGCGTGAGGCTAATTCCCTTTGTATACTGTAGAGATCACAGCAGCTACAGTGCTACAGAGCAGGAAGGCTGCCTGGGTCGGCCGGGGGTCTGGCCGAATGCTGGCGCCGCCGCTGCTTGCATGATAGGTAGACCGAGCAGGGAACGGTCTGCGGTGTTGTTTTCAAACTAGGCACCCGTCACATACTCGATCAACATGGTCGATAAATGGCACCCCGGATACCATCTCACTCTTCGACATCTTCTTCAAGGCATAGAAGTTAACATGTTCAAATCTAGCAGGCCATAACCACAAATCATCATCACTGTTGGCGAACCTACACTCTGGTTGAGCTTCATCAAGATTGAGGATATAAAGCCTATTCCATGTGCGAATGACATGTGCTAGCACGCTTCAGAGGTTGTCGAAGTTCGTCATCACTCTGTTCTCGATATCCACATTGCATCCATTCTCGTCAAGTTACTCAACAGAGATGATGTTGTTGCGAAGTCGTGGGATGTAGTGTACTCCGGTAAGTATGTGATGGTTTCATGTGAGATCCTCGAAGAGGACAAAACCTTGCTCACAAATCTCCACATTTGAACCATCACCGAACTTGACCAAGACTTCAACACATCATATTTCAGCTCGAGGAATTTATCCTTACACCCCGTCATATGGTTACTAACACCCGTGTCTAGATACCATGACAAGTTCTGGTTTCCGGATAACTTTGGTATTATTTTCTTCTCATGAAGTAGCACCTTTCGGTTTGGTTTCACAACCACCATTTTGATAGGATCACAAACATCGTCCATCAAAATACCTGGACGTTGGTCTTCCTGCTTTGCCAAATTTTCCTTGATCTCCAGCTTGTTATGCTCCGGACAATCCTTCGCAAAGTGACCCATCTCATTGCAGTTATAGCACTTGACGTCAGACATATCCAGGTTCCGTGGCTTCCGCTCTTTAGATCGGTCTACTATGCCATGACCTTCTGGCTTGCCTTTTCCGGTTTGTTTGCTGGGCTTCGCGTTGCTTGAGCCTTCGCTACTGTCAGGCCTTCCTTTGCTACTTGGGGACTCCCAATCTACTCGCAAGTACATATATTGGTCGCCACCTCCTCCCTTGCCTTCCCGACAGCCATGGGCATTCTCTTCCCATGTCCGCAGGCGATCGGTCGCCTCTATTATGGTCATGTCCTCAATGTCGTATAGTTGCTCGAGCGTGCCAATGATTTACTGCATATGCAACTTCAAAAGGAGGAGAAAGATGGAGCCATGGAGCATAGCACATATGTGGAGGGAAAGTTAAACAACTATGATGGTGATTCATGTATTTGCAAGATGCATTGTCCGAGGAACATCCAGATGTTTGATCGGAGATTAAAGCACATGCCTTTGGTGGCCTTACACATGAACCTGAGGAAGAAAGGCGTCCCAGTTGATGACGCAAAGTGCATAGTAGGTGAGGATGGGCTGCATCTATTCATCAAGTGCAAATCTGTGAAAGAAGTGCAGAGGGATATAGCTATGGAAAAAGAAAGAATGCAGCTCGAGGAAATTACGTCTGTGCATGCAATGCTGGATTATTTGAGGGGGCTGGATGAGAAGAGTTGAGTGCATATCCTGGTCATTTGGTGGCATTGGTGTAAGAGCGACAATAAACTAACAGAAGGGGAGCTCGTGGTTGCGACTTCTGAAGTGGCGAGGAGTACTTGGTGCAATGTTCTTGAGTACATGCAGATTTTTGCTCCGCCCCCAAGAACATGAACATAGATAAATGGCGACGGCCAGCGGTGGACATGATCAAAATCAACATCGACGGTTTATTTGTACTGAAAGAGACTTACACTGGCAGGGGCGTGGTTGCACGGTCATCAGATGGCACCATTGTATGTGCTCGAGCCGGTCGCCATGAAAATGCCAAAGATGCGTTTGTTCCTGTCCCACGCTGTGTCACTAGCTGCCGATCTCGGTATACTACATGTGTTGTTTGAAACGGATTCACTGCTACTGCTGGAAGCACAGGACCTTCGCAAGGTGGATTCCTCTGCATATGTGGTCTTCATTGAGGATAGGAAGTTCGAGCTGAAGCGGTGGTTTTTCAAACATGAAATAGCAAGTGTGTCGTTGTAGCGCAAAGCACGCAGCACACAAAGTAGCGAGAATTGGTCGTTTGTATCTAGCAAAGCACTATGGAGTGGGAGTCTTATGCACCAGCCTAGGTGGCTGCTTCTGATTTGTGTGATTTCTCGAGCACATTTAAGTTATAACTCAATGATTCCCCTCTAAAAATTATCAAAAGTCCACCTTCGCTTCCGGGATGATATCAAGCAGATCGACCGAGAGAGGACACATAGAGGTCCGAAATTTGGATGTTTGATGGGTAAGAATAGCGAGGAAAAAAAGGGCATCGAAACTGCTTTTATTTTCAGTGCTTTGCTCGAGCACCGTTAAGTTATAATGCAACGATTTCCCTCTATAAAAAGTATCAAAAGCCAGCTTTCGCTTTCTGGGATGATATCAAGCAGATCGACCAGGAGGGGAAACATATAGGTATAAATTTTGGAAATTTGATGGGTATAAGAACAACGAGGAAAAGAAGGCACCGAAAGAGCAAAGACCAAGCGCATGTGTCATACGCTGACAGATGGTGACTGTAATTTAACCTTACCCTCGTATATTTTTTATTACCGTGCAATGCCGCACAATCCGTCCCATCTTATCCATTTCCCTACTTTATTATAGACAAGGCCACATACATGCAATTCCCTGATGTACACCGTTTCTATCTACAGCGCACTGCATTTGCATTTAAAAATATGCATGCAGTAAATCGTCTCTTTTTCCCGGCCCACACACTACGAATGAGAAATACTCAAAATCCCAGCAGGCCGAGGCCCATACTAACGAGCGCCTCCCATGCACGGTGGCTATGTGCCGCCAGCAGGAGCCGGAACTGGGCCGGCCCAGTAACCAGGTGCCCCCCGTGCTGATGTCATGATGACGTCATGCTAGTTTTTTCGTTTTTCTTCACATTTTTATTTTATTATTTTTTACTTTTGTTTATATTTTGAAATACTTAATATATATATATATATATATATATATATATATATATATTACATCAACACTTCCATTAAAAAATAAAAAATGTTAATCTTAGATTTAAAAAATGTTAAACATGTATAGAATAATGTTTTTTATGCATACGAAAAATGTATAAATGTAAATGTAAAAAGAAGTAAATGTTCATTATATATGAAAAAAATGTTAATCATATATACGGAAAATGTTAATCATATGCTCTTTACTAATGGAAGCCCATGCCTCTTTCATTTCACAAGACAACTAGGTAATAGTCACTATACCATATTTTTTTTTATCTACGTTTTCTTACTAATTTTCTTTGTTTCTTTGACAGGTGTTCTAGGTTAGAGTTAACCGTGTTGTATAGGTCTATTCTCATGTTTACGTGTATTTGCATGGCATTGTGGCTGTAGTTTGCATCGAGTAGTTGTCTAAGTATAGGAAAGTCGATGCATGTCGTCATGGCGAAGTGGACAAATTGATCGGCATTGAGGCGGGCGGATTGTCGGTCAAGTGAAACCAGTATTTGTGTGCACATGCATGTGATACTAGGATAAGTCTTAGACATGTTAGTGCCAATGGTGATGCACGAGAGGCTTCGGCAATGGCTTCTCTTGCCTTACCGGGAATGAGTGGTTTTGTGGCAGAAATTAGTATCACTCCGTCCGGAAATACTTGTCCTTGAAATGGATGTATCTAAACTTATTTTAGTTATAAATACATGCATTTTATCCATTTCGAAGACAAGTATTTTCGGACGGAGGGAGTAGTATTTTTTGGACTAATTATTAATCCAAATTTTTTGTTAATGCCAAAAACACTAATTTCTTTTGTAATGGCAATTGGAAGGATAATAAATCATATTTAATTATTATCAATGTTACGTCATATATTCTATGGATACAAGCTATTTAATGTTCCAAACACAATTTTTGTGGATTCTGTGTCTTACACATTAGGAGAGGTAATGTGTCGGTGCAAGCTTACTAATCTTCTGTCAATGGTGATGCACTAGAGGCTTAGGTTACCTTTCTTTTCCAATGAAGTAGACACCCATAGGGTGTTTTTCTATAAGTAAAGTAGAAACCGAAATTCCAATTGTAATTACCAATTTTTTCGCGAATATGCAAAGTTTGCGTATCTTTTCATTGATAGAAGGATTAGAAATGAGTACAAACGGCTATAACACATGGCACGAACGCAGACCGGTGTGGTCATGCTCTCCGGAGCTGGAAGACAAGGGATGCTCAGCCCAAACAGAAAGAAAAAACCACAGCTAAACCCACTAAGCCTAGAACCGGCAAGACATCGAACATCTTCAAAGGCAACACCAGGGACGCCGCGAGAAAGCAAGATAGCATCTTCAAGAATGCTATCCAGATTATTACGCCACCGCCATCCGATCCTAAGAATTGGACCAAGGGTTACCCCTGGTGCTCGAAGAGGGGCACGGATAAAGGCCATGTCAGCGCCTCCAGGAAGGGAAACGACACCCGCATGTTCCGCCGTTGCCAGCACGACAAGCCAAGAAGGGATTCCTCCATGGCCTAAGTCCGTGCAATCCCGTTGCCTCCAGATCTGGGTCAAGAGATGAAAAATTCAAACCACTAGCTAAGACTACCAGCACGGAAGGGTGGGGTGGGGCTGCGTCTGCCGTCGGATGGTGGCACCGGGCGCCGCCAAAAAACGCGAACTTTGCACCCAACATGGAATGTAGGTGGGCATAAAGGCGGCAGGGTAGAGAGAGTCGACGCGGAGGGCGGTATGGCGACCAACACCACTGGCAAGCCAAGAGCCGGAAGGGGAACGCAGCTATAAGCTGCCGGGGCGGTGCCGTTGCAGTGCCGACGAGCCGAAGGCCGGAGAGGACGCAACAATTGGAGCGTCGGGCCAGCACCGCACAGGCACACGATGCCGGCATGCCAGAGACGCTGGAGAACACAGGTCCATGTCTGCCGGGACGGGGGTAGTGCCGGCAAAGGTCCGCCAGTGGTATGACCCGGTCCCTCCTGGGTGGGTCATACCCAATAGTTATATCCCCTACAGGGCCGGTTGGAAATTCCGGTTCACATACCTCGTAGATAAAAATATCTATGTCAATTTGATGGGCATAATTTGTCATAAACACAAAATGCAACAAATAGTTATAAAAGAGAATATACCACATCCGAATCATAAACCGGACAAGGGCCGACGGGGACGGATATCAAAACCATGCCACTATGTATAACAAACAACGTACGAGTAAGAAAATTATACAAGTAACTATCTAAATCACACAAACATGATTTTTTTAACAAAAAGGATAAGAATAAGAGGCTCACCAAGGTGGTGCCGGCGACGGGACGGTGCGGGCGATCGACGGTGGTTAGGACGGGGACGGAAAGGCACTAAGTAAACCACATCTACACATGCAAACAAAGAATTTAATTTGAGCTCAAATTGCATATAAATCAAATAAAGTACCACATATAAATACACCCAAACTAAAACCCACAAATCACTATACTTATAGAGCATTGCAAGAGCTAATCTAGCAATGAGAGATGAAAGGACATAGTTGCTAACCTTTGTTAACACTTGGATTGATGGAGTGCCTTCAAACCTTGACAATTTGTTGCAAAAATGAAGGATGAGCTCGAGCAAGAGGGGAAGAACAGAGAGGAGAGGAAAGGGGAAGAACAGACAGCTCGGGCTCGACGAAGGGTTTATGTAGGAGCACCTTTAATCCGGGTTTGTGTCACGAACCGGGACTAAAGGTTAGCCTCTAGTCCCGGTTTGTGTCACGAACCGGGACTAAAGGTGCTAGTGGGGCCCCAGCCTGACACCAGCCTGCCACCATCCCTTTAGTCCCGGTTCGTGTCGCGAACCGGTACTAGAGGTTCAACACGAACCGGGACTAATGATTCCCGCCCCCCTAGCCGTTGGAACCGGCACTAATGGTCCGTTTACAAGCCGGGACTAATGTTGCTCACGTAAAGTAGTTTTTCTACTAGTGCCGCTTCGCCCTCTTTGTCTCCAACAAGAGGGGGGTCACCCAAGAGTGTGCCGTGTATCGAGTCCGCTGTGTCATCGACACAAACCACCCTACACGAACCCCGTTCAAGGCGGTGCCACCATTGTACCTATTGGAGTCCCATGACACATTGCTGCTGACTTACATGAGTACATATCCAAGAGAGTCCATGTCATCCCTTCTGCTTTGTTCTATTTAAAAAGCATCAACCTTTATTCTTTAAACAAGATGGTGCATTTAAAGGCAAGAGAGACTTAATGAAGAAACACGCGGTGAGTTGGATAGAAAGAAAAGGAAAAAGGAACCGTTGCAAGGTAGTGTGGGTCAGACATGGCGACCAAGTTCGTGGTGTTCGTGGCCGACTTCGAGCGGTTCCGGTGGAAGAGGACAGGATGCAATACTGAGCTTCGTAGGGTGGTGCCGGATGATCGGGTGTTGTTGCTTGGGCCATGGTGCTCCCGTTCTCTTGCTATCACCCAAGACCACCAGGACATGGGCTATATCGACATCGGAGGAAACTCGATCGTCTTCTTCTCCGATGAGGACGGCAATGGCAGCGCCGATGAGTACCACCGCAAGAGGGTGCCCTTCTACTGCCGCGTCTATGACCTCAAGACACGGCGGTCACAGTCGCTACTACAGACGTCAGTACGGCCATGGAAAGGCTTCCGGGTGACGTGGATCTTCCCTCCGAGTCAGATGTCATGAATTCAACAGCACTCCATGAAGTGAAGGTGAAGTCTCTGAAAGAGTAGAACATGAGAAACGGACCGACCCACTTGTGACACAAGGCCCTGCTGTCTCTCATGCCCTACTTATCCTCGGTGGATGTGACGCCCCCGATTCAATCGTACACTAATCATACACGCAAATGTGTACGATCAAGATCAGGGACTCACGGGAAGATATCACAACCCAACTCTAGATACAAAAAAAATACAAACTTTATATTACAAGCCAAGGGTCTCGAGAGCTCGAATACACAAGAGTCAGCGGAAGCAACGATATCTAAGTACAGACATAAGTAACAGTATCCAAAGCAACATTGATCGAAAAGGTAAGGCCTCCTGCTTGGGAGCCTCCTAACTATTCTTGCTTGTCGGTGGCCTCCACGTAGTAGTAGGCACCCTCGGGGTAGTAGTAGTGGTCATCGATGGTGGCACCTGGCTCCTGGGATCCGTCACCTGATTGCAGCAATCGGGTAGAGGGGAAAAAGGTAGCAAAGCAACCGTGAGTACTCATCCAAAGTACTCGCAAGACTGACATCAGAACTATGCTAAGTATGCATCAGTACTAAAGGAATGAGCTGTATCTGTGGACTGAACTGCAGAATGCCAAAGGAGAAGGGAAAGCCTAGCCTATCAAAGACTAGCATCTTCAAGCATCTTGCAACATTCAGAAGAGTATAGAAATACATATTATAATTAACAAGTATGTTGTAACATCAGCGCCCAGAGATCCTTTCTCCACTCCCTGCGAGAAAGCAATCCCGGAGCCATCATATCCATTTCATGCCTCAGCATCCAGTTCTAGTTGTATCGATCGGGATACAACTGTGAGCCTCCGTTACCGTGGACACGACTATTCGAATAGATATACTTTCCTGTATGGGTGCACCAACTTACCCAACATGCTCGATTAACTCCGGTCGGACACACCGTCAGGTCATGAGTGGCCTCGGCTGATCGACACGCCGTAGTCCTACCTAGGTTCCGCAGACAGGTCCCCGCCAGTCTACATCTTAAGCGCTCCGGGGTCTCGGGCCCATCGCCCTTTGCACTCCGGGTCGTTGCACGTAGGGCGGGTCCAAGCACCACCTCTGTCCTGGATGGCGCCGGCCCAGCCATGCCGCAATGCTGGACTGGACATCTAACAAAGCTTTCCGAAGAAACGTATGATGCCGAGTGCCCGTACTTATTCCCGCGTGGTGGTCAGTGCAAAAAAGGCCCGAGGCCTACTTGGATCACATATCCAAACCGTAGTGTGTTGGGAGCACGCGGTAACGAGCAGAGACTCACGATCGATGTGACCTCGTGGCCTCGTCTCGTGGACTTACGGCAAGGGCCCGGGATGCCCGGCCGTGCCACATAGAAAACTCGCGGGTACCCTACAGGTCAACCCGACTTCACATGAACTCGCGGGTACCTTCCAGGTCAACCCGACTCGCATGAGACTGTCGGGAACTTAGGTCCACCTCTACCGGGGTGGTACCGCCTGTCCCTCCAGTCCTGCAGTAATAGTAACTCTCGCGGGTACCCCTCGGGGCCGACCCGTCTTTAACATGGTTCTGGGGATAAAGTCAAAATAACTGTGTGTCCAAAACACAAAGGAGGAATCCGAGGAATCACTCTCGCTGGATTCCACTTGATGTAATTGTCAAGGTGAACTTAGAGGAATCACCCTCGAGGGTTCACTCTTGATGTGTTGCACAGCAGAGTCGTTATCGAGAGTGGTGAAGAAGGAATCACCCTCCGTAGCACATTCATTCTCCAAGAGGGGCGTCACCCGCAAGCCTGTCGTGTCCCGAGTCACCCTACACGAACCTCGTTCAACGCGGCTCCGTCGTTCTACCTAATGGAATCCCACGGCACGCTGTTGCTGGTCTATAGATGTGGTGAGTTGGATGGAAAGAAAAGAAAAAAGAAACCGTTGCACGGTAGTATGGAGTCGGACGTGGCGACCAAGTTCGTGGTGTTCGTGGCCGACTTCGAGCGGTTGAAGTGGAAGAGGGACGGATGTAATACCGAGCTTCGCGAGGCGGTGTCGGATGAGTGGGAGCTGTTCCTCGGGCCATGGTGCTCCCGGTCTATTTCTATCCTCCAAGACCACCGGGGCAAGAGCCATATCCACATGGGCGGAAACTCGATCATTTTCTTCTTCGAGGATGGCAATGGCAGCGCCGGCGAGTACCACCAGAAGAGGATGCCATTCTACATTTCTACTGCAGCGTCTATGACATCAAGACATGGCGGTCGTACTCACTACTGCAGACGTCACGTCAGTACGGCCATGGAAAGGCTTCCAAGGGACGTGGTTGTTCCCTCCGAGCCAGGGATGAATTGAGCACTACTTTTTTTATAACATTCAAGAGCACTACTACTATGGTATTATTATACCATGCATTTGCAATTAAACGCTGAGAAGTGTATTTACCTTTTTTTAGAATCCCTCACACTCTATTCATTCAAAATATTGTCTGGGACACAAATAATGTTTGGTTTCATAGCTAACCAAATATTTCTGCCAAAAGGCAAAGAAAGTGCAGCTCTAAATAAAGAATGCACTTCTTGGTTTAATTCTCTCTTCTCATGCAGTAACTCGAACCAGGTGAAGTCTTTCATGCTATTCCTTATCTCATCAATTATCACTTTAGATGAGCCCCTGTAATCTGCCTTGAGGTGGTTCACCATAGATAAGCAGTCTGTGGCCACCACAATATTCTACATGCGAGATCCTTTGCCAGGGAGATAACCTTGCTAGCAGCCATTGCTTCTAAAACTTCAGGCAATATGAGTTTCGCTACCGAGACTGCCGACGCACCCAAATAACCACGTGAAACAACTCTGCAAATAGCAGCAAAGGCTCCTCGATCTTCATGTCTCCCGACAGCGCTGTCGACGTGAAATTTAACTGATCCCGCAGGAGGGGCTCTCCACATCGCTTGCCGACGTACTTGTTGTGTTGTAGGTCGCGTAGCTAGCCGGAGGTGCACTAGCTCGGCCTCATGAATATCATTCAGATACCATTGTATAAAAGAGAAGGTTGTAAGAGGATATTGATACTGCTCTTCGTGGATCACTTTCCTTCTTGCCCACCAAATCGACCATCGCGTCACGAGCAGCTTAACAAAAATCCCCACTGCTCGTTGACTCTTGCGCAGGCGCGGGCCCAGGATTTGAAGAGCGTGTATTCAAAATTTCAAAGTCTATTTTTTTGAAAGCGTAAAGCCTTGTTTTTTAGATGTATATATAGCACCATATTGCACACACTGTACTGAATTAAAACCACGACAATTTTTTTTTGGATCGGAGGGAGTAGAAGATACAAGTATATAACACAAAACTGAACATAACGTCATATATAGACTTACCATAACTTGAAATTCTTCAAGATATAGAAGTGCTAATTGTTCGACACAGCAAAGTGAAAACATCTGAGATATAAAAAGGATAAAAAAATAGTAAAATCACAAGAGAACTTACATGTCACAAGATAACTTTTCGACCCTTGATGCTTTGAAACGATAGATGAAAACAATAAGAGAAGAAGGTGACACCTGCAGCCATACAAGTATTTGTGAGTTTAGCACTTTAACTCAACTACGGTTCAACATAAGAGGAGCGAGTCCAATTTGAATAGTCGAAGAAATAATGTATTAGGATACATGAGAAAATTAAGCAATCAATTAGACCTTGAACATGTGGCTTTGAAATACGCCTGCCGCTAAGCCCGAGCAAAAATCGGACGAGCCGACGAAGGTTGGATGCCGCCGGATTGCCTGCATTTTGATGCCCGTCGCTCTTGGCCGCCTGTCATTTCCGCCGAGCGCCCGTGCCGTGCACGCCGGCGCGATCAGGCAATCAGCCCTGCCGGCTTGTTGTGCCCTACCCGATCAAAACTGGGGATGGAAGGCGCCCTCGCCCCGGTTTGTTGCTGTTGGTTCGTGTCTCGTGGGAATTGATCTATGGATGGAGTACTCCAGGCAAAGATCACTCCTATCTTTTCACGTTGCGACAAGTGACGCGTTGCATGTGCGCCATTTGTCGTAACCTGTGAGTTTTTCCTTTTTTCATAGATTCGTTTATTCAAAACGTTTTATCTCTTAAACCGTGCATTCAAATCTCGAACCGTTTTCACCGTTGGATTTCTCGCGTCGAGATTTTCAAAACTAGATCCCATGTTGATAGGTTTTGATGAATTTTTTTTCACAAAAAAACCGAACTAAAAAACCGAATCGGGAGCACGGGTTTTTTCCCTTTCCGAAAGAGGCACGCCCGTGCCTATCGCGAAATCACAAGTGTGCCTCTCGTGAAAGCAAAACCGTGCATCTCGCGAAAGGAAAAAAAAAGGAGAAAACGTGTTTTTTTCCATTTCTGAGAAGGCACGGCCGTGCCTCTCGCGAAAGCACAACTATGCCTCTCACGGAAGCAAAACCGTGCCTCTCACGAAAAAAAAATGCTTTTTTTCATTTCCGAGAGGCATGGCCGTGCCTCTCGTGAAAGCACAACCGTGCCTCTTGCGAAAGAAAAAAAAACAGAAAATACGTTTTTTTTCGTTTCCGAGAGGCACGGCCGTGGCTCTCACGAAAGCACAACCGTGCCTCTCTTGAAAGGGAAAAAACAGAAAACGCGTTTTTTTTCGTTTTCGAAAGGCACCGCCATGACTCTCGCGAAAGCAAAACCGTGCCTCTCGCGGAAGCAAAACCGTGACTTTTGCGAAAGGAAAAAAAAAAGAAAACGCCTTTTTTCACGCATAATAAATTTTTTTCCAAAAAAATATTTGGTCCAAAAGTTCAGGAAGAACGGTGGAAAACCGAAACGTCGAAAAAACCCATTTAAAAAGCCGAAAACGCGTGCGTAAAAATTAAAAAAAAATCCGGAGGGAGCGTTCAGAGCGCGACATGTGGTGGGCCGGCTGGGAACGCGCCAAGTGGCGCTGATCGTTGCGAGGCTCCCGAAGGAGCGCTGCTTAACTAGTTGCTCTCGGGTTTTCCTGATGGATGTGTCTGCGTGTCGTGCGCTAGAGGGCTGCAGCGGTTTCTTAATTGGGCTGCGAGGAAATATTGGGCCAATGGGCCAGGTCGGGTGGTGGGGGGGAGAAAGTGGACGTGGGTTACTCCCTGTTTTGGGCTGAAATGCTTGGTAGTTTGTTAGTTTCTTCAATACTAGTAAGCATGCATGTGCAACGCACGTATCCTAGTCTATAAAAACATCTAATTTGAGTCTTATTTCTCCTTTAGCGAGTCTTTTTACTGAGCCATTTAAAAAATATCGCTTACTCCAGTAAAGGGACATCATCGAGCATGCTGATGGACAGGCAAAGTTCGTCTCTCAAGTCGCGGTTTGTTGAATTGGCAGACGGTCAAAAGAGCAATGTCTGCGTGATGAGCTAAACTTTAGATGATATATGTGATGTTTTGAGGTTTTTAGGGGGATCTATCCAGAATCATACAATTCGTGACGTCTGTGTAATTTTCGCCATCTTCCAAGTCTCGATTTCTTATATTATCACCATTCAATTCTGAGTCCACTAAAATAATTGTTTTTTTTCTAAAATATGTCATATGAGCCTATTAAACGATAATTATAGTTAGTTTTGAAATAATAGTACAGCATAGAATAAGCATAATGATACAGAACGAAAAATACCTATTTATGAGTGTCAGACAAAATATTACTCCATAAAATGTAACATCCACAGACCACAAGTTGACTTGCATGATTACAGAATTTAAATATATTCAATAAGAACAATCATTTTTTACAAATATCATGACTGAATATTTTGTTAAACCCTTATTCCGTGAAAAAGATCACAACCAGACAGCCAAACGGACACACCCGATAAGAAAAAAGAATTGGACAACATCCGACCCTAATATAAACCAAATGACCAAAAAGGCTATCCATAAATAAAAAATTGAATTGGACAAAGCATATATTTTTTCAAGAGGAACCCCTATACTTTTTCTTGACAAAGGAACCCCCATACTTAATACCTTTTTTTGCGATAACCTATAGTACTAAATACTTGACCAAATGAGTGGGCTATCGATCAAGAAAAAAGAAAAGGAAGACACGCCGGACGCTCCCTCCCTGTTCTCCTTATACCTTCACTCTCTCCCCACCGCTCCCCATTCCATGGTGGCCCCGCCTGCTCTCCCCACTGCCTCATCTACCCACCACGGCCTCGCCCCGTAGGCCGCCGCCTCCTCTCCCCACCATGGCCTCGCCCCGCCGCCTCCTCTCCCCACCACGACCTCACCTCGCCGCTAAACCCGCCGTTCTTCCCTAGATCGACTCTGCCGGCGCCGTCCACATGTTCCAGCGCAGATCAAGATGCGAGCTAGAGGAGCATCCTGGAAACGATGCGGGAGCGGGCATCGCGGAGGGGGCCGAGTTCCAGTTTGTCTACGTGCCCACCGTGATAGTCGACCTCGTGCTTCGCTCCCACACCCGCTCCGAGAAGGCGCTCCCAGCTCGCCTACGTGGTCGGTTGCTCTAGGTACTTCTGGATTCAGGCATTCGCAACTGTGAACTCGAGTTTAACAAACGGTATATCACTGCTGGATGGTGAACACACACAGTGGTGCTTTTATTGATAGAAAGTCAGGATCCTTTCTCTTAAGAGGCTACTGTAAGAAATGGTAACTTGGGGCATGACTTGCAAGAAAGGGATTGTATGACAGAATGATATTACTTCATGGTAGAGTTTCTGCATCTGGAGATCAAGTTTTATCTTGGTGTCTCATGTCAGTGTTATTGTGTGTGTGTGTTTCAGTAACACATTTACTGTTCGGATAATCCTGCGAATTTGTGAGCCGAAGAAATGATGACTTAGATACTTGCGTTCTGATAAGTATGCTGAGCAGAAATAACAGGCGGTCATCTGTTATATGATATATTAAATTAAATGATGATTTTTTATTAGGTGCAGTTTAGAATTTTGAGTGTACAATGCATCCTGTAATGAGAGATCACACACTTAAAAGTTTCTTTAGATTGAAAATGGCTGTATCTGCTTGCTAAATCCTAATTGCTATCCATTCCAGTACAATACTTATGCAGCTCAGTAGTCTAGGTTTGAGCATGAGAGTCGTTTTCGAATTGGAGAGAAAAAATATAAATTGGGGTGAACCTGTTTTCCTACTGTCTAATCTTGGAGTGAGCTTGTCCTGAATATATGTGAACTCTTTTGGCACTTTCTGGTTCTCTTTAGTCTCTCCGGTTAATATAACCAGTTCATTATTATTTTTATGTTATTTGTCTTTCACATGAAGATTCATTCTTTCTGGTTGTTTAGAAATGACAAATAGATGTAGCTCAGTTTGAGCGTGCGGGATAGCTTATGTGTGTGTGTTGTTCGGAGTGGGCAATTCCTGTGTTTTTCTTCTCCCACTTCAGTTCTAGTCATACATGCAAGAAAGGAAACTGGGTTATGTATGTTCATGCCAAATAAACATCAGGAGGTAATGATGACCTGTTGCTAACTTCTGCCAAGCCATTCTTACGAATGTTGTTTGTTTGCAGGATGTAGCTTGGGAAGGTCAGACTGTTGGAGTTGAAGCAGTTGTAGATTTCTTCAAGGCAAAAATAAAGCATTTGCACTTGGTGAGATGAAAAAGGTTAGCTTTGAGGTTTTGTTTCAGCATGCTGTCACTCCTTAGCACTAATTATTACATACTAATTGCTACCTGCACGTGCTTCTCGCTCCGGTCAAGAGATATTATCAGTTGGGTGTGTGCATACTCAAACTTTTAAACTTATATATCTGTATCTACATGACTATTGGGAATTTGAGATTAAACTTATGTAAATGATATTAGTATGTAGAAGACTGAAAAAACGATTTATAACATTTTAGCATTTGAATTTGTGGTCAAGGTTCACGTCTCAATCATACCACATCAAATTCATGCGTGTATAAAGGGCCAGTTTGGTTGGTGTCCACAACTTCATGCCTGGGACAAATGGGTGCCTGGAATGTAGCTTCTTCCCAGTTCCAAGTAAAAAGTATTCCCTACAAATGGGTGCCTGGGACAAATTACCTTTGGTAGCTTTCCACGAAGGCGAGTTTCACGGCCTTTGACATATTTAAATGCAGTAATGTTCTGCATTTAAAACAGCATAAAGAGATCTTGTGGAACACATATATGTTTACTCGCTTTTCTGCACTGAGCAATTGTACCATTGTATATTACAAAATGAGGCATACACAATGGAAGTAATTGCAAACTGCATGTAGTAATTCTGTTAATACAAAATGGATAGATCACAAGAGTAAGCCTTCCATCAGGCACTCAATCTGGGCCTCGCTGTTGTAACCAAAATTAGAAGCGCGCCCAAGCACTGTAATGTTTCTGGACTTGCAGTTTGTTGCTACTGAGCGGCACCCCAATTCGCCCCTGAAACTAAATTTTTGTCTTCCAAAAGTGTGCTGTGTGGTACAATAAAATATCATGTGCATGTAACCATAAAATATACATGTAACCGTATCATGGTAGGCTAAACCTGCAAATGAAAAACAAATAATGTTAGTTCCAAAAATAGTTATAGATGCAACAACATAGTAGCTGCAAAGAAATAATGGAATGACACACCTGCCTCATCTCTCTAAAACATCTCTGTAGACAATGTTCTTGGTGCTTTTCCCAGATTTATCAACCTCCTTGTTTGGCTTGGCCAAAATCCGTGTCGTCTCTCTTGACACTCCCCTTGACAATGCAACATATAGCTGACCATGTGAGAATACAGGCTCAGGGAGGTAAATACCAACGTTTGGGATGGTCTGACCCTGTGCCTTATTAAT
The DNA here is from genome assembly GCA_011799875.1 of Thinopyrum elongatum. Lineage (NCBI taxonomy): Eukaryota > Viridiplantae > Streptophyta > Magnoliopsida > Poales > Poaceae > Thinopyrum > Thinopyrum elongatum. The sequence goes on from CM022300.1 coordinate 592,140,741, forward strand.
TGTCATCGCAAAACTTAGGCGGATGGGGAACTGTTTTCTCTTAAGTTTGAAGGGAAGTGAGATGTCCTCTGAGGGCGACATAGGGATCCTAGGTATGAACATCCTCTTTCCAGCATGCTGACCTCCAACAATCTCCGCGTCGATTGCATTATCCTGGAAGGCTCTGATCATAAGTCGTGTTCCATTGCATAGGCCATTATGAGGGTCGAGGTTCTGAAGCAGAATGACTGGGTAGTTGACCTTTAATCTCAAAACATGCGGTGGCAAGCCATTTGGTGTGATAGAGTTCAAAAAATCAATTGTGTAATTATTCTGCAAGTCATCCTCGATTGAGTCGAAGCTATGGTATAACTTTTCTTCGCCTGGAAACCTGGAGATCATCTTGTCATTCAGGTCATCCACATGATCGTTCTTGGTCGAAAGAATTGCACGTGCGCTCATGTACTCTCTTGATCTAGCATTGGCATGCAGCGATGGGAAGACATCTTCAATGAGTGTGTTAATAGCTTTTTCATCCTCAGTATAGCCGATCACAATGTCATTAGGGAGACGCACATAGTCGTCGCCAATTGTCTCTTCTGTTCCATTGCCGATCCTTAGGAGGTATTCGGAGAACCAAGGATCAGCCTGTGCACGCATATTGTGCGTGAGACGTATCTTGCGGGTCTTCTCCCACAGATATGATCTCAGAAGTGTAGCATCTGTGATCTGCGCACTTGTCCCACGTGCCACAATGGGAAGGACCTGCCTGAAATCCCCACCAAAGACGACAACCTTTCCCCCAAACGGCAAAGGACATTCCATTATATCCTGCAACGATCTATCAAGCGTCTCAACAGCCTGACGTTTTGTCATAGCGACTTGTTCCCAAATTATCAAGGACGCCTGTTTAAGCAACTCCGCTGTACCGCTTTGCTTTGAGAAATTACACATGCTGTTGTCAGTGAGCTTTATTGGAATTTTGAACCTAGAGTGTGCAGTCCATCCTACAGGCATTATCGACGCCGCTATACCTGATGTAGCAGTTGCGATTGCTATTTGGCCCATGGAACGCACCTTTGCAAGCAATGCCTTGTACAAGTACGTCTTCCCAGTGCCTCCTGGACCATCAACAAAGAACACCTGAATTTTTTGGTTCATCACATGATCCATTATGTCATTGAAACCAGCCAGCTGCTCACTGTTCAAACTGCTAAATAGATCTAGATGTTCTTTGTCCACGGTGACTTGCCTCTCCTCTGTTACCTCTCTATACTCACCATCATAAGAACCATCGGTCTCAACCAGATCTGGAAGTCCATAGCTTGTAATATATCCTTTCCCATGGATTGCAGCATATCCCTGATATCTCTAAGCACCATCTGTTCAAGTGTTGCCTCATTGGATTGGTTATGACGGTAATCCTCAGACACTGATGCTAGATGCTTGTCGCACATTTGTCGGATTTCTGTTGCCTCGCAGAATAGAAGTATAGTCGCAAACAACTGTCTTAGGGCACAAGGCATCTGAAATGTGGCTGCCTCCGTCATGCAATCATCAAGAGTCCTGTCGTGCTCAATGAGGCCTAAGTGCTCACATGCCTCCCTGAAGGAACTGCATGCCTTGCCATTTACTGTTTTTAAATCATCAAATGAAGTGGCACCTCGGACATGACTTAGTAGGACACGCAAGTAGTACCTCTCTCCTTCAGCAGGGTGTGCATACACAAGCCTTCCAATTTGTGATCTCTTATTTCTTCTATTCCGCCACTCCTTGTTTCCAGCTATCCATCTATAATGTACTAGAAACTCTCTGTACAACCATTTTCTTGCCTCCGAAAACCTTTGGTTCATCTCAAAGTATTCGGTAAGCATGGACTTGGAAGAAGATGGTCGAGCGAGAACATCTTCCAGATTTTCACAAGATTTAAATGCAACTGTATGCATGTTTGGCAAATGAAGCTGGAGCTGCAGCACAGATGGACTGACACCAAACATTTTAAAACCAAAAATCCCGTAAATAGCCTCTGGAGGAGATACATAGCGTGCATCCCTATATTGTCAGATTTCATTGATGATTCCACCATCATTGATGATATCCTGCTCGAATGCAAAGGATGTCTGATCATGCCCTTTGTAGATGTACTTGAACAAGTACTTGACTGCCTTGATGCTCGAGCATGCTTCGACATTAATGTGGCAGTTGTATCGCATAAGCAGAAAAGGGTTGTAAGGGACCACCCATCTATTGTCCAAATTTGCTCCTCTGATCCTAACTCCACGCCCATCGTCCCTCCTCCTATAGATGGGATATGAGTCTTTCCCTTGTTGTGTGGCATTGCAAAAATCTCGCGGGTAATGAAATCGGCACTGTCCATCAATCATGCAAGGACAACTTTTCTTCAACTCACCACAGGGTCCATGCATCATGTGTTTGATGACCAGATCATGTAGAATGGGGTATTTTTCTTTGTCAGGTATCTCTGCAGATATCACCCGATCATAGTCATCCGGGGTCGCTAACTTGCTTTTTGCTTTCATGATTAGAAGTATATGCTCATGCGGGAGACCTCGTTTCTGAAACTCCGTGACATGTACATAAGCGGCAACTTCTCCGAAATGCTTACCCTTAGTCAGTAAGTCCATCATATCTCGTTGTTTAGTTTTGTATACTCTTGCCACCAGGTCTGGACGGTCTTGTGGCAGTTGTCCAGGCAACAGTTTCTCGGTTATCTCCTCCCAATAAGGATGGCAAGTCATTGTGATAAAATAATCCGGTTGACCCCACCGCTGGACTATTGCCATCGCATCCAGAAACCTCCGTTGCATGTCACGGTCACCACCCGGAAATGTACGTGGGAGCATGATTCTCTTGCCAATCCGATCACCGCGTGACTCGCCGACAACGACAGTGTCAACAAGACCCTATAATAGTATACAAGGTTATAGAAAAGCATGGAATGTCCATAAAGTCGTTGTATTATGATCTATTAGAATATACACAAGCACGTTACCTGGTAGAGGTCAGCGCGTATAACCTTCTGATTTTCCGGCTTTGAGTACCAGTCAAGCCTCATACTCTCCATCTTGATATACATGTCAACAGCCCATTGTTGGAAAAGGCGCGCCCCGAACAAGATGATGTTAAAAAGCTTCTTCCCGACCTCCAGTTTGAAGCAGTAGTACTCCCTCGCACTAACAAATTTCCTGGATTTTGTTGCATTCACCTCATTGTCACCAAAATCCTCATCTGGGTTATATTCATTGTCATCTACAAGATTCACAACATATCAAATTCAATATGTTGTTTGCAGGCATAATAATTGACCATATAAGAATTGAAGATTAAGCAATGATGACCGATACCCGCAGGTAAATCCATGGCATGTTCTTCATGTGGGTCAAAATTCCCAACTTGTTCACTTTCGCTAATGAAGTTTTCATGTGATAGAAAAATGACAACATAAGTCTTCATTCGTAAATAGGAAGTATATAAATTAATAGTGCACATCATACCTGTAGATAAATCAGAGGTTTGGTTTACTTGTGGTGCAGTATTATCCGCTGAATATTGGGTCGTGTCATCTACAAGATTCACAACATTTCATATTCAATATGTTGTTTGCACCCATAATAATTGACCACATAAGAATTGAAGAATAAGCAATGATGACCGATACCTGCAGGTAAATCCGTGGCATGGTCTTCATGTGGTTCAAAATTCCCAACTTGTTCACTTTCTATAATCAAGTTTTCATATAATAGAAAAATGAGAACATAAGTCTTCATTCATAAATAGCAAGTATATAAATGAATAATGAACATCATACCTGTATATAAATCAGAGGTCTGGTTTACTTGGGGTGTAGGATTACCCGATGAACATTGTGTCGTGTCATAGAGGGGGCCAACATATGGCATCCTACGATTCCATCCAATCTCCCCACGTGGGAAGAATAGTGGATATGACAATGGGTCGTAGCACCCATAGTATGCTCTAATATATAGGGGTCGGTCTCCTTTTTTTCCATGTACGACAACACTTCTGTCAAAGAAATTCTTTGGGTCGCTCCCTTCAACCCATATCGCTGCCACCTGAGAAGTCGTTGGGGCATTGTACCTTCTTTGATCCAAGTTGATATCCGTGTTTAGTGAGATCCTATACTCATCTAGATTCCGAACAGACCCAAGGCTCTTTAAAACTTGCGCATAAGGGTTACGCTCTAGTATTCGTAGAATCTTTCGTATGAGGTCTATATTAAGATCTAGAGACCTCATAGCCCTATGAATCAAGTCTTGATCTGTATTATAACTATAGAGCTGCAAATGCCGAGGTCCATTATCAGCCGGCATCAGACCATCAAGAGCGTGGTATAAGCCACCACATGCACGAAATGTATATACTCCAGTTCCCGCCGCAGTGCTTACTCGGTGATCAAGAGTGACTCCTAGAGTTGTGAATGAGAAGTGCGAGTTGAAATACCGTATATGCTCTCTGAAATATTTAGCATCCTCATCATCTTGACTTGTAAACAACCGTTTCAACTATTCTGGAACGTCTGGAGTAATAATATCAACTTTTCCTTTTCTGCAACAAAATGTTGGCCCATCGAATGGAAACCGCAATGCCCCACAGTGGCGGCGGTCGGCAACCTTTCTTAGGACATGGTGCTTTGTAGGCAGGTTTCGGTAAATGAATTCATCGGTATTTGATACTGGTGCTGCTCGTGCAGTAGGGCATCTAAGTTGGTACGATTCGTAAGCAAGACCTAGCATTGAAGAACAATATGTATTAAATTATGAATGAAGACCTATGAGGCTCATGGTAAATTCGGAAATAGACAATGGACATACCTTCGGCCATAAATATTCTAGCTTCCTGAACAGGCTCATGGTATACAGCTTCTCCATTTTGCAATGGCGCCAAGCAGTCTATTAGGCAATATATTGGTCAAACATAAATGCCACAAATTTGTCGATGAAGAACCTGATATGTGAACGACAAAATATATAATGCACCTTCAAAATTGGGTTGTTGAACAACGGGCTCAAATATTCCATATGGATCTTCTCTCTGGTCGTTGCCCACTATGGAAAACCACAAGATAAGTAGAGCATACAAAATCCGGTACTATAGTAGTCTAGGGTCATCAAAATTACTTTGTAGATCTTGAGTGCTTTGAGTATCATCCGGAGACGGTTCCGCAGGGCATCTCTTATCATTAGTTGGCGGCTTCATTGGTTGACTGGAGCCAGTAAAAGGCTCTATACCTGAATAAACGAAAGAGAACCAGGATTTGCGATCAAATAAACACTGTGGACACACTTCCACCATAACTAAATGGACGAACTAACCCGCACCTTGAATTGAGAAATCTGGGTTACGTATTCTGCTAAGTTGGGGTGCCTGAACCCCTGAAAGTTGTGTGAGAGGCCCTGCATTGTGTTCAATTGACAGTAACTTTCAGTCAGAAGCTGATTATAGTTTTATTATTGTTTAGAAGAGTACAAACCAAAGCCATTAAAGCATACCTTGTGCAATATTTCTTACGATGGTGGAGACTGATTGCATGTTATGACCCAGAGGCATAGCAACAGCTCTAATGCGTCCACCAATTTTGCTGTATCTGATATGCATCATTCCTGTGCAACCAATCGGACTCCTCGTGGTATGTTAGAGTATTCTCCTTGTTGTGGGGGACATGTTCAGGTGATAGAGATGAATTTGGTATATTTGATAATACTGCAAGAAAACTGTAGATAACATCAGTAAAACTCTTTTTTGTTATATTCGATAAGATAACAACATGCAATCAATATGTTATGGTAGCACAGAACCTGCAGATGATATTTTTTGTAGCTGGGTGACACCGGATTGTCCTGTAGCTGGTGTGTGTGACACGGTGCTATCGTTGGTGAGTAGGGTTGTAGTAGCCTTTCTCTGCTCACGTGATAGGCGTTATCATTTTAATATTTCATCCCTATTTTGTGCATACCGCTCCCAGTCCCTTTGCCTCCGTATCTCTTTAGGGTCTACATAGATGAGAAAGCTAATTAGTATCAACAAATAGGGTTGTATGTAGTTGGTTGATCGTCATTACCAATGGGTATGGACATCGGTGTTTGTGTTTCATTTTCATGGACACTGATATCGGCGGAAGCGTCAGCCATTTTTTTGTGTCTGTAGGCGTGACGTTGTCTCTTTAATATCTCGTCTCTATTTTGTGAATACCGTTCCCTATCCAGTCGCCTCTTCAGCTCCCTAGGGTCTACATGTATGATTTAGAGTATCATAAGTTACCTGAATAATACATAAGCATGCAGTATATGGCCATACTTACATTGGGACATGGGTAGGGGTGTGTGTGGCACATTTTGCTCGTCATTCCGCAGAGGTTTATCAGACTGCTTCTTTGAACGTGCCTCACGACGTCTTTTTAGAATGTCCTCTCTATTTCGTGCAAAATATTCTCTGTCCCTCTGTCTCTTAATTTCTTTAGGGTCTGTTTAAATATACAATGGAAATTAGCACATTCGTTATAGAAGTGTTCATCAACCCAGAAAAAAAGAAGCGCTCAGTTGGCTGATAGTTACCTGAGGAATGGATGTTGCTTATATCCTGAAATGGGGTGCGTGCCCCCGAGTGATTTGGACAAGTCATAATGTCGACTTCGTAGACTGAATACTCCAGTTAGAAATCTGTCAAGAGGGTTGACTGGAAGCATATATTAGTCAGAAATAGATTCAAGTTATGTCGTCATAAATCTGTAGATTGCATTTTCTTAAAGCACAAGAAAGTTAGAAGATAATTTGCAAGAACAAGAAGAAATGTCTAATATTAAAATCTTGCCTGATGTTTCCAGAGGATGGCACAGGTGATGCAAGGAACCGACGGCCTGTTTGCAGCGAGAAGGTGAGGCGGGAGCAGCCGCGCATTTGACGGCCAGTGCAGGGCGGCGAGGGAAGGCGGCCGTGTTTTCGTGCGGCGAGGTCGCCGTCCAGGAAGGCGAAGGCGATGATGTTTCCGTGCGGCGAGGGGATATCGGTGGGATATGTTTCTTGTTTTTGGATTTGGAAGGTCTATTATTATTTGTGGGAATGGGGGATATGTTGAATTTGTTTGGAAGACCTACGTGATTGTAGGGATTGTGTTTGCTTGCGCATGGAAGTTTTCCTCCGCGGTGGAGTATGGTCAGTCAATGTAAATTAGTAAGTGCACACCAGAAAACATACCAGGTGAAGGCTAGCCGTTGGATTTAGATTAGTGGGGATAATCATGCGGTAGTATTGGGTCCGTGTATGTTTTGTGGGGTGCGTTTAGCAAAGATAATGTTTGCTCTTTTATTAGTAGTGGAGATAGTTTTTCCTGTGTATATATACATGGTATACACAGTATATACACATATAATTTTGGCAAAAATAATGGGTATTCAATTGAATACCCATGAGCCTGGCATCTTCATGTGTGCATGCGATCATATATATGACCAATTAGTTCGTCATCCACATGGGCCCAGACACGGTGCAGTTTAATAACACATCTTTCCAAGTGTCCTAGGCAGAGCCACAAACCGGACATGAATCTGAGTCAGTCATGTTCCTATGACAGCAGACTGATTCAGTCGGTATAGAATTCCTCGCTGACCGCCAAGCAAAAACATTCAACTTTCCGGGATCTTCAACTTCCAGATACTAGACCATTGCCTCTTATTTTTGTCAGTGTTTGAATTTCCCGGTCAATGCAGCAACCGATCCTCCATTCTTCGTTTCGTTTCCATTAGCATTCCGTAAGCTGATCTGATAGTGAACTGGCTAGGCCGTTCATAGTGCCACACCCATCGATCTCCCACACTGATCGAGCTCAAGGGGATATTGAGGATTACTTTGATGTCCGGTTCTTGCATCTGCTCACGCAGGGTCACACTATCCCATCGTTTCTCAACCGGATCAATGAGATCACTAAGTCTTTCCAAAGGGTTTTGGCTTCGAGGATGTAAAGCCCGCAACATGTGATCCCTTGGAATCCAATTATGATTCCAGATACTAGTGTCATGACCATTGCCAATTCTCCTGACAATTCCTTGCTTAAGCACTTCGGTTCCAGTACATATAGCTCTCCACACTTGGAAAAGAGTGTGTTCCAGTTGAGCATCAAAAATATCATTCTACGGATAGTAAACTGCCTTCAGCAGCTTGGTGCTTAGCGAATCTGAATTTTGTACCAATCTCCATGACATTTTTGCAAGCATTGAGATATTGAACATCTGTGTGTCATGAAAACCTTAATCCTCCCATATATTTAGGCATCATTAAGGTCTCCCATGATACCGATGCTGTTTTTATAACTCCGTTTTTGCTCCCCAAATAAAACGGCCTCATGAACTTGTCAATATGCCGACAAAGACACCTTGGCAAGAGAAAGCAGGACAGAGAAAAGGTAGGTATTGATTGTGCTACTGATTTTATCAAGACCTCCTTTCCCGCTGCTTCCATGCACTTCTCAATCCACCCTTGCACCTTTGCCCACACTCTGTCTTTGATGTACTTGAAATAACTGTTCTTAGACTTGCCAACATCTGATGGTAGTCCCAAGTACCGTTCAGCTAATGATTCATTTGGAACATCTAAGATAACTTCTATTCCTTCTCTCAAAACATTTGGACCGAACTTTCCATAAAAGATAGTGGATTTAGCAAGGCTTACTCTTTGGCCAGATTTGCACAATACTCATCTATTATCTCTCCAATCTTAGTGGTTGCGTCACTGTTTGTTTTGAACAGTAACAAATAATCATCAGCAAAGAGCAAATGATTGACAGGAGGGGCGTTGGGATCCACAACCACCCAACACACATTGTCATACATGCTTCTCCCTTTTAACAAACAAGAAAGGACCTCCGCTGTCAAAATAAATAAATACAGTGAGATTGGTTCTCCCTGCCAAATCCCTCTCATGAGTTTAAACTCCTCCAACTTCACTCTGTTCAGCAGCACCGAGAAAGAAAGTGTGGTCACACACTCCCCAATTTTTTGTACCCAAACTCGATTAAAACCCATCAGAAGAATCACTTCCTTCAAATAGGACCCCTCAACACGTTCATAACCTTTCATCAAATCAAGTTTTAGTGCACAGTGAGCGTTCTTCTTGCTTCTTGATCTCTTCATAAAATTCAGACACACATATGCAGCTATAATGTTATCAGATATAAGCCTTCCAGGTACAAAAACGGATTGCTCAGGAGAAATAATACCTGGTAAAACTCGTTTCAACCGGTTAGAATGTACTTTTGAAATGATCTTGTAGATCATGTTGCACAAACTAATAGGCCTTGAGTGAGAAGTTTAGGTTAGCGTAAGCCTGCCATGCCCCCCATAAAAGAAACATCCTACTTACAAGTGATAATATATATCTTCTATCTTAAATTAAAGTTCACATATATAGTAATGCTGTAAGCGAAAGTACCATTTCTGGTTCCGAGGTCATATGCACCTTCATAGAACAGTGAATTTTTTAAAAATATTAACAAAAATGGAACAAATCTATTTTTTGGGAACAAACATTGATGGATTCTTAATGCTTGCAAATTTTCATGTAGAAACAACATTCCAAAAATTCTTCCATAAAAAAACAAAATTGCTGCTCCAAAACGCTTTCAAAAACAAATGTTTGGAGCATCAATTTTTTTTTTCACTGACCCATTTGGAATGTTGTTTCTTCATGAAAATGGGCATGCATGTTGAGAATTTGTGAATGTTTGTTCCCAAAATATTTCAGACGTTTTTTATTTGTTTTACATTTATTATTTTTACTCTTCATGTGGGAGCATATGAGCTCGCTAGCAGAAACTTCATTTCTGCAGTAAATTTACTTGTGGTGCATTTTGAATGTGGTTAATCATGTTGCCTATTGATCAAGATCTTGGAGAAAGGTCGCCATTCACCAGCCTGTGGTACTGTTGTTGTCTCATGCTTTCTAGTTGGTTAAAATCCAAAATCATCAAGTTCCAGGTAGAAAATAGAGTGGAGAGATTAATTATCGTTGGCACGATTTAAATGTCTTGCTAGTTACTATATCATTAGACCGGTGTGGATTGTTCAATCTAGGCGGTCTGAGGCTGTTATTGTTTTGGAAACGAGCAAACACCTGAAGTTTAGCCCCTGGAAGCCTTCGTACTGAGAAAGCGAGGTTTGTCTTTTTTTTTTAACTTTTTGCTTTTTGGAGACCAATTTTCTTTCCAAGGCTACCTTGTTTTAATGGTAGCACCGTAGTAGTGATGGTCCTAAGAAAGCTAAGGAGAAATAGCTCACATACCAATGAATGTACCGTACGTCGCCGCTGCCTCTGGATCGACTACTTCACCCCTATAGACGGATCATGAATCAGAGACACATAGCCACCAGAAATTCATCCAGAACGAAGAACCAAAGCCTCTGGAAGAATTTCGAACGGGGAATTGATCTAGGGACACCCCCGCCACCTCTCCGCATCAAGAGAACATTGTCACCAATCTCCTTCATCATAACCATCACATGTCCATCTCTTTATAATACACTAGTCGGTGTGGATTCACTTTTGTATTACCTAGACCTATTGCCCTGTTTATCATGATTCATTCCTGATTGTATGGCATTCTTAGAGTCCATCGGTGATTATGGCAAAAATGAGAGTACATTGTAAACAGAACAATGGTGTTGGACAATACCAATTAAATGATATACTACGCGATTACGTCATCACATTGTTATAAGTCCACTCTTATGAGTGTTAATGGCCACGAGAGTATCGAGTATCTTCATGCTGGACTATACTTTGGGGTTTGTCAAACATTACCCGGCCCGTAATAGGGTGATTCTAACGCCAACTTTTGGGTACATCGGAAAATTGTCTGTTCATAAAAGAACACGCAAACCAATAGCGCAGGGAAATTAAAAAAATGGTTCATCATCGGCATGCTAACACATATGCAGAAGTTGTTTCGCTTTAAACTCATTTTCCATCTACTACAACTTGGCTGGAACTAGGCTTGGAACGTATGGGAACGCACCAAAGACATTTGCGTGTGTGTATTCAACACGCATCTTAACAATATCTTCCTAGACGACACATTTTCCACTCTGGTAATTGTAGGGCAACAAACTGTGGCTTCCGAACTGGGACACCGTTAATTGTAGGGCAACAAACTTGACGACACATCTTCAAGGCTGGGCGGCGCCGCTCTTTTGCTCCAGGAGGCCGTGTGTCTCGGGAGGTGGCGTGCCAGATCTGGTCGCCGCCGCGGCGGGCCTCTCGCATTGTGGATGTGCAGCGCAGGGATGGGTACGCATCGTGCCCTGCTCAGGTGCAGCGGCCTCCTGAGGTGGTGGTGCTGCCGCTGTGAAGTACGCGACGAGAAGGTTTGGTCATAAGCTAGTGTCATAGAAGTCCTCGATGCCCTTTCCAAACTCTCTTCATCATTGTCCTAAGACGTCCGAGACTCCTCAGAGTCGACCCTAGAGCTCCCTATACGAGTATGAGAGCCCTAATGCCATTTATTCAAGTGAGAGTGAATAGAATATATGCCAATGGGGTTTATAGAGGCTTGAGGTCTTTATATGGCCAATTCGGCATAGGGAACAGCGCACTGCTGTGTGGCTTCGGTCTGGACCACGGGATGTTCCTGAGCTTTGTTCAATGCCACTCAATCAATAAAATCTATTCACTGGGGAAAAAACACAATACACAAGCCATTAGCGCGAGGAAATTAATAAAACAGTGGTTCGTTATTGGCGTGCTAAGACACGCAAAAGTTGTTGCACTTTTAACTCATTTTCGATCTACTATGACTACTAGAATGGAACTAGGATTCGAACGTATGGGATGGCACCAAAGACATTTGAACGTGTGTATTCAACAAGCATGTCTGTAGTGTCATTGTTGTCGGGATTGACATACACCAGGTCATGCATCTCAATCATATGTTCCTTGATGTCACATTCTCCAGCGTCTGAAATGAAACACTATCATGTCCTCAAACATGGCTACCAGTCGAAGATCATGCATAGACGTAGCAAAATCGAGGTCAATGACATAACTTTGATCCCATCGTGGCAGGTTGTCATCCAAGTTGTTACACATACATATCTCAGGCGACATGTTGTCGGTTCCCGAGTGGGCAAGGCACAACTCCCCGCGAAGCTTGGCTAAGCAGGGCGCGTACTTGAGCGTCGGGCTGCCGCAAGGAGGTGGTGGCACGATGCTAAACAACTCATCCTCTAAGTACAGGCGGACGAAAGCCAACATGGATGTGTTATCCCCCAGAAGTGACTTCTTGATGGTCCAGAAAAAGGAGCCTTTATAGAAGGTCACCGTTCACCGCGGCATGATAGAGTATGGCAGTGGCGTCGCTGTCTCACGCCATCGCTTGTCCATTCCGATAGTGAAGATCTCCATGCCAGGGGTCAGGTTGTGATATATGGCACATGGACCCGTGTATAGCCTGTTTATAGAACAGTAAAAGAAACAAGCAACTTTGTAGGTACCGGACATGGGATCATGGCCGAGGCCAAACGCCTGATAACCCTGTAAGAGTCGGTGTCCACTACTTGGCATGGTGATGCAGTGGCTCCAATGAAGCAGGAAGACGTCTTGTGTGGCCGGGTTGAGCACGCGCAGTGTTTCCTCGGTGGGCTGTATAAGGTACCACGTGGAACCTTTTTGTACCGATCTTCCCGCAGTAGTCATTGAACTCATTCGACGTAAAGTCTACGCTACGATCTGTCCATAGAGCATGAACTTTCAGCTTTTGTTCCATCTCTGTTTCAGCCTTCAGCTTCTTGAAAGCTTCTAGTACCACATCTTTAAATCGTAGGAGAACAACTCACGTGTATCTCGAGTAGTCATCTACCACAAGGAAGAAGTACTTCTTTCTGGTGTGAGTTTTTGGGGTGATAGGGCCACATAAATCACCATGGAGCAGCTCAAGTGCATCTCATTCACGCAGCGGCGGAGACAGGCCCTAGGCAGCCCAGATGGCTGCGTAGGGCGTGAGGCTAATTCCCTTTGTATACTGTAGAGATCACAGCAGCAACAGTGCTACAGAGCAGGAAGGCTGCCTGGGTCGGCCGGGGGTTTGGCCGAATGCTGGCGCCACCGCTGCTTGCATGATAGGTAGACCGAGCAAGGAACGATCTGCGGTGATTTTTTCAAACTAGGCACCCGTCACATACTCGATCAACATGGTCGATAAATGGCACCCCGGATACCATCGCCTTCTTCGACATCTTCTTCAAGGCATAGAAGTTAACATGTTCAAATCTAGCAGGCCATAACCACAAATCATCATCACTGTTGGCGAACCTACACTCTGGTTGTGCTTCATCAAGATTGAGGATATAAAGCCTATTCCATGTGCGAATGACATGTGCTAGCACGCTTCAGAGGTTGTCGAAGTTCGTCATCACTCTGTTCTCGATATCCACATTGCATCCATTCTCGTCAAGTTACTCAACAGATATGATGTTGTTGCGAAGTCGTGGGATGTAGTGTACTCCGGTAAGTATGTGATGGTTTCATGTGAGATCCTCGAAGAGGACAGAACCTTGCTCACAAATCTCCACATTTGAACCATCACCGAACTTGACCAAGCCTTCAACACATCATATTTCAGCTCGAGGAATTTATCCTTACACCCCGTCATATGGTTACTAACACCCGTGTCTAGATACCATGACAAGTTCTGGTTTCCGGATAACTTTGGTATTATTTTCTTCTCATGAAGTAGCACCTTTCGGTTTGGTTTCACAACCACCATTTTGATAGGATCACAAACATCGTCCATCAAAATACCTGGACGTTGGTCTTCCTGCTTTGCCAAATTTGCCTTGATCTCCAGCTTGTTATGCTCCGGACAATCCTTCGCAAAGTGACCCATCTCATTGCAGTTATAGCACTTGACGTCGGACATATCCAGGTTCCGTGGCTTCCACTCTTTAGATCGGTCTACTATGCCATGACCTTCTGGCTTGCCTTTTCCGGTTTGTTTGCTGGGCTTCGCGTTGCTTGAGCCTTTGCTACTGTCAGGCCTTCCTTTGCTACTTGGGGACTCCCAATCTACTCGCAAGTACATATATTGGTCACCACCTCCTCCCTTGCCTTCCCGACAGCCATGGGCATTCTCTTCCCATGTCCGCAGGCGATCGGTCGCCTCTATTATGGTCATGTCCTCAATGTCGTATAGTTGCTCGAGCGTGCCAATGATTTACTGCATATGCAACTTCAAAAGGAGGAGAAAGATGGAGCCATGGAGCATAGCACATATGTGGAGGGAAAGTTAAACAACTATGATGGTGATTCATGTATTTGCAAGATGCATTGTCCGAGGAACATCCAGATGTTTGATCGGAGATTAAAGCACATGCCTTTGGTGGCCTTACACATGAACCTGAGGAAGAAAGGCGTCCCAGTTGATGACGCAAAGTGCATAGTAGGTGAGGATGGGCTGCATCTATTCATCAAGTGCAAATCTGTGAAAGAAGTGCAGAGGGATATAGCTATGGAAAAAGAAAGAATGCAGCTCGAGGAAATTACGTCTGTGCATGCAATGCTGGATTATTTGAGGGGGCTGGATGAGAAGAGTTGAGTGCATATCCTGGTCATTTGGTGGCATTGGTGTAAGAGCGACAATAAACTAACAGAAGGGGAGCTCGTGGTTGCGACTTCTGAAGTGGCGAGGAGTACTTGGTGCAATGTTCTTGAGTACATGCAGATTTTTGCTCCGCCCCCAAGAACATGAACATAGATAAATGGCGACGGCCAGCGGTGGACATGATCAAAATCAACATCGACGGTTTATTTGTACTGAAAGAGACTTACACTGGCAGGGGCGTGGTTGCACGGTCATCAGATGGCACCATTGTATGTGCTCGAGCCGGTCGCCATGAAAATGCCAAAGATGCGTTTGTTCCTGTCCCACGCTGTGTCACTAGCTGCCGATCTCGGTATACTACATGTGTTGTTTGAAACGGATTCACTGCTACTGCTGGAAGCACAGGACCTTCGCAAGGTGGATTCCTCTGCATATGTGGTCTTCATTGAGGATAGGAAGTTCGAGCTGAAGCGGTGGTTTTTCAAACATGAAATAGCAAGTGTGTCGTTGTAGCGCAAAGCACGCAGCACACAAAGTAGCGAGAATTGGTCGTTTGTATCTAGCAAAGCACTATGGAGTGGGAGTCTTATGCACCAGCCTAGGTGGCTGCTTCTGATTTGTGTGATTTCTCGAGCACAATTAAGTTATAACTCAATGATTCCCCTCTAAAAAGTATCAAAAGTCCACCTTCGCTTCTGGGATGATATCAAGCAGATCGACCGAGAGAGGACACATAGAGGTCCGAAATTTGGATGTTTGATGGGTAAGAATAGCGAGGAAAAACAGGGCATCGAAACTGCTTCTATTTTCAGTGATTTGCTCGAGCACCGTTAAGTTATAATGCAATGATTTCCCTCAAAAAAAGTATCAAAAGCCAGCTTTCGCTTTCTGGGATGATATCAAGCAGATCGACCAGGAGGGGAAACATATAGGTATAAATTTTGGAAATTTGATGGGTATAAGAACAACGAGGAAAAGAAGGCACCGAAAGAGCAAAGACCAAGCGCATGTGTCATACGCGGACAGATGGCGACTGTAATTTAACCTTACCCCCGTATATTTTTTATTACCGTGCAATGCCGCACAATCCGTCCCATCTTACCCATTTCCCTACTTTATTATAGACAAGGCCACATACATGCAATTCCCTGATGTACACCGTTTCTATGTACAGAGCACTGCATTTGCATTTAAAAATATGCATGCAGTAAATCGTCTCTTTTTCCCGGCCCACACGCTACGAATGAGAAATACTCAAAATCCCAGCAGGCCGAGGCCCATACTAACGAGCGCCTCCCATGTACGGTGGCTATGTGCCGCCAGCAGGAGTCGGAACTGGGCCGGCCCAGTAACCAGGTGCCCCCCGTGCTGATGTCATGATGACGTCATGCTAGTTTTTTCGTTTTTCTTCACATTTTTATTTTATTATTATTTACTTTTGTTTATATTTTGAAATATTTAATATATATATATATATATATTACATCAACACTTCCATTAAAAAATAAAAAATGTTATTCCTAGATTTAAAAATTGTTAGACATGTATAGAATAATGTTTTTGATGTATAAGAAAAATGCATAAATGTAAATGTAAAAAGAAGTAAATGTTCATCATATATGAAAAAAATGTTAATCATATATACGGAAAATGTTAATCATATGCTCTTTACTAATGGAAGCCCATGCCTCTTTCATTTCACAAGACAACTAGGTAATAGTCACTATACCATATATTTTTTTATCTACGTTTTCTTACTAATTTTCTTTGTTTCTTTGACAGGTGTTCTGGGTTAGAGTTAACCTTGTTGTATAGGTCTATTCTCATGTTTACGTGTATTTGCATGGCATTGTGGCTGTAGTTTGCATCGAGTAGTTGTCTAAGTATAGGAAAGTCAATGCATGTCGTCATGGCGAAGTGGACAAATTGATCGGCATTGAGGCGGGCGGATTGTCGGTCAAGTGAAAACCAGTAGTTGTGTGCACATGCATGTGATACTAGGATAAGTCTTAGACATGTTAGTGCCAATGGTGATGCACGAGAGGCTTCGGCAATGGCTTCTCTTGCCTTACCGGGAATGAGTGGTTTTGTGGCAGAAATTAGTATCACTCCGTCCGGAAATACTTGTTCTTGAAATGGATGTATCTAGAATTATTTTAGTTATAAATACATCCATTTTATCCATTTCAAAGGCGAGTATTTTCGGACGGAGGGAGTAGTATTTTTTGGACTAATTATTAATCCAAATTTTTTGTTAATGCCAAAAACACTAATTTCTTTTGTAATGGCAATTGGAAGGATAATAAATCATATTTAATTATTATCAATGTTACGTCAGATATTCTATGGATACAAGCTATTAATGTTCCAAACACAATTTTTGTGGATTCTGTGTCTTACACATTAGGAGAGGTAATGTGTAGGTGCAAGCTTACTAATCTTCTGTCAATGGTGATGCACTAGAGGCTTAGGTTACCCTTCTTTTCCAATGAAGTAGACACCCATAGGGTGTTTTTCTATAAGTAAAGTAGAAACCGAAATTCCAATTGTAATTACCAACTTTTTCGCGAATACGCAAAGTTTGCGTATCTTTTCATTGATAGAAGGATTAGAAATGAGTACAAACGGCTATAACACATGGCACGAACGCAGACCGGTGTGGTCATGCTCTCCGGAGCTGAAAGACAAGGGATGCTCAGCCCAAACAGAAAGAAAAAACCACAGCTAAACCCACTAAGCCTAGAACCGGCAAGACATCGAACATCTTCAAAGGCAACACCAGGGACGCCGCGAGCAAGCAAGATAGCGTCTTGAAGAATGCTATCGAGATGATTACGCCACCGGCATCCGATCCTAAGAATTGGACCAAGTGTTACCCCTGGTGCTCGAAGAGGGGCACGGATAAAGGCCATGTCAGCGCCTCCAGGAAGGGAAACGACACCCGCATGTTCCGCCGTTGCCAGCGCGACAAGCCAAGAAGGGATTTATCCATGGCCTAAGTCCGTGCAATCCCGTTGCCTCCAGATCAGGGTCAAGAGATGAAAAATTCAAACCACTAGCCAAGACTACCAGCACGGAAGGGTGGGGTGGGGCTGCGTCTGCCGTCAGATGGCGGCACCGGGCGCAGCCAAAAAACGCGAACTTTGCACCCAACATGGAATGTAGGTGGGCATAAAGGCGGCAGGGTAGAGAGAGTCGACGCGGAGGGCGGTATGGCGACCAACACCACTGGCAAGCCAAGAGCCGGAAGGGGAACGCAGCTATAAGCTGCCGGGGCGGAGCCGTTGGAGTGCCGACGAGCCGAAGGCCGGAGAGGACGCAACAATTGGAGCGTCGGGGCAGCACCGCACAGGCACACGATGCCGGCATGCCAGAGACGCTGGAGAACATAGGTCCATGTCTGCCGGGACGGGGGTAGTGCCAGGAAAGGTCCGCCAGGAGGCCTCAACAGCTAGCCAAGAACACTGTGACCACACAAATTCGCAAAAGCCGGCACCGCAGCCCGGAGGAGGCATCGTCAGGGACTTGGAGCGGCCTGGAGCGAGGCCAAACCGAGACCCGGCTAGCCCGACCGCCACTCCCATGCGCCTCAAGCGCACCCGACAAGCAGCAGTAGCAGGAGAGACCTGTGAATGTGAGGGGCCAGGAAGAATTGGGGGGAGCAAGTGAGGTCAAACAACCGCGCCAGACTAATCCAATTTGGTTGAGCGAGCATTGCAATGCAGGACGGAGCCGCCTCACCACCGACATCCCATGGCGCAACGCGGATTCACCGGCACCGGCGATGGGGAGCGAGGGTGGAAGAGTTGAGCCCCTAGGTGCGGCGGTGACAATTTCCCCCGTGTAACCAGACACGAGTGACATGGGGGATGAGAGGTGTCGTGCTAGAGGATATGAACCAATCTGTAATTACCAATTTAAGATGCCTGCTTATCTAGAGGAAAGCCCTATCTACATTTCTACCTAACATTTGGACCTTTTCTTTGTTTTGAACATGTGGATTCTTTTCATCTTTTGGAAGACTTAGGGAAACACCAACGCGCCGATGCAAAACTGTTCTTGCATGTGCACATGGTTCCAAACAGACACAAATGCGGCCCAATGCCCCAACCTAAAAGGACGGGCGTTCGATTTTTGTCTGCGTGCGAACCATTTCAGGCCTAAATTTCGGTCAGGTTTGCATCGGTCCGGAAATGGAGTGGATGCGGGGTGACACCCGCCCTTGTCCTCTCCTGGCCTGCCAGTTAGTGGAACATTGGCTATTCCCCTCCCATCAACAGCCAACACACCAGGCCACCCCCCTCGCCACCGTCCCTAGTTCCGGCCGGTTGGACGCCGCCCAGGTCGCCGCCCGCACCCACCAACCTCCCCACCAGCTCGCCGAACACGATGTCCGCTCTTGCTTTTCACCATTGTCGTCGCACCGCCACGACCACGCCACCGCCGGATACTACCTAGCTGATGGTATCTACCCTCAGTGGACAAGTCAAGACAATCTCCAATCAGGTAGGAGAGAAGAGGGTGAGGTTTGGTTAAGTACAAGAGAGTGCTAGGAAGGATGTGTAGCGTGCTTTTGGTGTTCTTCAATCTCAATGGGACATCGTTCGGTATCCTGCTAGAACTTGGAGTACCAAGAAATTGTGGGACGTGATGACTGCTTGTGTGATCATGCACAACACGATCGTAGAGGATGAAATACGATCAGGGGTTTTAATTTCAGGGTGAAAATGTTGTGTCTGATCATGGAGGAACGACAATGTTTGCACAGTTCACCGAATTTCATCGTCAAATGGGTGATTGGAAAACTCACATGTAACTACAAGATGATTTGGTTAAGCATATATGGGCTCACACTGACAACCAATAGATGTATGGGCTGTTTTTTTCTTTCAAATGTATTGGTGACAATTTAAATTTTATTTGGTTTGTAAACTATGAGATTTTATTTGGTTTATGTAACACCCCATGTCATTAGCCACAGTGATCACTTTTGTTAATGCCATGTCAGCTAGATTAACAGTGCATAATAATCATTGCATCATATTGCATTTCAAACTTCTAATTCAAACATCAATTAAATTCAAAGTGGAAAATAAAAGTTGTCCAAGTCAGAAACTAAAATGTTCATTAAATAACAAATATTCTAGAGACAGTTCCAAAATTGTAACCAACATTATTGGTATTGGATAAGTGGCTCTAACAATCTCAAACAGTGGCTGAAAACAATATTTAATAACCTGTTAATTAATACAAAATAAGTATGGAATAGTATTTACCCCAAACTAGTTTTTGGTGATAGGATATGTTGCACTGTGATTTATGGTCTAGGTCTCATGTTTTACAAAAACATTTTATGCCCAAACAACTTACAAAACAGAAAAGGAAAAAAAAAGCAAAACAGAAATAAAACAAAAATAGAAAAAAAAAACCCTGGCTGTAACATCCATAGGTTACCCCACTCTGGTTAAGCTACTTAACCTGTCATGTCATCATGATCATCTTCATAAAATGGCATTAGGAAATAATTCAACTCCAAATTCAAATTCCCAACTCAAGTCAAATAATTATTTCATCAAACATCAAAACAAAAATGTTCTTTAAAAGGCAAATAATCCAGGAACATTTCTAAAATCATCATCAATAAAGTTGGAGTTAGTCAAATGACTCTATCAAGATGAAACAGCACCAAAACAGCCATTTTAAATCCATTTTAAATCATTTCTAATTCAAAAGAAATCCAAATCTGTCCAAACCAGTTTTTGGTGGAAGGAAATATTGCATTGCAATATTTGGGTCAACTCTCACATTTTACAAAAGTGTAAAAGTGCCCAAACTATTTCAGGACAGAAATGAAATAGAGAAAAGGAAAACAGAATAAAGGAAAAAGGCTGAAGCCACTTACCTAGCGCTGGCCCAGTCAGCCCACTCCCTCCACTGTTCCTCGTCGCCGTGTCGCCGTCTCCATGGCCGCACTCGGCGCACCGCTTACCGCTTGCCACCGCGACGGGGGCAGGCAGGGCGAGGGGATAAGCTCGTCCCCGAGCCTTCCCCCTGGTCCTCCTCCATTCCCACCCTCTCTCTCTCGCTTGCCGTCGCTCTTCCCCTCCACCAGATCCCCTCCACAGCGCGCCACCGTCGCCGCCCGACGCATTCCATGCGGCCACCGAGCCCCTCCGGCCCCGCCGACGTGCCCAGAAGCTCCAGCGTCGTCGTCCTCGTCGACTGGTGCCGCTGGACCGTGCTGAGGGCCACCGGAGTGCCCGCCTCGAGCTTCTTCCCCGCCACGGTCGCCGGACGCCGTTGCCGTCGATTCGGCCACCTCAGCGCTACTAAACCCCCGCAAAGGCCACCGTGAGCCACGCCGTAAGTTTTTGCTTCCCCTCCTTCCTTCGGTTCGCTCTCTTCTGTGCCATAGCTAGCCGTCCGCAACGCCGTCGCCATTGCGGAGCCTATCTCCGCCACGGAGCTCGCTGTCGCCGTTGCACCCGGCCGTTGGACGAACCAAATGCGCGGGCATGCTGCTGGGCTACCTAGGCAGCGCGTGGGCACTCCAGTTGGACGCGGACGAGCCCCGTTACTCGGATCCGCGTAGCACCGATTCTGGCCGCCGCTCCGATCCACGCCGCCGTCGCTGTAGGTCGTCCCAGCCGCCGCCGTTAGTTCCTTCGGTTGCGCGCGAGCCCTGGCTGCCGAGCGCGAGTAACTCCGTGCGATTTGGACCACTGTGGCGAGATTCCGACCAAGTCCGGCGAGCTCCGCTACTGTTTCGGCTCGCCGGCGCTGCTCCGGTCGCCGGAGATGACCTGGCGCCGGCGTGGCACCTCCTGAGCCGCTGACTGCTGGGCCCCGCGGGCCCAGTTGACCCAGTTGACCAGGTCAATGGCTGACTGGGCAGCCCTAGTTGACTGGTCAACTGGTCAGCCGACGCTGACGCCATGCCCACATCATGCTGACGTCATAATTCATTTTTCTGTAAATAAATAAATTCCAGAATTTCAAATAAACTTTGAAAATTAATAACTTTTAAACCATAGCTCGGATCGAAAAAGTTAAAACATGAAAGTTGCTCAGAACTACGAGACGAGTCTGATCGTGTCGTCCGTTTCTTTGTCGGAACCCCCTACGTAGAAGAACTCGTAACTCCGGACCCGAATCCGGCAGATGAATAGTGCACACACACGGGTTAATAAATCCCAGAATAATTTTAAAAATAACTAAAATGACTTAGATACATATTTAGATAACCCTGCACTACATCATAGCATCGCACGCACCGTATTGCATTTGTTTGCATTATGTTTACCTGTTTCTTCCCCCTCTTCTCTCTCGAATAGACCCCGACGTTGACGTAGCTCCCGAGGCAGACGTAGCTCCGGAGTACGGCTACGTCCCCGACGACACCGACGACCTTGCCCTTGCGCCAGAGCAAACAGGCAAGCACCCCCATTTTGAACATGCCTATATCGCCTATTCTCTTCTCTCTTATGCTTGCATTAGAACTGCTACTGCTACTGTTTTCCTATATCTGCTGCATAGCCTGATTATTGTAACCTACCTTGCTACCTTACTAGTTATCCTAGACTGCTTAGTATAGGCTGGGTAGAGACACGACAGAGACCCCCACTTGATCCCGACTGCCCCGCTGGATGTCAGAAGACCCGCTCATCGGGATTGAAGACCAGACCCTGGCACCGCACATCACTTCCCCTTAGTTGCCGACACTGCTGGGTTACCGTCGAGTGCCGAGGGTGATACCTCGTCAGCACTTCTGATGATCACCTTGTAGGTTAGTTACTCGGTCGTGGTAAGCGAGGGTGATTCCTCTTACACCACCCCCGATAACGACATCGTCGTGCAACCTCTCAAGTGTGGACCTCGAGGGTGATTCCTCCTTCGTTCACCTTGATGATAACATCGAGCGGGAATTCCATCGAGGGTGATTCCTCAGGGTTCCCTTCGGTGTCAGACACACAGTTACCTTGGATATTATGACTTGACTATGAACCATGATACTAAAGACGGGTCGGACCTGAGGGGTACCCGCGCGAGCTTAATGCGAAGTGATGTGGAGTCGGGTTGACCTGGATGGTGCCCACAAGATAACTACGAGGCGTGGCCGGGCATTCTTAGCCCTTGCCGCAAGTCCTCGAGACGGGGCGACGGGGTCACATCGATCGTGAGTCTCCCTTCGTTTCCGCGCGCTCCTAATCCACTACGGTTTGGATATTTGATCCGAGGGGCCTCTGGCCTGATAGCACTAACCATCACGTGGGCATAGTATGGGCGTTCTGCGTCGTATACTTCAGCCGGAGCTTAATAGACGTCAGCGACTGAGCGGCGCGCGCTGAATTGGACTGGGAACGCAATCGCGCTTGTATAAGGGGTTGCTAGGTCTGCTTTCAGCCGCGTACGCAACGTGCAGGAGTTCCCGGGGCGATGACCCAAGACCCCTGGGCGCATAGGTTTAGTCCGGTGTGCTGACCTCTCTGTTAAGTATTCGGTCGGGTTGTGGCGTGTTGCTTAGCCGAGGCCGGGCATGACCCAGAAAAGTGTGTCCGGCCAGAGTTAAGCGAGCGTGGTGGGTAAGTTGGTGCACCCCTGCAGGGAAGAAACTTCTATCGATAGCATGTCCTAGGTTAACGGACACTCGGAGTTGTATCCCGATCGGTATAACTAGAACATGTGATGAGAACTGGATAGTACGGCTCTGGGATTGCTTTCTCGTAGGGAGTCGAGAAAGGATCTCAGGTCGAGGTTGATGATACTACTACTACTACTATACATTATGTTCATCTGTTCTCTTCTATTGCTGCAAGACTGTCGAAGATTGTTGAAGATGCTAGTCTTCGATAGGACTAGGCTTCCCCCTCTATTCTGGCATTTCTGCAGCCCAGTCCACATATACAGCCATTCCTTTGACAATGTTGCATATGTAGTGTAGATCCTTGCTTGCTGAGTACTTCGGATGAGTACTCATGTTTGCTTTACTTTCTTTTTCCCCCATATTCCATTTGATGCCACCAGACGACGGAGCCCCTGAGCCAGACGCCCCAGCCGACGACCAGTACTACTACCCGCCTGGCGAGTACTACTACTACGAGGAGCCGACTGACGACCAGGAGTAGGATCGGAGGGTCCAGGGCAGGAGGCCTACGCCTTTCGATCGTAGTATTTTATTTTACCCCACCTCTGTGAAGGCTTACCTCTCTCTTTCTCTCTCTCTCTCTTTGTAATATATCTGTACTCAGGTATCTGATGCTTCCGCTGACGCTTGTATGCCATCGAGCTATGTATTCGAGCCCTCGAGGCCCTGACTTGTTATATAAAGCTTGTATGACTTTATTTATGTTTTAGAGTTTTGTTGTGATATCTTCAAGTGAGTCCTTAGGCTTGATCATGTGCATTTGCGTGTATGATTAGTGCGTGATTAAGCCGGGGTCGTCACAGGTTGGTATCAGAGCCGACTGCCCCTAGGTACCCCCCTTCCTAATTCCTTGGCCGAAGTTGAGTCTAGTGGTCTAAAACTGTTTTACTAACTTGGCTGTGTGGCTTATGGCCCCACGTCGCCAACTGGGTGGTATTAGGATCTTTTATTCCTCGTCTATACTCTGGGACTCTGATCTCTCTTCTATTCGGGTTAAATGATTTTACTAACACCGACACTTAGGATCTCGTAACCACTTCCGCCTGGAGAGCCCCCTCATTCCAGAAGATGGCGTGTCATCGTCAGAAGACTTCGAAGTTACTTCCCAAAGTTTTCCGAGACTCTTTAACTGCTGCTTTTGCAGTTACTAACACCGATAATCCCCGTGGATATCTGCACATCCTTGCCGTTGTATCATCATGGCCAGTCACTCATGTATATACAAGATACCCCATAATACTCCTCGTTAAACCGGGAATCCTTTGAACCTACTGCCGGACAGCTTCTTTCGCACTACGGTTAGTTACTCATAGTACCGGGGATCCGATCCTCCCCAGTTGCTCCTGTGATTCCTATAGCATTTTGAAATATCATCGGATCTTCCGAGAATCCTCTGCAGCTTACCGCTCTTGAAATTCTCGCTTGCTTACATTACGGTTAATTCCAGATGTTTAGCAATATTCGTTGACATTCCTTGTCAATACCATTTGCGTTCCTTGATTCAACCAACTGCGAAAGCTTTCTATCATCTGTCGATTCCCAGAAATTCGTCTTTCCGGCTCAGTCACCATTTCGGACGTGAGCTGGTTCTTGGTCAATCAAGTATTGATTGATTATCCAACTAAGCATGTACAAATCACTCGTCCCTCTGCCCAGGTGAACTAATTACCACTCCTGGCTTTGGAAATCGTGATTTCACTGAATTTTATACATGGGTTGCTCAAGTGCTTCCTTGTTTCGATGTGCTTGCCTCCCGCCCTTTCTCGAAGGACTCTCATGTGGAACCAGTTGTTTAAACGTTACCCTGATAGCTTCCACAGATCTCTTGATTCCTTTTTGTGGACAATTATCCAACCGATTCTTTTCTATTCCAAGAACCTTATGAGTTCCTTCCCCGTTGCCATTACCTTTGACACTGAAGTTTTCCCTACTTCTTGCCGTCCACTTATTCACCCTGCTGCATGGCACGGAAAGGCAGTGCAATCATTCTCCATACTGACTTGGGACTGACTACTGACCAGGACATGTCACGTAACCATGGATGGAGATCTCTGCAAGACGGAACACTAAAGTTGTCCATCTAGCTCTATTCAACCTACCCATCTTTTGATCAGAGCTTTTGCTTCTGATCCTTCGTTTCTGAACCATAACTCCTCTGTACCTAAACGTCGGATTATTCCGATGTTCCTATAATCTGATGCCGTCACATCCTTCCTCTTATGGTTGAGTGCCGCTACTCACGCCAGATCCTATGTCGTCTACCTGATCTTCTGTTAGATTAATATCCGACAGTATCTTTCATACTCAAACATTCTGTGAGCTCTTTTCTTGGTACTTGATACCTCCGGTAAATTGTATCACCTACTTTGACTTCGATACTCTGCTTTCGAACTCGCAACCCTTACTTTGGTTGTTGGTTGTATGAATACGTAAAATGTCCTGATGGGTTGAACCTATTCTTTCCCTAATTCGTGTGAACTCGAAGGTTATGCGAGTCATACTCTTCTGGTGCTTCACCAGATAAATTCTCAGCACTACAATTTCTTTGAAAGCGAGAAGTGAATGAAAGGTTGTGCATTGAAGAAGTGGGGGTCGACCTTGAACCTTTGTGTTCATGCCCATGGAAACGATGTAGAACTTATCATGGAAGCTGCTCGTAAGAATAATTATTCCCCTGGTACAAGTTCATCTTGTATCTAAGAATTGATCCATTGCAAACATGGTTCCGACCATATTTCCTCTTTGGGTTCATTTCCCGGATAAGTTAAAATACCTGTCCTCTGCAGATCATTTTCCCCGTCCAACCTCTGCTCCGACTTACCTTCCGGTGTTACCCCTAGTACTTGTTACTGGGAAGTCTAACACCCCATCACAACATTCCTAGCCGGATCAGCTATATCCCTATCGTGCTAACTTTTAACTGTGCTACCTGGCCCTTCATCCCGGAGCACAATTTTCGACGATGAGTTAAGCTCACGTCGACCTTCCTCATCTTGTCATATCACCTCAAACAACAAGCTTGATTTCGAGCTTGTGTCGTATCCGTGGATCCAATAATCTTTCGCCTCGGCATTCCTTTCTCTTGATGTCATCGTTGACCGATTACATCTTCTTGAAACCTCTCGACAAATGTGTCGTGATCATCATCAACATTCCGAGCTCTTTTAGGATATCGAGCGAATTCATGTTGAGAAATACCATCCCTGCCCCTCGATGATTTGTGATATCACCGATGACATCTTGACTTCCGACCAACACAAACCTGGTCGTGTATGGTTATTCCTTACGTCCCGAGATACCCTTGTAAATGTTTTTCGGTACCTCTGGATATCTTCGAACCCAATCTATTACTTGACACGATATCATTGCCGCAACGAAGCATGACTGAGGACTTCCGAATATCAACAAGAACATTGGAGGCACATTGCCAAATGCTTCTGGATCTATTATCCGGACACCATTATGCGGGTAACATCTTGATTTCTCTCTCGCCCTTTATCTAAATGATATTGTACCGGCTGAACAGTTCAGGTATATCGTGTTCTACTTTTCCCTGGAATGGATATACCCCTAATTCTTGTGTATAGGCACATCAATCCTTTTCATTGGTCTCTTGAATCCGATAATTTTATTTTCCTTTCCATTGTTATGTTTAACCTTTCCTGTGTTCTATATAATGTAAGCAGAAATGAATCCCTGCTTATAAAACACCTCGGTCAACAGCTCTGACCGTGTGATCCTGTTACTATTGTTGATGACATTCCGGTAACCCCCGATGGACGAGAACTTTGCCTTTTGGTCCGCCTCGTTCAACGAGCAGGAAAATGGTTCTCTTCGTCCCTCGTCCTTGGTACCGATGCTGCCACCGACATAACTGACAGACTATCCCCTGGCATACCTTGATGTCGTGACCGGTAAAATGTCACCGTTCTCCCTACTTTTGATCGACACCCCTCCCCTCACAGTTCCACAGGATCGGAACCTGACTCTCCTGTACATCCTTGATGCCGAAGTACCCTCTTACTCTTGGCTTTGTGTGTTATCGTGAGTCACCCCTCGAGAGTTGATCTACTCCCGATACCCTGAACCCCTGTTCACACTTTGTTCAGGTATCGATCGAATGTCCATCCGATTGATAATTCTTGTCGTACTTTCATACTTCGCTCTCGACGTTTCCTAAGTTTCAACTCGAGAGATTCTTCTGCCGCATTCCCTGAATTGTTCACCAGCTAATCGATCCTATAAGGATCAGTTCTCTCGAAGTTACTCTTTCTTCCCCACTTAAATCTCGGGATGAGATTTCTTGTAGTGGAGGAGACTTGTAACATCCCTAGGTTACCCAACTCTGGTTAAGCTACTTAACCTGCCATGTCATCATGATCATCTTCATAAAATGGCATTAGGAAATAATTCAACTCCAAATTCAAATTCTCAACTCAAGTCAAATAATTATTTCATCAAACATCAAAACAAAAATGTTCTTTAAACGGCAAATAATCCAGGAACATTTCTAAAACCATCATCAATAAAGTTGGAGTTAGACAAATGACTATCAAGATGAAACAGCACCAAAACAGCCATTTTAAATCCATTTTAAATCATTTCTAATTCAAAAGAAATCCAAATCTGTCCAAACCAGTTTTTGGTGGAAGGAAATATTGCATTGCAATATTTGGGTCAACTCTCACATTTTACAAAAGTGTAAAAGTGCCCTAACTATTTCAGGACAGAAATGAAATAGAGAAAAGGAAAACAGAATAACGGAAAAAGGCCGAAGCTACTTACCTGGCGCTGGCCCAGTCAGCCCACTCCCTCCACTGTTCCTCGTCGCCGTGTCGCCGTCTCCATGGCCGCACTCGGTGCACCGCTTGCCGCTCGCCACCGCGACGGGGGCAGGCAGGGCGAGGGGATAAGCTCGTCCCCGAGCCTTGCCCCTGGTCCTCCTCCATTCCCCCCCTCTCTCTCTCACTTGCCGTCGCTCTTCCCCTCCACCAGATCCCCTCCACAGCGCGCCACGGTCGCCGCCCGCCACATTCCATGCGGCCACCGAGCCCCTCCGGCCCCGCCGACGTGCCCAGAAGCTCCAGCGTCGTCGTCCTCGTCGACTGGTGCCGCTGGACCGTGCTGAGGCCACCGGAGTGCCCGCCTCGAGCTTCTTCCCCGCCACGGTCGCCGGACGCCGTTGCCGTCGATTCGGCCACCTCAGCGCTACTAAACCCCCGCAAAGGCCACCGTGAGCCACGCCGTAAGTTTCCGCTTCCCCTCCTTCCTTCGGTTCGCTCTCTTCCGTGCCATAGCTAGCCGTCCGCAACGCCGTCGCCATTGCCGCGCCTAGCTCCGCCGCGGAGCTAGCTGTCGCCGTTGCACCCGGCCGTTGGACGAACCAAATGCGCGGGCATGCTGCTGGGCTACCTAGGCAGCGCGTGGGCACTCAAGTTGGACGCGGACGAGCCCCGTTGCTCGGATCCGCGTAGCACCGATTCCGGCCGCCGCTCCGATCCACGCGCGCCGCCGCTGTAGGTCGTCCCAGCCGCCGCTGTTAGTTCCTTCGGATGCGCGCGAGCCCTGGCAGTCGAGCGCGAGTAACCCCGCGCGATTTGGACCACTGTGGCGAGATTCCGACCAAGTCCGGCGAGCTCCGCTACTGTTTCGGCTCGCAGGCGCTGCTCCGGTCGCTGGAGATGACCTGGCGCCAGCGTGGCACCTCCTGAGCCGCTGACTGCTGGGCCCCGCGGGCCCAGTTGACCCAGTTGACCAGGTCAATGGCTGACTGGGCAGCCCCAGTCACTGACTGGTGGGCCCCAGTTGACTGGTCAACTGGTCAGCTGATGCTGACGCCATGCCCACATCATGCTGACGTCATAATTCATTTTTCTGTAAATAAATAAATTCCAGAAAATCAAATAAACTTTAAAAATTAATAACTTTTAAACCGTAGCTCGGATCAAAAAAGTTAAAACATGAAAGTTGCTCAGAACGACGAGACGAGTCTGATCGTGCCGTCCGTTTGTTTATCGGAACCCCCTACGTAGAAGAACTCGTAACTCCGGACACGAATCCGGCAGATGAATAGTGCACACACACGGGTTAATAAATCCCAGAATAATTTTAAAAATAACTAAAATGACTTAGATACATATTTAGATAACCCTGCACTACATCATAGCATCGCACGCACCGTATTGCATTTGTTTGCATTATGTTTACCTGTTTCTTCCGCCTCTTCTCTCTCGAATAGACCCCGACGTTGACGTAGCTCCCGAGGCAGACGCAGCTCCGGAGTAAGGCTACGTCCCCGACGACACCGACGACCTTGCCCTTGCCCCAGAGCAAACAGGCAAGCACCCCCATTTTGAACATGTCTATATCGCCTATTCTCTTCTCTCTTATGCTTGCATTAGAACTGCTACTGTTTTCCTATATCTGCTGCATAGCCTGATTATTGTAACCTACCTTGCTACCTTACTGGTTATCCTAGACTGCTTAGTATAGGCTGGGTAGATACTCGACAAAGACCCCCACTTGATCCTGACTGACCCGCTGGATGTCAAAAGACCCGCTCATCGGGATTGAAGACCAGACCCTGGCACCGCACATCACTTCCCCTTAGTTGCCGACACTGCTAGGTTACCGTCGAGTGCCGAGGGTGATACCTCGTCAGCACTTCTGATGATCACCTTGTAGGTTAGTTACTCGGTCGTGGTAAGCGAGGGTGATTCCTCCTACACCACCCCTGATAACGACATCGTCGTGCAACCTCTCAAGTGTGGACCTCGAGGGTGATTTCTCCTTCGTTCACCTTGATGATAACATCGAGCGGGAATTCCATCGAGGGTGATTCCTCAGGGTTCCCTTCGATGTCAGACACACAGTTACCTTGGATATTATGACTTGACTATGAACCATAATACTAAAGACGGGTCGGCCCTGAGGGGTACCCGCGCGAGCTTAATGCGAAGTGATGTGGAGTCGGGTTGACCTGTATGGTGCCCGCGAGATAACTACGAGGCGTGGTCGGGCATTGTTAGCCCTTGCCGCAAGTCCTCGAGACAGGGCGACGGTGTCACATCGATCGTGAGTCTCTGCTCGTTTCCGCGCGCTCCTAATCCACTACTGTTTGGATATTTGATCCGAGGGGCCTCTTGCCTGATAGCACTAACCATCATGTGGGCATAGTATGGGCGTTCTGCGTCGTATACTTCAGCCGGAGCTTAATAGACGTCAGGGACTGAGCGGCGCGCGCTGAATTGGACTGGGAACGCAATCGCGCTTGTATAAGGGGTTGCTAGGTCTGCTTTCAGCCGCGTACGCAACGTGCAGGAGTTCCCGGGGCGAAGGCCCAAGACCCCTGGGCACATAGGTTTAGTCCGGCGTGCTGACCTCTCTGTTAAGTATTCGGTCGGGTTGCGGCGTGTTGCTTAGCCGAGGCCGGGCATGACCCAGAAAAGTATGTCCGGCCAGAGTTAAGCGCGCGTGGTGGGTAAGTTGGTGACCCCTGCAGGGAAAAAACTTCTATCGATAGCCTGTCCTACGGTAACGGACACTCGGAGTTGTATCCCGATCGGTACAACTAGAACATGTGATGAGAACTGGATAGTACGGCTCTGGGATTGCTTTCTCGTAGGGAGTCGAGAAAGGATCTCAGGTCGAGGTTGATGATACTACTACTACTACTATACATAATGTTCATCTGTTCTCTTCTATTGCTGCAAGACTGTCGAAGATTGTTGAAGATGCTAGTCTTCGATAGGACTAGGCTTCCCCCTCTATTCTGGCATTTCTGCAGCCCAGTCCACATATACAGCCATTCCTTTGACAATGTTGCATATGTAGTGTAGATCCTTGCTTGCTGAGTACTTCGGATGAGTACTCACGTCTGCTTTACTTTCTTTTTCCCCCATATTCCATTTGATGCCACCAGACGACGGAGCCCCTGAGCCAGACGCCCCAGCCGACGACCAGTACTACTACCCGCCTGGCGAGTACTACTACTACGAGGAGCCGACTGACGACCAGGAGTAGGATCGGAGGGTCCAGGGCAGGAGGCCTACGCCTTTCGATCGTAGTATTTTATTTTACCCCGCCTCTGTGAAGGCTTATCTCTCTCTCTCTCTCTCTCTCTCTCTCTCTTTGTAATATATCTGTACTCAGATATCTGATGCTTCCGCTGACGCTTGTATGCCATCGAGCTATGTATTCGAGCCCTCGAGGCCCTGGCTTGTAATATAAAGCTTGTATGACTTTATTTATGTTTTAGAGTTGTGTTGTGATATCTTCAAGTGAGTCCTTAGGCTTGATCGTGTGCATTTGCGTGTATGATTAGTGCACGATTAAGCCGGGGTCGTCACACCGGCCCAACTGGGCCTCGGCCCAGCAGACCCGGCCCGTTCCCCCCTGGCCTATATGCCCCCCCCCCCCAGCCTCACCGAAACCCTAACCCCCCTCACTTACCCCCACTCCCCCCCTCTTCGCTCCCTCCCTCGAGCCCGATAGGGATCGGGGCATTGGACCCGCCGCCGCCGTCCGTCGCCGAGGTCGCTCGCCTACGCCACCGCCACCTCGCCGGACTGCCTCCTCGCTTCCTCGTCCTCCTCCCCGAGTCGCCTCACCAAGCCTCGCCGCCTCCTCTTCTCGGCAACGTTGGTGAGGCCCCGCCTCCCTCCGCTCCCCTACTCGCCGCGGCCACTACCGCCGCCCGCTCGCGCCCACCTTGCCTCGCGCCGCACCGGCCGTGTTCGCCGTGGCTACCTGCACCGCGCCCTCGCCGCACGCCCACGCCGGCCACCCATACTGCCGCACCTGCCATAGCCACATCGCCTGCGCTGCCCCGCGCCTGCCGTTCCCGCCCGCGGTCGCAGCCCCTCGCGCGCACGCCCTGCCGCTGCTCTGCGCCGTCTCGCCTCGCCCTCGCCCGGCTCCGCCTCCCGTGCTCCGGCCACTCCGGCCATGGCCTCGCCCCTCACCTGGCGCCGCCGCTGGCCGCGCGCGCCCTGCACTGCCGCGCCGCTCCGCCTCGCGCTCGCCGCGGTCCCGGCACGCAGGCGTCGCCGCGCCCGCGTGCCTGCTAGCCCCTATGGGCCACTGACGGATGGGCCCCGCCCCAAGTGTCTATGACACAGGGGCCCCACTGCACAGAACGTTTAAAAAGAAAAAGAAAATCAAATTAGAAAATTAATAATTAATTAATTAGTCAATTAATTAACTTAATTAATTCTGTTTAATTAAACTAATTAATTAGTTAGTCTAATTAAACAGTAATTAGTTTAATTAAACTAATTAATTAGTTAGTCTAATTAAACAGTAATTAGCTTAATTAAACTAATTAATTAGTTAGTCTAATTAAACAGTAATTAGTTTAATTAAACCCTAATTAGCCTAAACAGCCAATGACACGTGGGATCCACGCTTAAGTTTGACCCGGTCAACTGCACTGTTGACTGCAGACGTCAGCATGATGTCATGCTGACATCATCTGATACTGTTCTGGATAATGTTTGATTAAATAATTAAATAAAATCCAGAAAATGATTAAAACTTTAGAAAATCATATAAAATAATCCGCAACTCCGATGAAAATAACTTATATATGAAAGTTGCTCAGAATTGCGATATGAATCTGAATACGCCCTCTGTATTCCTGTTAGATGCCCCTAGCTGGATGAACATGGAACTTTTAGACCGATTTCAATAAATGAATAGTGCCCAACTTTAATTAAATAAATCCGGATAAATTCCTAAATTAACTAAATCGTTTAGTTAGGCAGTAGAACACCCCGGCATATCATTTAGACATGTCATGCATATTGTTTGCATTTTTGCCATGAATTTATTGTTTCTCTCCCCCTCCTTCTCTCTTGATAGACGCCGAGACCGACGCCGTTGCAGCTGAGTACGACTACGCTACAAACGAGCAGCCCGTTGATGACCCCTCTCTCTTGCCAGAGCAACCAGGCAAGCCCCCCCCCACCCCCCCTTGAGCATCCAGATATCGCCCATTCCATTTCTCCTGCTTGCATTAGATTTTGCTACTGTTACTGTTTGTTCCTATTCTGATGCATAGCCTGCTTTTGTAACCTGTTTATTGCTACTTTACCTGCTTATGTTAAACTGCTTAGTATAGGTTGGTAGTGAACCATCAGTGACCCCACCACCTTACCCTTGTTGCCCCTGCTTGACCATCGACGACTCGATCAATGTGATCGTAGACCAGAGACCGACACATCACTTCACCCCCTTAGTTGTACGACTCTGCATAGTTACTATCGAGTGCCGAGGGTGATACCTCGTAATGCACTCCTGATGAACACTTTGCAGTGTAGCTGTTCGGTCGTGGTCATCGAGGGTAATTCCTCCTTCTCCACTTTCGATACGACTCTGTCGTTCAACCCCTTAGTGTGATCCTCGAGGGTGATGCCTCATACGTTCACCCTGATGATTTCATCGAGTGGAATTCACCGAGGGTGATTCCTCGGGTTTCCCCCTTGATGTTCACCCTGATACGACTCTGTCGTTCAACCCCTCAGTGTGAACCTCGAGGGTGATGCCTCTGTCGATACGACTCTGTCGTTCAACCCCTCAGTGTGAACCTCGAGGGTGATGCCTCATACGTTCACCCTGATGATTTCATTGAGTGGAATTCACCGAGGATGATTCCTCGGGTTTCCCCCTTGATGTTATGACCACACGGTTACTTTGACCTTGTTACAGGCGGGTCGACCCTGATGGGTACCCGCAGGGGATCTATGATGTCGGGTGTGCCGGAAGGGCACTCGAGTGTGATATTGTGGCGTAGCTTCAGAAACTCTGATTGTCTCCGCGTGTTATTAAGTGAGCCTATTGGATTTGGGTATTTGATCTGAGTGGGTCGACATGCCCTATACGCACTACCACCACGCGGGATTATGGTTTATGGGGCCCTCTACGTCGTACGTTCCTCCCGAAAGCTCTTCAGACGTCAGGGTTCACCGTGCGGGCTGATTGTCGGGAATGGGCTGGATACTTCACTGACAAGTTCAGTGTCGCGCCTGCACCCCAGTCAGTCTCGCAACGCGCAGGGTGCCCAGGGCGATGGCCCAAGACCTCTGGGTGCATAGGTTAGTCCGGCGTGCTGACCTCTCTGCTGAGCCTAGGAAGGGCGCTGCTTCGTGTTGATCTTCCGAGGCCGGGCATTACCCAGCAAAGTGTGTCCGACCAGAGTTGATCGAGCGTGTTGGGTAACAGCAGTGCACCCCTGCAGAGAAGAATAATCTATCGATAGCCGGTCCTATGGTAAAGGACGCTCAGTTTGTATATCCCGATCTACTACTTGAACTGGACACTTGTTACTTAATTGAAACTTCGGGAACGCTTTCTCGCAGGGAGTCGAGGAAGGATCTTTAAGCTGTACTTCAACATGTTTGCTTAATAAAATGCTATTCTACTCTCTTCTATTGCTGCAAGATGGTGGCTTCCTGAAGATGCTAGTCTTCGATAAGACTAGGCCTTCTCTCTATTCTGCCATTTCTGCAGCCCAGTCCACATATACAACCTTTCCCCTTTGATAATGTTGCATATGTAGTGTAGATCCTTGCTTGCTGAGTACTTCGGATGAGTACTCATGGTTGCTTTGTTACTTCTTTTTCCCCATACCCCACTTTGATGATGCATCAGACGATGGAGCTCAGGAGCCAGATGCCACCTCAGGAGCTTACTACCAAGAGGGTCCAGACGGCACGTACTACTGGATCGAGCCAGCCGACCAGGAGTAGGATCGGAGGTTCCCAGGCAGGAGGCCATCGCCTTTCGATCTAGAATCGTTGTTTGTGCTAGCCTTCTTAAGGCAAAACTTGTCTAACTATGTCTGTACTCAGATAATATTTGTATGACTGACTTATGTATTCGGACCTTCGTGATCCCTGGTCTGTAATATTGTGGATCTCCGTTTATTTGTGTTAGAGTTGTGTTGTGATATTGTTCCGTGAGTCCCTGTGCTTGATCGTGCATGTTTGCGTGTATGGTTAGTGCACGATTGAGTCGGGGGCGCCACAGTTTATAAATTTATGATATTTGTATTTGGTTGAATTATGTGAACTTTGGGCAATGTTTTTGATATTTATGCAAAAAGAGAAAAACATGGCCGCGCGGACAAAAAACGCGTCGGCGCGTTGGGCGCACTGCCAACCCAAACACGGACGGCCAGACAAAGGCCAAAACGCCGGCCCAAACGGGCAAAACGTGGACAATATCCGCGTCTCTTTTGCGCGTTGGAGTTGCCCATATATAACCTGGACATTTGATTGTTTTTGCTACTGTCAATTTTATTAGTTTTGTGCATGGGTGTTGGGATAAAATGTTATTAATTTCATAAATAATGCTCCCCGTTCGAAAATAAGCGGCTCAACTTTGTACTAGTTTTAGTGGATAGTTGTACTAAAATTGAAACACTTATTTTGAGACAGAGGAAGTATTTTCTTTGTGGCACCGCCATATAATTCGTATTTTGTGTTTTTGTCGGCTTCTACAATGTTTCAGCATGGCTTTTGTCCTCCCGAAGATCATCACTCACCAGTGCAAATATCGAGGATTTGGGAATTGACAAATGCAAGAGCATGGTGGAACATGTCTCTCACCTTATCAATACGTCATTCCAAGTTTAAGTTGTCAGTGCAACCGACAATGAGAGATTGATTAATGGCTGTCAGACTTCATGTCTTCTCTTTTTAGCGCCCAACCATTAGTGCGACTCCTTGAGGCCGCGCTTGGAACATCGTATTTCAGCCAAAACACCTCAATAAAAGTTACACCCTGTGAAAAAAAACAGGTCGACATCATATCAGGCTCGAAACATCGTTTTGCGTTGTAGAAGTTACACTGTTTTTCTCGGATACACTGGCATTGCATCGGTATCAGGTATTTGATACACCACCCAACACATCCGAATTATTCTCCTGTATTGTCTCTCTCTTGTGACCTAACAAGACGAGATGCCGGCAGGGCTGGACGAGTCGCCGCCTCGCCGGGGAACCTGACGGCGAGGGAGGCGAGGCACTGTCACTGGAAACCCAAGGGAGCAAGGCGCCAACGATTGTGACAGCAAGGGGCGAGGTGCCGTCGCCGAAGACGGTCACCACAGGGTGCGACGCGCCGGTGATCGTGCGTGTGCTCGGCCGCGACGGGAGCAAGGCACTGGCCGCTCGGTCCATGTCCTGCAACCTCCTCTCCCCAACTCCAGTTTAGCATCGGTGTTTGGGATGGGTTTTCTCCACTGCTTAAAAACACGCCCAGCTTAGCGCTTGTATCCTCCCAAACATCTTCCGGTGGGATGAACAAACGGAGGTTTTTTTTTCCTGTCCAATATCCCACCTATCACCAGTAACTCGCGCGGGTGTAAACTGGCACGGCTGGAAAATTTTGACACTGCTCCCAAACGGGGCCTGAATGGTCACAAACATAGGCTAGTACACTCCCACCGTAAAAAAAAAGTTTAAACACTTTTGTATTCCTTTATAGAGGGAGTACTAAGCAACGCCGAAAAATAAAAGAGTAGAGTAGCACTGGTGAGACACCCGTATTAATGCATGATGAGGGGTTTGGACGCGGCATGTGTTCTGGTAGTTTGCCCTGGTATGTCAGACAGAAAAAAAAAAGAGTAACACCTGTAAACTCTAATAATGTAGCCTGTTATGTCTGTCCAGACGTACAGTACAAATTGTCCCTAGTTAGTAGCGACGCTCCTATAGATCCTCTCTGCTTCCAATGTCTTAATCGTGTAGTGCATATCTCGTCATGTTCTAACCGTGGGGCAGATAAGTGGGTGGTAGCTATCCCGTGTGATAGCAGACTATCTTCGTATGTGCATATTGCAACAACATTACTCGTAGTGATAGAACTCTGTTGCCCCAGCACCACCACTGCAATTACATTTTCGACTTGAAAATTGTTGCGGTAGCCTATTGCCATGGTATATTGCAATGCTTGGTAACGACCTTGATTTTTTCGTGGTAAGTACATATTAATTGTACTGGTTTTTCGTTTATTTCGACAATAACAAAATTCATTGCAATATATGGACTCCAATTTAGCTGCCTTAGATAGGGTTTCATGTACTAGTGTTGTATGTTTCTTGTTGACAATCAATAAAAGCCTGACCAATATGTCACAGTGGGTTGACAAGACTGGACTAGTGCATGAATTGCTGAACCCACTCTCTTGCTAGATTTGATATAATATGATTAGTGAAAGCTTGAGTCCAACATTAAGCAAGCAGAGTTTAGTTGGTTCCATGTCATAATTTTTGGAACCACTTTGGTTACCACCTTACTAGATTGTGGCTAATAATAAATTCACAGCCAAACGAAGCACGCTAACTAAGACAACTTGCTTATTTTGGTATAGTGGCGATGGTTTATTGCCATATAAATCGTAGTTTGTCACATGGGTTATTGCCATGTAATCTTGGCCCTTGCAATAGGATATCTACATGAAATCTCACCATTGCGACATGTTATTGCCATGAAAAAAATCATTTTGGGATAGGATGTTCCGACAAAATCTCTTTTTTGGGACAAAACATTACCATAGGAAAAAGTTTGTGGCCATATGTACATATTACAACAGCATAACTCATGCAAATAAACTATTGCCATGACAGTATTGTTCCAATATCATTCTTAGTCACTGACTTGAAAATTGTAGCGGTAACTTATGGTCATGGTATTTATGCAACTGTTGGCACCACCCTTGATTTTGTCACGGAGTGCATGCTGCTATCGATTTTTGGTTATTGCATCAATAAAATTTGTCGCAATGCACCAACCCACCTTGTTAGAGTTTCGGGTACTAATGTTATCTATTGCTGTTTGACAATCACTAGTAGACTAAACAACATGTCACAGTGGTTTGACAAGACCGAACTAGTGCATGAGTTGCTCAGCCTACACTAGAGCTAGATTTGATCTTATGATTAGAGAAAGCTCGAGTCCAACATTAAGCAAAAGCAGCGCTCAGTTAGTTCCATGTCACAATTTTTGGCACCACTTTGGTTACCAGCCTGCAAATCTCATTTCTTAGCTTTTACTAGTTGCTAGATTGTGGCTAAGATTCAATGCACGGTTGAAACAAAGTGTGCCGACTAAGGCAGCTTGCTGATTTTAGCAGTGTGGGGTGTGCACTGCCAGGAGCTCAAATAATTGGCACCATGACATGTGTAGCCACAGCCACATGTGTGTCCGACTTGTCAATCGCTGATTAACCAGACATATCCTGCATGCATGCTTTCCAATAAAATTATTACTTTGTTTTTGTTGAGGCCTGTGCGTGATACAACATTCTTCTTTCCATGCACATACGTACGGCCATATATCTCACTTTCCCATAGGCACTAAGATAATGTTAGTGCGTGTTTGATTTGAAGGGATAAAGGCGCGTTCGTGTCACTTAGCTTGGCCACCGTCGATCCGACGTTTGATTAGTGTATCATGGTCTGCGAGGGACCACGGATCAGCTCAGCGCGCAATGCAACTTCCGACGGCTTCCATGAGTTGGACAGATGAGGTGGACAGGAAGATATCATGCCGCTTATATTACCTTCGGATGATTCTCCACACCTTATCCCTGTTTTCTTGGCCGCTAATTAAACATTGTTAATGGGAAAGATATTTCTTTCTTTCTTTTGGAGATGTTAATGTCACTCAACTTTGGAGAGATGGCAGCCATCTTTTCTCCCGGTGCCATCTATCGTCGATGCAGCATAGCTACGCGCCTACGCTTAGCTTGTCCTACTACTAGTATATGGCACGTGCCATGCACGTGTAAATTTAAGGCTTATCTTGAAATATTGCACTCCTACTTTTTTTTTGAACAGTAGAAGGCCCTCGAAGGACCAAGCTTGCCATTGGATAACCACTCATGTGCGTTTTTACAACAGGACCTAAAGAAAAGAAAAAGTTACATACTAGTCCCTGAAACTTGCATAAAGGACCCCGAACAGAGAAATAGGAACGCAATTGGGTCCGAATCTGCTCCCACATGGATTCCCTCTCGCTGGCACCGGGGATGAAGCCACTTGGGTCGACGAAATCTCCATGGCACCATGCCATAGACTCCATCCAGAATCAGAACTGCCTCCCCCTAGGCATCTTGGCCGGGAGGAATGGATTCAGTCGCCTTTCGACCAGAAGCAAAAGCAGAACCACACCGGCGACCACCGCATGTTCTGCGCGAGCAGCGCCCGACAACACTAAATCGGTATAACGCTAGTCGCCACAATGGTACATCCAGGCCAAAAGCCTCAAAACTAGGCTACTATAAACAGAGAGGGGCCGTACTCCTCTCCCACAACCTCTCCGACCGGCAAGGCCGCCGGAGAAGGAGGGAAGAGGAGCCAGGGAGACCGAGCCGACTCTCAAAAGGAAGGATGAGAATGGAGAAAGGAAAGGAAGAAATGAGAGCCCCCCTATTGTACTCCTACTATGTTGTATGTTGGGAGCCACTGATGGCATTGTTTTTCTTAACATATATATCAGATTGAGAGGATCTTTCCCGCAAAAAAGAAAAATAAAGAGATCGAGAGGATCTGATGGGCGCAGCCTGGGTGCCCCATAATTGTGGATCGTTAGGACATCTCCAACGCCGACCCTCAAATCGCCCGCAACCGTCTGGATCAAGCGGATCTGGACGTGTGATGACATCCAACGTGAGCCTGCGTCGGTCCGTCCGATAGTCCAGAGACACTTTTTCCTGCAAACCGGGGAAAAATGGGGGGGGGGGGGCTTTGTGGGCATCCAGATCATAGCCATGCCCGCATCTGATTAACCAGGCCCACCAGAAACACCTCTTCCGTGCCCATGCACGTTTCTGCCCGAAACCAGCTACCCCATTCATGTCGGCCTAGAGCGGACGTGACTGCTCACTGGAGCCGGCATTGAAGCGCCTCGCCGGCCGACAGCGTCGCTTGCTGCGCACACCTTCTCTCCGCTTTGAAACGACATCCGTCTACCCTCCTACGTTCATTAAACCGGCACGTGTGCCGAGAAACATACTCCGACGCCTCGAGCACCACATGTCCGTTCTTGTGCCGGCCGGCATTAAACACCTCTCAGTCTGGTTTCTCACATCCGCCCACTATATAAACGTGGCCAGGCGCCGGCTATAACCACACCTCACCTCTGGTCTAGATCTCCTCCGTGTACAACACCCGCCATGGCCTCTGGGGAGCAGAAGGAGTTCACCGGCATTTCAGCAGCCTTGGGTCCCCAGCAAGCTAGCCTAATACTGGTTGGCTAGCCAGCAAAGCCTCCGGATCCAGCGCCACGGCCATCTCCATCCCCTCGTCCCCTGTCTAGGTTGGCCAACGGCATCTCCCGGCAACGCCGTCGCAACAATGGCGGCAATGTGCCGGGAAGGTGGGGAAAGAAGCCATGTCTGCGGAGGTCGGCACATCCGCAGCCATCACGGACAATGAGGAAAAGTAGATCATGGAAGCCCGCCGTCGCTTGGACCCATGAAGGCCACCGCCACCACGTCGCTGGAATGCACAACCGGTGACTTTCCCTCTTATCGGGGGCGTAGGCCACGACACCTGACTTCCCACGCCAAAAAACCATCCCTAGTCCATGCTGCGCTGAGGCAGAGAGAGGGTATTCTTCCCATCGCACTGAAGCATCCCTTCGGGGCTACCGGTAGTTCGATAAGCGGGCTGCCGGACATAGGAATGACGTGTCGTGAGAGTGGGGATCCACCCCGGCCAGCATTAGACTAGTTTTATGTTAGTCTGGTATAGTTTAGTTAAAATATGTCCGAAATGTAAATGTTTCCATCCAGTTTATATGATAATCAGCTGATTTGCATGAATTTTGTTCTGTCTATTTGATTGCATTTTAAAATGTATGATGATAGCATTGAATGGCCGGCTCTCATATCCGAGTTCGCGGACTGATCCTCATCTGCGGACTAATGCGATGTCCAGTTTGCGGGTTAGCATTGAAAGATGGCCTTTTAGATTCGGATCCATAGGCGCTGATGTAAGTTCAGGTTATTCTCAATAATGGAGTGAAATTAACAAAAGGTGCTGCGGCTAAAGTACAATGCGGCAGAACAATGGTAGGCCTGTTGTATGACGACGCAAGTTAGATGCGCGACATCGCCCTCTGCAAAGGAAATCTTGGCGCGTATTACCAGCTGATTGGTTGGCGATAAAAGTTTCGCGCGGTGTGCAGACTGTGCGTTTGCGTGTGTGGCTTGGCCGCAAACACTCTACTGGTATAAAGAGAAATAAATGCTTTTCCGAGCAAAGCGTGTATGGCATTGGATGCACACAATCTCTCTCAAAAAAAAAAAAAATTTACCTAGTTCAACATAGAAACACGATTGCAATATGCCACTGCGTTCAACATCACATAGACATTGCAACTTCCGTCAACGGGACTTGCTTTCAACATGAAAAACCAAAAACTCAAATTGACCTAGAGCTACAAATTGGAACACGATTCTAATTCACAGGCTTCCGCCTTTTGGAAGTCCCCTCAAGGGAGGGGGGGGGGGGGGGGGGGGGGGGGGCTTTGGTTGCTTTGACTTGCATTATGATATGGTCTCCATACAAATGAGCTTCTTGGATGTGGGATAAGGTTATAAATTTATAGCACTATTAAAAAAATCATCCGATTCAATGATTTATCGTCCGATTTATCACTAGTCGCGCGGGGGGGGGGGGGGGGGGGGTGTGACCGATAAGATCATGCCTTATCATCACCTTCTATCGTTTGGGCCGGTTTATCACACTGCAAGCCATTTATTGGGAACATACCAATAAATCGAGCGTATTCCTAGCATCATGTGTGCAAGAGCTATGTTTAATTGTGTTTTTTTTGGACCTTTTTATGTAATATGTATTGTTATCCCATTTTGTTTGTCATTGTATCAGGATTTAAAGGCAAGTAATCAAGGTGACACTTCTATCCAATATTGTTTTGTTTTAAATATAGAAGATTTTAGTGCTAGCAACCTGGGATTTGAAAAAAATGTCCGTTTAATAGTCAACCGATAAAATTGATTAATTGGTCAAGTTTTGATTAATCTCTAATCCCCAGCCAACCGAAATGCTAACGATAAGTGATATCCTCACACTGCTTTATAGCGCACCATAATTCCTGCTTCCATTTCGTCCATGGCGGGAACCTTCAAGGCGCAAGGTACCGATGGCTAGGGGTAGGTGATGCTCACCCCTGATTCTTTCTCACAGAGATCTTTGACCTCAATCCTATCGGTGTAACGACATTTTAACCCCATGATACGTCTCTGACGTATTTATAATTTTGATTGTTTCGTGCTATTATATTATCACTTTTGTGTGCTATATATGCCATTTTACATTATTTTTATTGACTAACCTATTAATTTATTGCCCAGTGACATTTCCTGTTTTTTGCATGTTTTTTGTTTCACAAAAAAACCATACCAACCTAAGTCCAAACAGGATGAGACATTGCGGTGATTTTTTCTGGAACATAAGAGATGCTAGAAGCTTCGGGAAGAGACCAGAAGACACACGAGGAGGCCACAAGACCACATGGCATGCCCAGGGGGATATGTGTGCCATGTGAGCTTTGTGGGCCCCATATGGCTTTATATGCCCTAATTCCTAGCCTATAAATTCTCAAATAACCCTCAGAGCAAGACCCGAAACAATTCTTTCGTCATCGCAAGCCTCTTTTCAAAAGCAATCCCATCTGGAGCCCTGTTCCGGTAATCTACCGTAGGGGGAAACCATTGGGGAGGAAATCTTCATCAACCTTGTTGCCTCCATGATGATGTGTGAGTAGTTCCTTTAGGACCTGTGGGTCCATAGCAGTAGCTAGATGCTCTCTCTCTCCCTCTCTCTTCCTCTCTCTGATCTTCAATACAATGATCTCCTCTGAGATCAATCTTACGTAATCTTTATGGTGTGTTTGTTGGGACCCGATGAATTGTGGGTTTATGAATAGATTATTCGCTGATATTATTTGAGTCCTTTGATATCTTTTTGAATGCGTAATTTTATAGCCTTGTATTTAATGTGCTAATGATATGCAACGCTACAATTTTTGATTGTTTCATGCTATTATATTATCAATATTGGATATTTTATATGTAATTATATGCTATTTCATATTATTTTTTGGGACTACTCTATTAACCCAGTGCCCAACGCCGGTTCCTTTTTTTTTGCTTGTTTTTGGCTTTTCAGAAAAACAGTAACAAATGAAGTCCAAACGCGGTGAAACTTTACGATGATTTTTCCTGGACCAGAAGGGACCCTAGAAGGTTCGGGAGGAGGCCAGAAGAGCTGCGGAATAGCCACGAGCTCACAGGGCGCACCCTAGGGGGTAGGAGGGCCCCTGAGCTCGTGGGCCCCAAGCAACTTCGTTTGACCTAATTCCACCTCAAACCTTGTGTGATGTTCTGAATAAATCCATTCTTCACAAGAACCCCAGGAAAGAGGGTTTGGGTTTCGAAAGGAAACTAAATCAGGATGGTTCATACTGGTAGGCTAGTCAATATCCTCGTACTGTGTGGGTTCCTGCAAAAATCAAAACTCTTAACCCTGCTTTACTATCGGGTTATGATTGTCCTATTCCTAGATACTCTTATGATGACTCTCTGGACAATTATAAATTATTCAAACGCCAAAGAGGCCAGGCTATGGCTTGCTATGTTTGACCCAACTGTCAGAACTCCCCCCCCCCCCAAGAAAACTATTTGGGTCCCAAAGAAAACTATCGAGGCACTACTTGTTACTGTGCCACTGACCGTGCAGGAAGAAAGTGCTCGATACATCCTCTAGAAGGCTTGACAGAATGAATATATGCATAAGTCTTCAAATCATTATGCACATATGTCTCGATAAAATTTCAATGCATATTCCTTTGATTATGCTCTAACTTCTACGTGAAACAACTCTTCTATTTACCGAAAGAAATCATATCCTGCTCGCTCATATGTTTTGAATCCACCTGCAAAGATGTGGGTGGTTAAGAAAGCCTAATTCTCTTGCAGGTCTATGTCTCTAGGTGTACTGAATGGATCATGGATAGTGGGTGCACAAGTCACATGACCGGAGACAAGTCATTGTTTGTTGACCCAAACTTATTGGCTTCATCACTGAAGTATATTACTTTCGGCGACAACAACAACGGAAAGGTAATTGGGCTAGGTAAAATTACTATCTCCAAGGACAAGAACATTGATGATGTTTACTTGTTCACTCTCTCGGATTCAATCTCATGTCAGTTGGCAAGCTTTGTGATCTAGGCATGTTGGTTCTATTTTCCATCTCCAAATGCATTGTCTTTATGGCCACTAACAATTCCTTCGTCTTTGAGGGACATAGAAAAGGTGATTTATATATTGTGGATTTCTCTAAGGGTCCCTCAGTCCAAATTTGTTTTCTTGCAAAAGCAACAGAAGGTTGGTTGTGGCACCAAAGACATGGTCATGCAGGTATGAGAAACTTGTAGACA
Source organism: Thinopyrum elongatum (assembly GCA_011799875.1). Lineage (NCBI taxonomy): Eukaryota > Viridiplantae > Streptophyta > Magnoliopsida > Poales > Poaceae > Thinopyrum > Thinopyrum elongatum. The sequence goes on from CM022300.1 coordinate 592,185,459, forward strand.
CTGGTGAAGAAGAATCATCTTCGTGGCATTCCTGATGTCAAATTCGATAAGGATCGTCTCTGTGCTACTTGTGATGATTGAAAATTGGCCAAGAAACATCATTCTTCCAAGACTGTCATGACCATAACAAGACATCTTGAAATCCTTACTATGGACTTATTCGGGCCTCAAAATTATGCTAGTTTTGCTGGAAGTCATTCTGGTCCGGTTATAGTGGATGATTTCTCTCGTTACACTTGGGTATTCTTTCTCGAAGACAAGGCCTACACTCAAGATATCTTCAAAAGGTTCGCCAAGAAGGCTCAAAATGAATATGATGTGTGAATTAAGCACATCAGGAGTGACAATGGCACGGAGTTCAAAAATACCAATATCAAAGACTTTCTCTATGAATATGGCATCACTCATGATTTCTCTGATGCATACACCCAGCAACAAATGGCGTTGTTGAGCGAATGAATAGAACTCTCATTGAAATGGAGAGGACTATGCTCAGTGAGTACAAAACTCCCATTCGCTTTTGGGCTGATGCTATTAACACTGCTTACCATGTTTGAATCATGTTTACCTTCTCAAGTTCCTTAAGAAAACTTCATATGAGCTTATCACTAGCAAGAAATCGAATGTTTCAAATCTGCGTGTTTTTGGTGCATCGTGCTATATTCGTGACATGAATCATAATTCAAAGTTTGCACCTAAAGCACATGAAGGTTTTCTTCTTGGTTATGGATCGAACTCGCATACTTATCGGGTCTATAACTCTCATCACTGGAAAGTTATGGAAATGGTAAATGTGTGATTCGACGAATCTAACGGCTCCCAAAAGGAGCACCTTCCACATGTGATAGATAAACCTCTGATTTCAGAAGCTATTCGACAAATGGCCATTGGAGATGTCAAGCCTATTGATCAAAATTTACCGAACTCCTTTGATGATGCTCCACCTGTTCGAAGAAGAGAACATCAAGCCACTTCCGAAGAGACTACTGCTCCGACTCCAAATGGAAATCCCGATGCTAATGCTGAACAGAATGGAAATCATGAATAAAATGGCAATACCAATCCAGATGCTGATACTAATGGGAATGATCATTCTAAAGGAAATCATCACCCATGAGTCGCAAATTGAGTTGATCCAACATTAATTCTCGAAGATCTCGAGAACCCAGGTTATCGACCAACAACTCGTTCACATACTCGTTTGGCTAACTACTATGGCAGTTTGTCTTTTGTCTCATTAGCAGAACCTACCAAGTATGAAGAGGCCATGAATGATCCCGATTGGATGAATGCTAAGCAAGAACAGTTGGTGCAATTCGAACTTAATGATGTGTGGGAATTGGTCGATCGACCGAATCCTAACAAGCGTAATATCATCGGTACCAAATGGATCTTCCGAAATGAGCAAGATGAAGATGGCATTGTGGTAAGAAACAAAGCACGATTGGTTGCTCAAGGGTATACATAGGTAGAAGGTATAGACTTTCATGAAACTTATGCTCTTGTTGCCCGTGTTGAGACCATTCGCATTCTTCTTGCATATGTGATACGTCTCCAACGTATCTATAATTTTTTATTGTTCCATGTTATTATAGTATCAATCTTGGATGTTTTATATGCATTTATATGCCATTATATATCATTTTTTGGGACTAACTTATTAACCTAGTGCCAAGTGCTAGTTGCTGATTTTTGCCTGTTTTTTGTTTTCCACAACATCAATACACAAACGATGTCCAAATGCCACAAAACTTTTTGGAGATTTTTTTCTGGACATAAGAGACCTTGGAAGCTTCGGGAGAGGGACAGAAGATGGAGTGGCCCATGAGGCACCAGGGCACATGGGGCCCATGAGCATCTGTTTGACCTAATTCCGCCTCTATAAATTCTCTAAAATCGGGAAATCAACAAAGAGCCACTCGAAATACTTTTTCCACCACCGCAAGCTTCTGTTCTCGAGAGATCCCATCTGGATGCCTTTTCTGGTACTCTGCTGGAGGGGGAATCAACCACGGAGGGGATCTACATCAACCTTGCTGCTCTTCCGATGATGTGTGAGTACTTTACCACAGACCTATGGGTCCATAGTTAGTAGCTAGATGGATTCTTCTCTCTCTTTGATCTTCAATACAATGTTCTCCTCGATGTTCTTGGAGTTCTATTTGATGTAATCACTTTTTGCGATATGTTTGATGGGATCCGATGAATTGTGAGTTTATGATCAGATTATCCATGAATATTATTGGAATCTTCTTTGAACTCTTTTATGCATGATTATTAGAGATTGTATTTCTCTCTGATCTATTGATTTCATTTGGCCAACTAGATTGATTTTTCTTGCAATGGGAGGGGTGCTTTGTGATGGGTTCAATCTTGCGGTGATCTATATCCCAATGACAGAAAGGGACAAGACACGTATTTGTATTGTTGCCATTAAGGATAAAAAGATGGGGTTTATTCATGCGTGAGTTTACGTTTTCTACATCATGTCATTTTTCTTAAGGCATTACTCCGTTCTTTATGAACTTAATACTCTAGATGCATGCTGGATAGCAGTCGATGTGTGGAGTAATATTAGTAGATGCAGGTAGGAGTCGGTCTACTTGTCTCGGACGTGATGCCTATATACATGATCATTGCCTGGGATATCGTCATGATTATTGGCTTTTCTATCAATTGCCAACAATAATTTGCTTACCCATTGTATGCTATTGTCATGAGAGAAGCCTCTAGTGAAAACTATGGCCCCCGGGTCTACTTTTGTCATATATTAAAAACCAAAAATACCTTGCTGCAATTTTTATTTTCTTTATTTTATTTTTTGTTTTATATATCTATCTATCACTACAAAATTTGATCTTTGCAATTAACCGCCGAGGGATTGACAACCCCTTGTTCGTTTTGGGTGCAAGAATTTGTTATTTTGTGTGCAGGTACTACTAACGAGGTGTTGCGTGGTTATCCTACTGGATTGATAACCTTGGCTTTAACTGAGGGAAATACTTATATCTACTGTACTACATCATCCTCTCATCTTCGAGGAAATCCCAACGCAACTCACAAGTAGCAGGAAGAATTTCTGACGCCGTTGCCGAGGAGACATCATCAACATCTATCAAGTACCTACACATAAACTTTCATCTCCTTGCATTTACTTTATTTGGCATTTGCCTCTTGTTTTCATCTCCCCAACTTCTAAAATGTTTTCACAAAAATACAAAAATATTTTCCGTTTGCCTTTTTCTTGTTTGCGTGATCACTCATTTTATTGTTATGGCTAGTTCTTCTCTTGTTATGTGTACCCCTGAAAATGAAGTTCTCAATTTTAAACATAGGGGAGGAGAGAACCTAAAAGATGCTTGGTATAGGATTTGCGATGCTCAAAATAGATCAACTCGTAAGCAATCTACTACCGTTCTTATTCGCAATTTGTATGTGGGTGTTACTACTTGGTTTAGATTTGTGCTAGACACTATTACCGGAGGGAATTTCTTGAGTAGTCACCCTATGTATGCTTTCAATACTATGGGAAATTTAGTGGGATCACCACCTATCACTATTAAGGAAACACTACAAGAAATATGTCAACTTGTGACCTTCTGTTAGTGACCCTAGAAGAAATAGTCATAATTCTACGACCATTTAGACCCAATTGGTCGTAAGTTATTTGGGAGGGCCAAAACCCTAATCCATAACGACCATACTGGTAAAGAAAGTCGTAATTACCTTACATGAAATGGTCGTAAAGCAAACAACACTGTCCGACAGCCTCATTTCTATCTGCTTACGACCAATATAGATGGTCATAGCCTTGTAAATTGTGGTGCATTGCTATGACTATGCGTCACCTCATCAGTTTTGCCTATGTGTCATGTCCATGTGTCAATTTTTGCTTATGTGTCATGTCCATGTGTCAATCGTACATTCAATATGGCCTAATATTTTATACAATTGATTTAGTTCAATTTTACAACAAATATATGGTAGGTCCTTCACAAAAACACTCATTTTGGGCACTCAAAAAATGGAAAATGAAATTTTCGTCCAAAGAAAATGGAAACTCCTTTAGGAAACATTGTCTGCCATTCCGAGATGCACCCTTGTGCACAATATGAGATCATTTGAACAAAATATGCCATGAATGTGGCCCTATGATTGATCATTTGGCTTGAAAGCCAAGAATCTTCACACATCATAGCTCATTGTGAGAACACATTTTAAAAATAATTGCCAAATGATTTTTACAGTGTTTTTCTGATTAAATAGATACTTATGTACCTACAAATGATTTTTGCAAAAAATAAAGAACAAACTATGAGGCAGCTGCAGTTCTAATTTGACCCACTTCCTACTTAATTGGCGGAAATTTGTCTTTTTCACGAGATGTGGATCAATGCTTTTGACCCCAACCATTTATTCAATTGTACATTCAATATGGCCTAATATTTTAGAAAATTTATTTGGTCCAATTCAATATGGTAGGTCCTTCACAAAAAAACTCATTTTGGGCACTCGAAATGGAAAATGAAATTTTCGTCCAAAGAAAATGAAAACTTCCTTAGACAACATTGTTTGCCATTCCAAGATGCACCCTTGTGCACAATATGAGATCATTTGAACAAACCATTGCATGAATGTGGCCATAAGATTGATCATTTGGCTTGAAAGCCATGAATCTTCACACATGATAGCTCATTTCCGAGAACACTTTTTTTAAATAATTGCTGTATTACAAGTTTATTATTTTTCCTGTTAACTTATTCACATATAATGACACAATGCGAAAGTTTTTCAAGTTTTTTTTAATTCCTTATGCCCGTTTCAAAATGCAGACAAAATGGCGGGCATGACCGTTCATAGCTCGGGGTTGAATCTTTCAAAAAAATTGTAGTATCTTTGATTAAATAGATACTTATGTACCTAGAAATGATTTTTGAAAAAAAATAAAGAACAAACTATGAGACAGCTGCAGTTTAAATTTGACCCGCTTCCTACTAAATCAGCGATAATTTGTCTTTTTCACGAGAGGTGGATCAAAAGCTTTTGACACCCAACCATTTGGTCAATTGTACATTAAATATGGACTAGTATTTTAGAAAATTTATTTGGTCCAATTTTGCAACACATATATGGTAGGTCCTTTACAAAAAAACTCATTATGGGCACACAAAAAATGGAAAATGAAATTTCGTCCAAAGAAAATGAAAAATTCCTTAGGCAACATTGTTTGCCATTCCAAGATGCACCCTTGTGCACAATATGAGATCATTTGAACAAACTATGCCATGAATGTGGACATAAGATTGAGCATTTCGCTTGGAAGCCATGAATTTTCACACATAATATCTCATTTTCTGAGAACACTTTTTTAAAATAATTGCCATATTAAAAGTTTATTATTTTTCCTGGTAACTTGGTCACATATAATGACACAATGCGAAGGTTTTCCAATTTTTTTATTTTAATTTCTTATGCCCGTTTCAAAATGTGGTTAAAACGGCGAGCATGACCGTTCGTAGCTAGGGGTTGAATCTTGCAAAAAATTTGGAGTATCTCTGATTAAATAGATACTTATGTATGTAGAAATGATTTTTGAAAAAAAATAAAGAGCAAACTAGGAGACAGCTGCAGTTCAAATTTGACACGCTTCCTAATGAATCAGTGGTAATTTGTCTTTTTCACGAGAGGTGGATCAAAAGATTTTGATACCCAACCATTTGGTCAATTGTATATTAAATATGGACTAGTATTTTAGAAAATTTATTTGGTCCAATTTTGTAACAAATATATAGTAGGTCCTTCACAAAAAAACTCATTTTGGGCACTCGAAAAATGAAAAATGAAATTTTCGTCCAAAGAAAATGAAAACTTCCTTAGGCAACATTGTTTGCCATTCCAAGATGCACCCTTGTGCACAATATTCGATCATTTGAACAAACTATGCCATGAATGTGGCCATAAGATTGATCATTTGGCTTGAAAACCATGAATCTTCACACATGATAGCTGATTTCTGAGAACACTTTTTAAAAATAATTGCCGTATTACGAGTTTATTATTTTTTCTGGTAACTTCGTCACATATAATGACACAATGCAACGGTTTTCTAATTTGTTGATTTTTTTGAATTTTTCATGCCCATTTCAAAATGCGGTCAAAACGGCGGGCATCACCGTTCCTAGCTAGTGGTTGAATCTTGGAAAAAATTTGGTGTTTCTCTGATTAAGTAGATAGTTATGTACCTAGAAATGATTTTTGGAAAAAATAAAGAGCAAACTTTGATCCACCTCTCAAAATGCGGTCAAATTTGTCGGCATAAGCGTTCTTAGCTAGGGATGAAAAACTTTTAACAAACAATCATTTGGTTAGTTGGACATAAATATGTTATAATATTTTTGAAAAATAGAATGGTGTCATTTTGCAATAAATATTTGATATATTCTTCACATTGAAGTAAAAAATATAAGAGAAACAAAAGGAGAAAACACAATTACATGCGCTTAATTCTCATTGGTGGAAAACTTTGTGCCATGGATCGATGACCTGGCACACATCCATCAATCCATCTATCTCTTCGTCCCACATCCATCCATCCAGTCACCCACCCACTGCGAAGCCCACCTAATCCCTCGACCCTCCTCTCTGTCTCGCTCGATGCACACAGAGCTCGCCTCGTCCTCTCCACTTCCAGATCGCCGCCGCCACCTGCCCACCTCCCTCCTACCTCCCCATTAGCTTCACCGGTGAGCTACTCTGCCACCCGCACACGCACGCCATCCGGCCCTTACTGCTCTCCCCGCCTTCATAGGCCCGTCTCCCTGTTCTGCACCGCCATGGCCTCTACCAGCCCAAGCTCGCATCGCCATGGCTGCGGCCAGTCCAAGCTCACGTCGCCCTCTTAGTCTGTGCCCGTGACCTCCTCATCGACGCTCTGCTCTTCTTCGGGCTGTGGTCCTTGCCGATGGCCTCCGTCTTGTACTTGACCGGTCCTCCACGCGACCCCATTCCCTTGGCTAGCCCCGGCCGCCTGCTGTCTCCGACCTTGCGGCCTCCCATTGATCCGTTGTGCCCCTTTCCTCCACTTCGCCGGCCCCGCCCCACCCTCTCCTCTCCCCTGACCTACCAACCCTAGGCCCCAGATCTAGCACGCCATGGCGCAGTAGCGGTGCTTCCCAAGAGAGTCGAGGTGCTGGGCCGGGAAGAGCTGCGAGCTCGGCTGGGATGGAGGTGCTCCCTTCTCCATACTCAAGTGTCGGTAGAGGGTGCATCCTCCGTGTGGTTCCGTGCCAAGGTCCGTCCGGTGCCATATAAGACACCGCATATATCTTCAGCGCCGGACTGCTGTTGGCTGCCCCTTTCTCTCGGATCTTGGTTATGGGATTCTCGCCTAGCTGCACTGTCCCCTTGTACCGCCCCTTTCCCTTCACAAATTTATTCATAATCCATGGTGTAGGGGTTCGTGCTAGCTGCTTCATCCTGGTGTGCATCTGTTGGTCGTCAAGCAACCTTCTTCTCTTGCTCCAACTCCTCACATCGTGCCCAGCAAGGTGATGACCGAACCCTCTACTAGCTAGCCCAACCAATCTGTTGATGTTATGTTATGCTTGTAGTCATCTGGCCATAATTTTCCCTTTTTGTTTGGACATGTTGACATTGTTCAGTGCATCTTAATTGCCATGGTTTAGTTCTAGATTATCTCTATAATTTGTTATCTTCAGGTTTACCCCAATAGCTACTCTTGTTGTAGATCATATACTTGTGGTGGCTACCACTGTGGTGCATACGTATGCTTTAGGTTGTTATACAAACATTGTATTTCCACGGTTGTCTTCTAGAGCACATAATCTGTAATGCTTGCTGAGCACTGGTGCTAGGTCCTAAGTTCTCTGTTCACAAGTTTCAATTGGTTAGGTGCTGAAATGATGATTTGATGGTTGGTTGCGTACATAGAACTTTTTGTACGTTTGACCACAATGTCTTGTCATTTTCATTCTGCTGTTACATACATGGGAATTCCTCTTGTAGTTTAAATTTTTCGATTGGGGTGTCTAGATTGCAAAATGGCTGACAAAACATGGCTACTAGTAGGATGGTCAATACATGTTAGTTCTGTAACTTTAGATCTTTTCTGGAACAGTTTGCTTGGTCCTTCATCTAAAGTTTGTATGTATAGTAGAAGGTCTACTTTATGCTAATTGCTGCCTGTAATACTTTGATATATCTATTAGCTATCTATAGCACGATTTGTATAATTGGTTGGATGATCTCTGTTCGTAACATACACTTATTTTAGCTCTTTTGGTTCATTTTTGACCGTTCACACTTGAATGGCTTTGTTAGAATAAACCCAACTGTTATGTATGTACATGAACATAGTGTACCTAAAGCTAGGTGTATGTTGTGCAATTTGTAGAGCTACTAGTCATGCATAGTACTTTACTATTTCGCTTTCCTTTGAACTGGTATGTGATTTTCTCTAGATAAGATGAACGATGGATACGCATTTTTGTGTGCTTTGTCGCAACATTGTGTATCTAGATGGTGATTTACTTGATTCAACTTTTGTAGGCTTGTCGATTCATTTTGACTTGATCAGCTAAGCACTCAGATGCTCTACTTTAGGGTAGCAAGTTTCAGGTGAGCACAATACTAAAATATGCCTGAGACATGATTCAAGCCATGTTAATTGTTGCGAGTGATGTTATTATCTACTCTGAATGGCTGATGAATTGTACCTGCATACCATGTGGAATGACTAATGAATCTATGTGGAATGACTAATGAATCTATACCCACATACATGTGGTGTGACTGTTATTTTTTGCATCGTTTGCACATTTTTTTCCTGTTGTATAGTTTCTTACGCTTGATCATTCTACTGTTAGGGGAATGTAGTTTTCCAAAGCTGGAGCAGGACACCAGGACTTCTGTTATTTCTTATCATCTAAATTTCTGTTTTTATTTTCTTCGTTGTAGAATAGTTTTGTTGTACATTGGTTACTGGGATGTAAAGAAATTGTAATATTTGCAATATTATATTTTGGGCTCCTATCATAATTCATGTTGCTTTGAAAATGTATCGGAACTGGGCTAAGGCCCAAGATAGCTTGTGGTGTGATGTAATGTAATGTCAATGGCCTAATAAAAGAATTCAGACTGGATCAATTATTTGGGCCTGGCACTATGCCACTATCTACTAAATAGTTGACAAAAAGGCCAAAGCACAAACTATATTGGACAATTACTTTTTACGGAAAAAATTGAAAAGGCCAAGGCCTAGAAAGAAACGGGCCAGAAAAAACACAAGACCAAAAAAAGCAGTCAAAACGCCATGGCCCAGAAAATAAAAAGGCTGAATTGTAGGGCTTCGCCCGTGTAGCTGACCAAAATTGCCAGGAAAAAAATAATATAAATGGGCTAAATTAATGGGCTTGGCACATATAGACACCGAATTGGACTGGGATGATTCTTATCAATGACCAATTCAATTGGTTGCAATTTTGCCACGTCAGCTTGCCACGTTGCCTCTGACGTGGCCTGGGCAGACAACTAATGACCAAAACAATTAGTCGTAGAATCTATGACCTTTTATTTTGGTCGTAACCTTCTACGACTAGATCACAAAGAAGGTCATTAAGTTTCATTAAAGACAACCAGCTTTTGACCAACTGTTTTTGGTCACAAAAAGGTCACAAATGGAAAACAATGACCATTCAGTGACCAATATTGATTGTCGCAAGTTGGCATATTTCTTGTAGTGAAATAGCTTTAACTTTGGAATATGTTATGCAAAGACTAGATGCGATTGAGAATAAAATGCCTACCATAGTGCATATTGAAAATTTGGACAAAAAATTTCATAATCACTTCACTCAATTTGGATCAATGGCAGGAAACACTTTTAAGATGCTAAAAGAGAAAGAACCAATAATTAATGAGAGGGTAGAGGAAAGTCCCGCTAGGATCGATAAGTTAGGAGAAAATATTTATAATCTGGGTTTCGTGTTTTCTTCTATTAAAACAGTTGAAAAAACTCCTCCTAGCAATAATTGCAAGTTTATATATGTTCCTAAAAACAAGGGTGCTACATCTAGTAATGGAAGTGAAGATCTTAAAATGATAAGAGTTCATCCCGATTTTGTCGATATAATAAAGGAGCCCGTCTATGAGAATAAATTCCTCAATTTTATCCCTAGGAGCGTGATCTTTAAAAATTTGTGTGTTAAAACTCCTAGGACGTATGGATGTGTTATTGAGGAATTGGAAACTAAAGATAACAACACTTGAAACTATGCATTACGCCTAGCTAGGGGCGTAAAATAATAGCGCTGGTTGGGAGGCAACCCAACAGTTATCTTAATTTTCTTGTTTCTTTTTTTTTTTGAGTGCACACAATTATGCTACTGTTATGGTTGTGTTTTTGTGTCTTAGTTAGTGTTTGTGCCAAGTAAATACTTTGGGATGATTTGGATGATAGTTGATTTGATTCTGTGACAAAACATAAACTTTTACGTCTAGTAGCAGAATGATCAAAATTTGATGGAACATGGACAAATTATGAATTTTTTACACATGATTGATATAAAAATTGCTCACGTTGTCCTAATTTTTCAGAGTTTTTGAAGTTACTGAAGTATGGTCGTTATTCAAATTACTATAGACAGTTCTCCTTTTGACAGATTATGTTTTCATTGGATTGTTTGCTTGTTTTGATGAAACTATGGATTGTATCGGGGGGTATAAGCCATGTAGAAGTTAGAATACAGTAGGTATGATGCAATAATAAAATATGAATGGGTTTATAACAGTACATAAAGTGGTGATTTGCTTTGTTGTACTAATGGATCTCACCAAGGTTTTTGTTGAGTTATTGTGCTGAAGTTTTCAAGTTTTGGGTGAGATCACGATGGATGAAGGAATAACGAGTGGCAAGAGCCTCAGCTTGGGGATGCCCGAGGCACCCCATGGTAACATTCAAGGACTCCAAAGAAACTAAGCTTTGGGATGCCCCGGAAGGCATCCCCTGTTTCTTCTACCAACTATTGGTAATTTTACTTGGAGATATATTTTTATTCATCACATTATATGAGTTTTGCTTGGAGTGTCGTGTATTATATGAGTCTTTGCTTTGTTTACATTTTAGTTTGTCACAATCATCTTTGCTGGACACACCTTTTTGAGAGGGACACATATTATTCATGATTTGTTAGAATACTGTAGGTGCTTCGCTTATATCTTTTGAGCTAGGCAGTTGCTCTAGTGCCTCACTTATATCTTTTGGAGCACGGCGGTGGTTATATTTGAAAGAAATAGTTGCACTCTCATGCTTCACTTATATATTTTTGAGAGTTTATAATAGTAATAACAATCAGTGCAAGTTATGAATTTTGGTCCTAATATGATAGGTATTGAAGAGGGATATAATAAAAACTTTCACGTAGATCACTTAATATGATAATTTTGATTCCTTGCAATTGTTTTGTGATATAAATGTGGTAATATTTTGGTTCTGCTAGTGAGTAATTGTGGTTTAGTAAGAATATTGATGTTAAGGTTTGTGATTCCTGAAGCATGCACATATAGTCTCTCGTTATGCTAAGAAGTTGGAGCATGATTTATTATTGATTGTTTTCCTTATGAGTGGCAGTCGGGGACGAGCGATGGTCTTTTCCTACCAATATATCCCCCTAGGGTCATGCGTAGTAGTACTTTATTTCCAGGTCTAATAAACTTTTGCAATAAGTATGTGACTTATTTATGACTAATGTGAGTCCATGGATTATACACACTCTCACCTTTTCGCAATTTGGTAGCCTCTTCGGTACCTTGCATTGTCCTTTCTCACCTTGAGATGTGGTGCAAACTTCGCCGGTCCATCCAAACCCCGTGATATGGTACGCTCTATCACACAAAAGCCTCCTTATATCTTCCTCAAAACAACCACCATACCTACATATTATGGCATTTCCATAGCCATTCCGAGATATATTGCCATGCAACTTGCACCGTTCCTTTTATTATGACACACATCATCATTATCATATTGCTTTGCATGATCATATTGCTAACATAGTATTTGTGGCTCAGCCACCGTTCATCATTTTTTATACATGTTACGCTAGATCATTGCATATCCTGGTACACCGCTGGAGGCATTCATATAGAGTCATATTTTGTTCTAGTATCGAGTTGTAATTTTCTTTTGAGTTGTAAGTAAAACAGAAGTGTGATGATCATCATATTCATTATTAGATCATTGTCCCAAGTGAGGAAATAAAAAAAGGGGCAAAAAAGAGCCCAAGAAAAAGAGGCCAAAAAAAAGAGGCCAAAAAGAGCCCAACAAAAAAATGAGAGAAAAAGAGATAAGCGGCAATGTTACTATCCTTTCCACACTTGTGCTTCAAAGTATCACCATGTTTTACATATAGAGACTCTCCTATACTTTCATTTGCATATAGCTAGTGGGAAGTTTTTTTATAGAACTTGGCTTGTATATTCCAACAATTGGCTTCCTCAAATGCCCTAGGTATTCATGAGCAAGCAAGTTGGATGCACACCCACTTAGTTTTATTTTTGAGCTTTCATACACTTATAGCTCTTAGTGTATCCGTTGCATGGAAATCCCTACTCCTTGCATTGACATCAATTGATGGGAATCTCCATAGCCCGTTGATTAGCCTCATCAATGTGAGAGTTTCTCCTTTTTTCTCTTCTCTATATTATCTCCATCACCATACTCTATTCCACCCATAGTGCTATATCCATGGCTTGAGCTCATGTATTGCGTGAGAATTGAAAAAGCTGAAGCGCATTAAAAAGTATGAACGAATTGCTCGGCTTGTCGTCGGGGTTTTGCATGATAAATAATTTGTGTTAAGAAGATGGAGCATGACAAGACTATATGATTTTGTAGGGATAACTTTCTTTAGCGTTGATATTTTGAAAGACATGATTGTTTGTTGGTATGCCTTATTATTATTGTTTTTATGTCAAACTATAGACTACTGCTTTGAATCGTTCGGTTCTTAATATTCATGCCACAAAAGAGAGATTACATGATGAACATGTTAGGTAGAATTCCACATCAGAAATTCTGTTTTTATAATTTACCTACTCGAGGACGAGCAGGAATTAAGCTTGGGGACGCTTGGTATGTCTCCAACGTATCTATAATTTTTTATTGTTCCATGATATTATAGTATCAATCTTGGATATTCTATATGCATTTATATGCCATTATATATCATTTTTTGGGGCTAACCTATTAACCTAGTGCCAAGTGCCAGTTGCTGTTTTTTTTGCCTGTTTTTGTTTTTCCAGAATATCAGTACCAAACGAAGTCCAAATGCCTCGAAACTTTTTGGAGATTTTTTCTGCACATAAGAGACCCTGGAAGCTTCGGGAGAGGGCCAGAAGATGAAGGAGTGGCCCACAAGGCACCTGGGCGTGCCCAGGGGGTAGGCGCACCCTGGTGGCTCATGGGGCCCATGAGCGTCTGTTTGACCTAATTTGGCCTCTATAAATTTTCTAAAAACGGGAAACCAATAGAAAGCCACCCGAAATAGTTTTTCCGCCGCCACAGGCTTCTGTTCTCGAGAGATCCCATATGAAGGCCTTTTCCGGTACTCTACCGGAGGGGTAATCAACCACGGAGGGGCTATACATCAACCTTGCCGCCCTTCCGACGATGTGTGAGTAGTTTACCACAGATCTATGGGTCCATAGTTAGTAGCTAGATGGCTTCTTCTCTCTCTTTGATCTTCAATACCATGTTCTCCTCGTTATTATTGGAGTTCTATTCGATGTAATCACTTTTTGTAGTTTTTTTGTTGGGGTCCGATGAATTGTGAGTTTATGATAGGATTATCCATGAATATTTTTTGAGTCTTCTCTAAACTCTTGTATGCATGATTATTATAGCTTTGTATTTCTGTCCGATCTATTGATTTGGTTTGGCCAACTAGATTGATTTTTCTTGCAATGGGAGAGGTGCTTTGTGATGGGTTCAATCTTGCAGTGATCTATATCCAAGTGACATAAAGGGACAAGACATGTGTTTGTATTTTTGCCATTAAGGATAAAAAGATGGGGTTTATTCATGCGTGAGTTTACTTTGTCTACATCATGTCATCTTGCTTAAGGCGTTACTCTATTCTTTATGAACTTAATACTCTAGATACATGGTGGATAGCGGTCGATGTGTGGAGTAATAGTAGTAGATGCAGGCAGGAGTCGGTCTAATTGTCTCGGACGTGATGTCTATATACATGATCATTGCCTTGGATATCGTCATGATTATTCGCTTTTCTATCAATTGCCCAACAGCAATTTGTTTACCCACTGTATGCTATTTTCAAGAGAGAAGCCTCCAGTGGAAACTATGGCCTTCGGGTATACTTTTATCATATATTAAAAATCCAAAAATACCTTGCTGCCATTTTTCTTTACTTTATTTTATTTTGTGTTTTATCTATCGATCTATCACTACAAAATTTGATCTTTGCCATTAACCTTCGAGGGATTGACAACCCCTTGTTTGCGTTGGGTGCAAGTATTTGTTATTTTGTCTGCAGGTGCTGCTAACAAGGTGTTGCGTGGTTCTCCAACTGGATAGATAACCTTAGTTCTTAACTGAGGGAAATACTTATCTCTATTGTACTGCATTATCCTCTCCTCTTTGAGGAAATCCCAACGCAGCTCACAAGTAGCAATATGCAAATTTCAGTGACATCTTGCTATATCAAATGGGTGTGAAGAGTGCTTTCCTCAATAGTGAAATTGATCAGGATGTCTATGTTAGACAACCACCTGTCTTTCGAATTTCTTAGTTTCCTAACAATGTTTTCAAGTTGAAAAAGGCTCTTTACGGGCTCAAGCAAGCCCCTCGAGTGTGGTATGACACTCTGAAGAAGATTCCGCACGCTAAGGGATTCAAACCAGGATCTACTGATTCAACTCTATTCACATGTGTTATTGATGGAAATTTATTCGTGTGTCAAATATATGTGGATGATATTATATTCGGCTGTACTAACAATGCTTGGATCTTGGAATTCAGACGAATGACTTCCGAGAAATATGAGATGTTAATGATGGGCAAACTTAAGTTCTTTGTCCGGTTGGAAATTCGTCAGTAGAAGAATGGCATCTTTATCTCCGAGGAGAAATATCTCAGAGTGTCTGAAGAAGTTCAAGATGCAAGATTGCAACCATAAGGGTTACAAAACTCCTATGCCTACGAATGGATAGCTCGATGCTGACATGTAGAGTAAAAGATTATGATTAGAAGGCTTATCGTTCGATAATTGGTTCTTTGCTCTACTTATGTGCATCCAGACCTGACATTATGTTGAGTGTTTGTATGTGTGCCGTTTTCAAGCTGCATCGAAAGAATCGATCACCAAGCGGTCAAGCATATTCTGAGATATTTGAATCACACACCCACCTTAGGTTTATCGTACCCTAAGGGAGCACTGTTTGACCTCATCGATTATTCAGACTCAAAATATGCAAGTGACAGGGTTGAAAGGAAATTTACCTCGGGAACATGCTATTTCCTTGGTAGATCCTTGGTTTGCTGGTCATCAAGGAAGCAAAATTGTGTGTCATTATCTACGGCTGAGGCCGAATATATTGCTATTGGTAGGTGTTGCACTCAGTTGCTATGGATGAAGCAAACACTGAAGGATTATGGCGTCAAGGTCAAGAAGATTACTTTATTGTGCGGCAATGAGTGTGTGATCAAAATTGCAGACAATCCAGTGCAACACTCTCGTACCAAGCATATTGAGATCAGACATCATTTCCTTCGCGATCATGTTTCTCGAGAGGATATTGTGATCAATCACGTCAAGACCGAAGAAAATCTCGCTAATATCTTCACCAAGCCACTCGCTGAGAAAAGATTTTGTATGTTATGGTGTAAGCTAAATATCCTAGATTCTGCAAACATGCAGTAAGCTGGAATCGGCACCCATACCATCCCTTCCACATCTTAGAAGGAAAAGGTTCATGACACTCGAGGAGTTTGAAAATTTTGACAAAGTTAAAGTTTCTTTCAAAGAGTGAATACATTAACGAAGAACTTGACTAACCGGGTGCCACGACTAGTTGTGCGATGCTCGGGGTCATACAGTTCTTATACGGTGGGTCACGCTACCATATTTTAGACGTCTTGTCTTTTCATTCGTGCTTGTGTTTGTGTTTCTGTCCGAATGCAATTCACTCATAGCTTTCCTTTTGGCTGTTATTTTTCATCTGAGTGTAATGTGTAGGACCCTGTGTTTCATTCTTATCTATCTCTTCCAGTCTATGCTGCTCCATTATAAATGCACAAATTTATCTGGAACAAAACTTATCTCGTGTCCTTGACCACGATTGTTTTTTGTTTTGAACCTTATCTCTTTTTGTGAGGCCATCCAAAATTTGGGGTTTCTCGCCCAATTCAGGACAACGTCTTTAATGATGGTTAACATGTGTCGTTCAACAATGATACGTCTCCATCGTATCTACTTTTCCAAACTCTTTTGCCCTTATTTTCGACTCCAATTTGCATGATTTGAATGGAACTAACCCGGACTGACGCTGTTTTCAGCAGAATTGCCTTGGTGTTATTTTTGTGTAGAAATAAAAGTTCTCGGAATGACCTGAAACTTCACGGAGAATATTTTTGGAATAAATAAAAAATATTGGCAAAAGAATCAACCAGAGGGGACCCACCGGCTGACGACAAGGGTGGAGGGCGCGCCCCCCAGGGCACGCCCCCCTGCCTTGTGGGCCCCCTAGACCTCCACCGACCACAACTCCAACTGTATATATTCACTTTCGGGTAGAAAAAAATCAGAGAGAAGGATTCATCGCGTTTTACGATAGAGAGCCGGCGCCACCTCCTGTTCTTCATCGGGAGGGCAGACCTGGAGTCCGTTCGGGGCTCCGGAGAGTGGAAATCATCGCCATAATCGTCATCAACCATCCTCCATCACCAATTTCATGATGCTCACCGTCGTGCGTGACTAATTCCTTCATAGGCTTGCTGGACGGTGATGGGTTGGATGAGATTTATCATGTAATCAAATTAGTTTTGTTAGGGTTTGATCCCTAGTATCCACTATCTTCTAAGATTGATGTTGCTATGACTTTGCTATGCTTAATGCTTGTCACTAGGGTCCGAGTGCCATGATTTCAGATCTGAACCTATTATGTTTTCATCTATATATATATATATGTGTGTGTTCTTGATCCTATCTTGCAAGTTGTAGACACCTATTACGTGTTATGATCCCCATACCCCAAGGTGACAATAATTGGGATTCTTTCCGGTGATTACCGTAGTTTGAGGAGTTCATGTATTCACTAAGTGCTAATGCTTTGGTCCGGTACTCTATTAAAAGGAGGCCTTAATATCCCTTAGTTTCCATTAGGACCCCGCTGCCACGGGAGGGTAGGACAAAAGATGCCATGCAAGTTCTTTTCCATAAGCACGTATGACTATATTCGGAATAATGCCTACATTATATTGATGAATTGGAGCTAGTTCTGTGTCACCCTAGGTTATAACTGTTGCATGATGAATGCCATCCGACATAATTATCCATCATTGATCCATTGCCTACGAGCTTTTCACATATTGATCTTTGCTACGTTACTTTGCTGTTGCCACTGTTACAATTACTACAAAACTGCTACTGTTACTTTTGCTACTGTTACTGTTACTTCATTACTACTTTGCTACTAAATACTTTGCTGCAGATATTAAGTCTTTCAGGTGTGTTTGAATTGACAACTCAGCTGCTAATACTTGAGAATATTCTTTGGCTCCCCTTGTGTCGAATCAATAAATTTGGGTTGAATACTCTACCCTCGAAAACTGTTGCGATCCCCTATACTTGTGGGTTATCAAGACCTTTTTCTGGCACCGTTGACGGGGAGCATAGCTCTATTCTCTAAGTCATTTGGGATTTATATCTGTTGATCACTATGAAGAATTTGAAAGATACCAAAACTAAGATCTATCCCTCTACTACGAGGGGAGATAAGGAACTGCCATCTAGCTTTGCACTTGATTCACCTTCTGTTTTGAGTAAGCTTGCGACACCTACACCTGCTATTAATTCTGATATGTCGCAAGTAATTGATGATGCTACTTCTGCTATGAATGATGCTTATGATACTACTGCTTTGCTTGATAAAATTGTGCCACTGGGTGAATTACTTGATGAACATCTTGCTAGAGTTAGAACTATTGATTATGCTGAAGATGATGATATTTCTGAAACTGATGAAATTATTGAAACTGAACACTTTGAGACACCTGCTAGACCTAGCTCTCCTAGATATGAATTGCCTGTTATACCTGAGGGTTATGTTATGGATGGAGAGGTAGCTAGGGACTTTCTTGCTTGTAAAGATAGAGATGATCTTAAGAAATTATTATGCAAGTGGAATGAAAAATCTTTGAACGCTAGAATGCAATATGATCCTAAGTTTGCTACTTCACCTATCTTTGTTACTGATAAGGATTATGAATTCTCTGTTGATCCTGAGTTAATTACTTTGGTTGAATCTGATCCTTTTCATGGTTATGAATCTGAAACTGTTGTGGCACATCTTACTAAGTTCAATGATATAGCCACCCAATTTGCTCATGCGGAAAAAAATCGCTATTATTATATTCTTAAGTTGTTTCCTTTCTCATTAAAGGGTGATGCTAAGTTATGGTTTAATTCTCTTGCTCCTGGTTGTGTGCGTCGTCCTCAGGATATGATTTACTACTTCTTTGAAAAATATTTCCCTGCTCATAAGAAACAAGCTGCTTTAAAGGAAATATTTAACTTTGTACAATCTGAAGAAGAGAGTCTCCCACAAGATTGCGGGAGGCTTCTCCAGAAAAATGAAATACTTGAAATTATTGAAATGCTTTGCGTGATCATCCTCTCAAGAAAAATGAAATACTTGATATCTTTTATAATGGACTAACTGATGCTTCCAGGGACCACCTAGATAGTTGTGCTGGTTGTGTTTTCAGGGAACAAACTGTTGAGCAAGCTTAAGTTCTATTGAATAATATATTGAGTAATGATAATGATTGGACACTTCCTGAACCAACTTCTAAGCCAACTCCGAAGAAAAGAGGTATTCTATTCCTCAGTCCTGAAGAAATGCAAGAGGCAAAGAAATCTATGAAAGAAAAAGGTATTAAAGCTGAAGATGTTAAGAATCTACCACCTATTGAAGAAATACATGGTCTTGATAAACCAACACAGGTAGTAGAGGTAAATTCTCTCTATAGATTTGATGAAGGTGATATCCCTTATAATTAGTCTGCTAGTCAGTGCTTGGATGAGTTTGATAATTTTATTGTTAAACAAGAGAACTTCAATGCTTATGTTAGTAGACAATTGAAACATATTGCTTACATGCTGATTGCTTGGGAGATTATATGAGTAGAACTATTAGTGATCTGAAAATTATTAGTAAACATGCTTCCACGGTTAAGACTCAAGTAGAACAAGTACTTAAGGCACAAGACGATTTGCTCAAAGAGTTGAATAGTAAGATCAATGATAATGCTGTTAGGGTTATGACTAGAGGTGGTAAAATGACTCAGGAACCTTTGTATCCTGAGGGCCATCCTAAGAGAGCTGAGCAAGATTCTCAGAGAATTAATACTGATGCACCTAGTCCTAGTAATAAAAATAAAAAGAAAACTGATAGGACTTTGCATACTTCTAGTGAACCTGTTATAGATACACCTGAGAACCCAAATGATATTTCTATTTCTGATGGTGAGACACAATCTGGTGATGAACATGAACCTAGTGATAATGTTAATGATGATGTTCATGTTGATGCTCAACCTAGTGATGATAATGATGTGGAGATTGAACCTGCTGTTGGTCTTGATAACCCACAATCTAAGAATGAATGTTATGATAAGAGAGACTCTGTTGCTAGGAAGCACGGTAAAGAAAGAGACCATGGGTACAGAAACCCATGCCCTTGCCTCCTAAACCATCCAAGAAAAAGGATGATGAGGATTTTGAGCGCTTTGTTGAAATGCTTAGACCTGTCTTTTTGCGTATGCGTTTGACTGATATTCTAAAAATGTCTCCCTATGCCAAGTATATGAAAGATATTGTTACAAATAAAAGAAAGATACCGGAAGCTGAAATTTCCACCATGTTTGCTAATTACACTTTTAAGGGTGGAATACCAAAGAAACTAGGAGATCCAGGAGTACCAACTATACCATGCTCTATTAAAAGAAACTATGTTAAAATTGCTTTTTGTGATTTGGGAGCCGGTGTTAGTGTTATGCATTTCTCTTTATATTGTAGACTTGATTTGAATAAGTTGACACCTACTGAAATCTCTTTGCAAATGGCTGATAAATCAACTGCTATACCCATCAGTATTTGTGAGGATGTGCCTGTTGTGGTTGCAAACGTTACTATCTTAACGGACTTTGTTATTCTTGATATTCCCGAGGATGACAGTATGTTGATTATCCTTTGTAGACCCTTTTTGAATACTGCAGGGGCTGTTATTGATAATGAGCATACGGTACACTTTCTAAAGAAACAACCTCAAGTTCATAGTATTAATTCTATTGGAAAATTTCAACTATTACTATTGGAGATTTTGAATTCCCTCTCCCTACTGTCAAAAACAAATCACCACCCATGGTAGAATTTTATTTATATGATGAGTAGAGATGACGATTTATGATTTTTACGAGGTTTGCAAGTTACCTTTTGAGGGCAGCGTCGATGAACCACGTCCTAGAGATGTGGAAGATTTTATTGATGAAGTCACCGTAGGGGAAGGGAGAAAGGTGTCGGAAGGGAGAGTGGCTAGTTTACATTTTCCTGTTTTGCACTACTATTCATTATTTGCTGGGAGATGTTTAATTGGTCACGGCGAGAGTGGAGGCCTTAGTGCTACTGACCTTGCTATTTTGCACCATGCTTTACTTCATGATAGAACTTTTAGTTTGGGCGCTGTGGTTGCTCGACGGTTGAGCTTAAACCGTTCGAGGGGTCCTATATTTGGAGGTATCTATGCTTCCGGCCTTGCTAAGCGCTTCGAGATACCCATTAGGCACGATGAGAGAGAGGAGATGCTACTACCCACTTTAAATTTAGACTATAATAGTATGGTAGCACATGATTTTATTAGCGCTGATAAGGAAAAGAGACTCATCTATAACCTGGTATTCAGCCAGAAAACTTGTCAGATTATTACTTTGCCAGCACCTTCTTTGTTCAATATTCATTCAGGGACGTACCTCATTCTGCCGGAGGACATTTATGCATACTAGGAGAGGACGCGATCCCCAGTTCCTGAGCCAGAACCATCACCTGATCTGTATGAGGAGTCTATTTATCAGTGGGAGCCACAGGAGCTCGCTAACCAATGGAACCCCCAGGATCCTCCTCAGTACCAAGGAGAGGACTACTTTGGTCCATGGGTCTAGACCAACTTAGGCCAAAATCCTAAGCTTGGGGGAGTACGTATTTCTCACCGACATTACATTCATGTTCATAGTATCAATTCCAATTGTCGGTGTTCATACTTTCTCATTGTATTATCCATGTTAGTTTATTTGTTTTTTCCCGCTTTCTTCTTGTGTGTTTGAAAAATTTGAGAAATCCAAAAAATTAGTTGAAGTATTAGAAGAAAACCCAAAAAGATTTCTCGTTCTTCTTTTGCTTGTTGGGAGCTTTCCCGTGTAAATAGTTTTTCTCGTTCTTGTTCTACTTTCATCAGAAAAACAAAAACTCCAAAAATATTTCAGTGTGTTTCTTTGAAATTCTTTTCCTTTCTTTGGGTCGTAAGGAGAAGACCACGATGAAAATGTTGAGTGGCTCTCATATGCATTATAGCTGATCTAACAAAGAGCCCATATTACCTTGTCTTCTCCTTTGAATAAATGTTTGCAGATTCCAGCTTAGTCCAATGCACGTGCACTATTATTATTATCCACACCGTTCGGTTGTGCAAGTGAAAGGCGATAATGACGATATTTGATGAAATGATTGAGATGAGGAAAAGCTGGTATGAACTCGACCTATCTTGTTTTTGTAAATATGATTAGTTTATGGTTCTTGATTCAGCCCATTATGAATGAACAATGCGCAGGAAGAGACTTCTCCAAAGAAAAAGAGAAAGGCTGGACGACAGCCATACACAAACAACGCTCAATATATATCTCATGAAAAGTACAATACTATCGAAGGAGAAACCAAGGATCAAAGGGAAAAGCGTCTGCAAAAGATTCGACGTCACTGGGTACGAAACTGTTCTTCTATAAGTTCATTTACCCTCGTTATGCCAAGAATTCTGCATTTCATCCTCCTTGGGGCAATTGCCGGGAAATTTCTCTTATACCTCGTCAGGGTCCCGAAGCAGGACTTCCTCGTCCTCCTGATGCTGATGAATCATATCTACGGAGACCCACTAACTATCCTCATGAATTACTCAAACGGCAAAGGAACGCTGCCATTCGAGCCAAGCAGGACAAACAGAAAAAGCTAAAGGAAGGTGAAAACCTTCTCCTACTTAAAGATGATCTTTAGAAGAAGAAGGCCGAAGGGAAACCTAAAGGCCGCACTAAACATAAGCATGACCCCAGTTCTGCTTCGAAGAAGAAGGGTGCTCCGAGGAAGAAGAAGGCTCCACCTATTGATAAGTATGGCCTGATTGATCCCTCGGATGCCGATGACCCCCTGACTCTAAGAAAGAAGTTGTTGCTCTTAGTGAGCAAGTTAACATCACTACTTCTACTGTGCTGCCAGATCTTCTTGTTCCAATAGTTCCCCAGGCTCCTTCGAAGATCATTGGTCAGAGAAAAACTCCTCATACAACTGTCACGCTGCAACGGCATGTCAACATCACTCCTCATCCTGATGCTATTGATTTGAAGGATTTGGCTGTTGATGCTCCAGTGAAATCTGCCAAACCAGGTGAAAGGCTTCCCAAGCCTGCTCTGAAGAAGATCAAGGCTCCCATGCCTGATCAAAATGCTCCTCTATCACATGATGATGAAGCTCCAAAAGATAAATCTGCCAAGTTTGCTACCACCTTGACTCAGCCCGTGGCTTCTATGCTTCCAACAGAAAATATTGCACCTCAGGCTGCTCCTGCTCAAGCCACCATAGGCGCTCCTCACTATTTCAATCACACGTTCATTATGGAACAGCTTGACAAGTTTATGGAAAATCCATTCGATGGAGAACTAGCATCGCTGTAAATTCATATTGAGGTCATTGCACAGGCAAGATCTATTGTGAATGAGATGCATGAAGACGCTGTTGAAATCAACAATCTGTCTACTGAGATAACTGATTTGGATAATCAAATGAAAACTGCCTCATCCAAGTTTGTCATTCGTGAGCTCGAGAGCTCATATAAGGATGTTGACCATACCATGACTATGCTTCGGTATCGGTGATTGGGGTTTCACTCGGACCTAGATACAATTGTCTGAAAGATTTGTGATGATCATCAAGATCATGTGACTAGCTACAATGATCTGGTAAAGGGTCACATTGATACTGCAGCTCAGGGTAAGAAGAAGCAGCGTAAGAAAACTCACAGGAAACCAGCTGTCATTGCTCATGAAGATATTCCGCCTAGTCCTTCTCCTCCTATGAAACAAAAGACTCCTGAACCTGTTCAGACGTCAGAAGCTAAACTCTCACCAAGGCCAACTGAAACAGTGCATGTGGCTTCTACTGATCATCTTGTCTCTCCCACCAAGTTTACTCCTGAGGAGGGTGAACTCATTCGTTTTGAAGTATTTGCTCCACCTCCTCCTGTAACCACAATTCCTTCAGAACAATGGTGGTCGAACAAAAACAATCCTCTCAAACTGAGGGCGAGCAAAATAAAGCACCATCGTCTAAAAAAGAACCAGTTCCTATAGTTTCTGCCCCCTCACTGCTCCAGTTGTCAACTGATTCACATACTCGTTCTGATGACCCTGGTCCGTCTGCTCGTTGGTCTCCTTCTGGTCGTCATCCTGACTCCGTTGTTTATGGTGATGAATTTCTTTCTCCTGAAGAAGAACTCAAGCTTCCTTTTCCTAGAGAAGCATTGCCTATATTTTCGGCTGGTGCTGGGGCTAAAGGCCCTCTGTTCAACAAGAACACTCACCCCAAGTTCTTTAAGGATAGCCCCTATGATGGTCCTCGCACTTTCCGGACCAAGGAACAGGCTATCTATTACTCTCGGGTGCTGTATGAAAGGTAGAAGATTTTTCCTCGTGAATTTACCAATATTCATGCGATGTGAAATATTGGCTATTTCAATCAATTGCTTCAAGACTTGGATGATTTCTATCTCACCAAGGTGTTTGAATTTGGACATCCCTGGAAACGAGAGATTATACTTCAGTTCTATGCCATGTTATGCATCTTTGGTGATGAGAATGATAACTCCAAGTGGATTTTCGAATGGATGACTGAAAGAAAATGGATCAAGTGCACATCTACTGATTTTACATTGCACTTCCATTTCCCTTGCTTTGATCATGGCAATAATGAGATTCGGATGCACTTAATTGATGTTATCTTCGATGAAGATTTCAAGTGCACTATGGACAAAGACAAGATCCTACATTACTCTGGTCCTCCACTACCTGAGGACTTAATCTTTGAGAATCATATGCTATATAATTTGCTCACCTACACCACCTTTCCCCTAATTAGCATGAATGCGGACATGTCAATTTCTGATATCCATCTATGCAATCTCCGAGCGATATGCCTTTGATGTTGAAGATATGTTCCTTCGCATACTGAAAGATGCCGCTTAGTTTCCCCTCATTGTGAAAGTATATGCTCCAGGGATCCAGAAGGTTATTGGTCATGCTATGCAAACATTCTATCTTGCCAAGGCTAGCCACAAATGCTACATTCCACTAGTGTGTGACACTATGAAAGCCATGGAAAATTTTCCAAAGGAAAACCATCATCACCTCCCGAAGATTATCATCAGGCTTTTGATGGTCACTGTAGTGTGTGCGAATGCCTACCTCTCAGCCACCATCCCATTTGGAGATCAGCATGCACGCACAATAGTTGATTATGCAACACATTGTTGATGATCGACATGAGGAAGATCATCTTGCACAGGAAATCAATCTCCTCAATAACCGCACAAGGCTCATTCATCTGATCTCCGATGAAAATAAGAAGCGTCTCTGGAAATTGGTTTGCAAATTCTTCACCAAAAAACAACTGCTGCATGTGAACCTGAAAGAGCTGTATGAGTACATTGATCAAGGATTTAGTGTGCATGATTTCGAAGTGCGCAACACTCCGCCTCTGCCTGCTCAGTGCTTCCCATCGATGAACTTCATCTACAAATCCGCAAATTGCTCTAGGAATCTGGAGCCACCTCTCCTACCGTCAAACCAACCGAAGGCAATCTGCTGTTCACTGCTCCTCCGAAGGCTGGTCCAAATGCGCCAAGCACATCTGCCCAACAACCAGTCACTGTGCACGAAGATAATCCTGTTGCTACTGATGCTAAAGGAATTTCTGTCACTTTCGAAGATGAACTCTCTTCAGAAAATTCTTCTAGTGATGCCTCGGAGTGAACGTTTGCTTTTCCTTCTGCCTCCTATTATTCCTCACCTTTTTTGCCACTTGTTGACAAAAAGGTGGAGAATTACATCGAGTTTGATAGATTTTCTTTCTGGTGTTCCATTTGAACTAGTTTTCACTTGAGTTTGCAATAGTTATTCCTCGTTTATCTGTATCCGGTTGTAAAGCTCTCGGTAACTTCTATGCTACAATGTTAATAACCCCCCTGCGATGATTATTCTCTTGAAGTATCTATTTTGCAGGTGGTTCTTTATCAGAAGTTATGTATGCTTGAGCTATAGCTATCGATGGATTCTATCAATCAGTACCAATCATTATCTCAAATGAATGAAATCTCCTCCATAAACTATATCTATTGTTGGAATATCACTTTGTAATATTAATATCCATGCATACATTCTGGGGGAGCATATTTCATCCTCAAGAACAGTAACACTTTATCACTCTCACCATGTTCTATAACGCATATCTTTCTCTCTTTGATGATTTTCTGTTTTGTCAACAATCATTCAAAAAGTGGGAGATTGTTGGTGCAATAGTTTGCCGCCTTGTGTTTTGAAGATTGTTGACATAAACAGTAAGGGACTAATGTGTTTGCTAGTGCACACAGAGTAACAAGTCCCTGAAGTCCTCCGGAGTTTGCTATAGACTCCGAAGAATATGCCCTGTGCTGCAGCAAGCATTATTCATGAAGCTTGTGCTGTGAAGAGTGACCCCTAAAATTGTTGACGCAAAGGAATTTGTTCGGTGGGTTCCAAGAAAGTGACTGTAGGCGAAGGAAGTCGAAGATGAAGTGAAGACATAGAATTTGTTTCATTGTTACTCTTTTTTTCATTGAGTCATAGGACCACCGTACTATTAAGAGGGGTATAGTGTTCAAAGCTTAGGTTCTCTAGTGCTAAACTTGAACTTATGAAAGTTGTGAGAGAAATCTCTTTGTGTTCCGAACAACTACTTGCCGGCAAGAGACTGTGATCTTCTTCGTTGCGAGAGATTTGACTCTGACCGAAGAGTTAGCAATACTTGTTCCTCAAGTAATGTTACTGTTTCTTCAAAATCCGACTGTTGCAAATGTGTCGGTTGGCCATTAGCTGGACCACATGTCCATAATGGTCCTTTCCCATCAGGGAAGGCTACAGCTATAAATAGCCACCCCACACCAGCTTTGTCCAGTGGCTGCTCCGTTTGATTCGGAGAAGATTGTTGAGCAACCCCCTGTCTAGAGTGATTTCAGTTTAAAATCCATCGAGAAAAAAACCATAGAGCTGAAGAGTTAGATAGTGGTTTAGAAGCACTCGAATCTAAGTACAGTACGCTCCACCTATTACTCTTGAGAGCTGCAAACTCTCTAGATGGTTAGGTGTCATTTCCTTAAGAGACCAAGATGTGGTTCTCGAAGAAGTCTGTAAAGGTTCGGAGATCACCTCAAGTATCTACCATGAGTAATTGGCATTGGTTGACGAACCAATTGTTGAGGAGAATAGGGCGAAAAGAGTTTATCTTCTGTGTTAAATCACAACCCCTCCAACCAGGCGTAGTCCTTGTGCAGAAGGACAAACTGGTCTACCAAATCGTTTGTCTCTATCGAGCTTCCCTGGTTATTTCTTCGCACTATTCCATTCGAATTACACTGCCTGTATGTTTCCCGCTAGGTGGTTTACTTCGAAGACTGTGCTTAGTTTTAGTTCGCGAGTTTACTTTCACTCACTGTTATTTGTTATCCTTCTTTGCACTGATGGGTTCTGAGAGTTTTGAAGTTTCCATAAGAAATTTTAAAACTCCCATTCACCCCCTCTGGTAGACATACTTCATTCCTACAATACGTATTTGTATGTTGCCATTAAGGATAAAATGATGGGGTTTATTCATATTGCTTGGATTTACTTTGTCTACATCAGGTCATCTTGCCTAAGGCGTTACTCTATTTTATACTTAATACTCTAGATGCATGCTTGATAGCGGTCGATCAGTGGAGTAATAGTAGTAGATGTAGGAAGGAGTCGGTCTACTTGTCTCGGTCGTGTTCCCTATATACATGATTATTGCTTTGAATATCGTATTGTAGGGAAACGCAGCAGAAAACAAAAAAATTCCGACCTACGCACCAGCCCAGGACCACTATGGAGACTGCATACAAGGTTTGATCATATTCGTTACCGACTCGTAGCGCAGCGGAAGTAGAGTCGATGACGATCGGCGGTGCAGATCCCCGCAGCTAGGATTTACAACCTCCCAACCGCGAGGATGTATACCCTCGTCTTCCCTTCGGACAGCCCTCCGGGAGGCGGTCGAACAGTCCCCCGGATGGTGTCGCGGACAGCCCTTCGGGAGGACCTTCGAAACTCGAACGGTCACTCGCACAGCCCTTTGGGAGGACTCACAGAACTTGGACCGTCACTTGGACAGCCCTTCGGGAGGCACTCACGAACAGCCCCTCGGGCACTAAGATCGAAACTACGACCTCTCTACAGAGTTGCACACATACGGTGTCATCTATCCGGCAGGGCTTCGCCGTCCAGAACTAGTTGCTCTACGAAACTCTTTTCGTGGGAGGGAGAGAGAAGCCAGATAATTGCATGGCACTTGTATGTGAGAAGGGATGATTCATTTGAGCAGCCCCCTCTCCTCCTTATATAGGAAAACCAAGGGGTAGGATGGGCATTCAAGAAATACCAAAATACCCATGAAGGAAACTCTTTCCAAGGGCATAAGAGAGAAACCAAAGGACATGTGGAGCTCCAAGGAGGAGCTCCACATGTGGCCGGCCACCCCCTAGGGGTCCCCCCCAAAGGGGGCTCTCATCCATCCACATCACCTTCTAGAAGCCTTTAGCAAAAGCCCTAAAAGGTGGTTTTCCAAAAAATTCCAAAAAGCACTTTCACTATTCACGACAACATTTTTCAGCGTCCGTTCGAACTGAAAATATTTATGTGGGCTTAGAACATTTCCAGTACCCACTAAAATAATTTTCAACGCGTTCTGGAACAATTCCAGTTTAGTGATTTCATCTGCGAAAAGCATCTGAAGTGGTTCCGGCAGCCCCGGAACATTTTCGGTTTTTCTTCCAGAAAATTCCCAGAAGTTTCCAGAATGATTCTGGCATCCTCCAAGAATTATCAGGCATGTGCCGAAACCATTTTGACTTAATGGTATCCCCTGAAACAACTTTTCAGTTTCACCGGAACTCATCCGGTGACCTCTCTCTGCGGAACTTTTCCGCTGTCCGAAACTTTTCGGTGTCCGAAACTTTTTCGGTGATTTTCTCTCAGACTCCCTGTCTAGTATTCAGCAGATAGATGACCCTTAAGCGTGTGACCCTATAGGTTCGGTGAAGTATAGACATGACCTGGAGCCCCTTCCGATCAATGATCAACATCGGAGCCATGGACACCCATATTGACCCCTATACCCACACGAATGAATATTCGAGTGAACCTCCACTTGCCGTGTGCTATTCCTATTGCTTCGCGATATGTTACAAATACCCGAGGTGAGACATGTTGGCATTCCCGTGGATCAACAACTTGTCCACTATGCTAGTTACCTCGTTACCGGTATTGTTCTCTTTTCTCGTTACTGTGTTCCGGCATCCCTGTGATCAAATCACCCTGTGTCTGGCCAGACGATGATGGATACCGTAACACCGAGAGGGCCCAGAGATATCTCTCCATCGTCGGAGGAGCAAATCCCAATCTTGAGCTATCAAGTTACTTGACATACTTTCCCATGAACCCGTAAGCCACCGTAATAGCCATCCAGTTACGGATGACGTTTAACAAACCCCAAAGTTCATGAATCAAGCATGAAGAAACTCGATACTCTCATGGTCTGAGGAATTATGCAAACGTTAACCATCTCATAGCATAACATCAATTTGGGTCGATTCAACACAAATGTTCTACTAACAATTGTGCCCTCAAAGTTGCTGGCATAGACATGCCCATGATCAGGAAAACAGAACCATCATGCAACACTTGAGCCAGTCATAGAGGCTTGACTAGGAATACATTTTATCGTTTATTATCCCACACGTGCATATGAGTCTTCCTCCAAGCCTCGTTTTATTTGTAGACTCGAGAATCATTGCAGTTATAGCATGGAACATAAACGTAATTATGAACAGGGAGATAATCAATAACATTTATTATTGCCTCTAGGGCATATCTCCTACAGACTCCCACTTGCACTAGAGTCAATAATCTAGTTAATGCTAATGCACTTCACACCTGTGGCACACCGGTGTAAATATGCTTTGCATGTGGTATAGCCTGATGTCCAACGGATCTGACGACTTCAGCTCCGTGTGTATCTTTGCGTATCCTCGCGTTTTTACGCTTTCACAAAATTCATATTTTGCGTGGACTTGGCTTTGTATGTATGTGAATCACAGGTCGAACCTGGATTCCTCAGACTGAGTTATGGAGCAACTACCCGCAGTAGTTTCCCATTGACAAAAGCCATCTTGGAACCATACTAAGTTCATGAATGAACTATATGATTCAACATCTTCTTTGTCGCTTTAAAAGCGGCAACATACTTCGCCTCTGTTATAGAATTCGCCACAGTAACTTGTTTGAACAAATTCCAACTAACTGTGCCACCAGATTGTGTGTTACACAAAACCCTCAATTTAAATCGAAAATCGCATGGAGCATGGATGAAGAATGTATCGATGTAACCTTTTACAACGAACTCTTCATGATCTCCGCTTGCGAGAAAACATGTCATCAGTGCTATTATAGTACTCAATGACCCTTTTTCACTGTTGTCCCATGATCAGTACTTTTGATCACTTTGGTATCTATACTCGCAACAACTTTGGGAGTATTGGACATATCTGGTTTGTTTTTACATACCATGGAATACATGATTAATCTAAACACAAGAGTGTGTGGAATCTCCATCATGTATTTTGCTCATCAGTGTTTTGGGACACCGAGTCTTGCAAAAACTCTTTCCATGTGACTTCGGCAAGAATCACTCCTTGACGTTTTTAATGCTAAAAGGTTTTAGCATCTTGTCAATATGTATCTTTTCTCAGCCCCATTAGGTAAATCTATCTCCATAGATCATCATGCCTAATATAAAGGCTATTTAGCCCAAGCACTTCATCAAAAAACTATTTTCAAATGAAGTCCTAATTCGTGTCAAGAAATTTATTTCCAATTAACAATGTGTCAAGCACACAATGTTTTTTTAGAAATTTATTATGCTCCCACTTACTTTCTTGAATCACAAGCATCTTCGTTACCCATTGATGAAGTCAAACCCTTTTGACCATTTCATCATAACACGAAGATTCCAACTCCAATATGCTCTCTTCTGTCCATTGCTGGAACTCTGAAGTTTGCACCTTTACTAGCATCCTCTGGACTCACAAAATACCTTGGACTGTAACACATGCAAGTCCTTGGTTTCATTTCCATCAGATGAAAATCCTTTTGTCATCCTTTGGTTCATATCTCATGATATGAAATTTGTATTAATTGCTAGTTCAACCCGAACTGACTTTAAGCATCGCTACGATGAAACAACCTCATCGTAGTCAACTCCTTGAACTTGTTATTTCAACAAGTCGAGCTTTATGGATAAAACATTTTATCCATATCAGTTTATAGTTCCATAAAAGTTCGTTAGACTCTAAGTCTTCTGAAGGGGTCATCAAGATATGATCTTGAATCATTTATATGGAAACTATCTCGGATTATATTGGCATTTAGCCAATCCCGGAGTCAGGGCCCATCAACGCTTCCTTGTGTATCGTAGGTATACTGTTGTCTAACAACAATATCTCGCCTGCGCACCTGAGAGGTTTGCATGAGCCTTGCCTACGTGGTTCAGTTGCAAGTTCGACCGAAGTCCATACATTTTATTGTAGAGACTTCCGTATCAGTCGCAGTAGGAAACTCCGGAATCACTTCCAAGGTTCCTTTCCTTTGACCTGATGACGAAGATACTGGTTATCTCGTCGAGTTGCACTGTCCTCCCACTCACCTTTTGCAAGAACAATTCTCTTTAAAAGCATACCATTTGGTGGCAAAAACTTTTGCCTCGGTATAGTGGTGGGGGAATACCCAATGACTTGGGATAACCTACAAAGTAGCACTTGTCTGATTTGGAATAGGTTTGTAACCTTTTACACAAGCCCCATATTCCAAATGTTAAGAAAAGATATAACATGGTTGGGCGTACCATACCATGGTGTCATTTCAACAGACCCGATGGAGCTCTTTTCAGTGTAAAAGCCGCAGTCTCTAAAGCATCACTCTTTAAAAGGGGTAATGGTAAATTTATTTATGCCATCTTTGATCTTACGATGTCATAAATGGTTCGATTACATCTTCACGGACTTTCCACTTGCAGTGGTGTTCCGGGAGGTGCAAGTTATGAAACCCCTTTCACAACTCATCAGACATTCGCTAAACTTGTAACTCAAATATTCTTTTCTGCAATCGAATTGTAGAAACATAATCTTCTTGTTACAATAACTTCTACTTCATATTTGAAAAACCTATTGAATGAATTCAAAAAATTCAGACTTACGTCTCATCAAGTAAATATCCATATATCTACTTGAGTCATTTCTGAAGATAGATAAATCCACTACTTGCAAAAACATTTATCGGACTACATACATCAAAATGTATGATCACCAATAAATTCTTTGCTCGTTCCTTATGGCCTGTGAACGGTATTTCAGTCACTTCACTTTTCGAAGGAAAGTTGCAAGTGTCAGATGATTCAAAAATCAAACGACTTCAAAATCCATCATAATGGAATCTTTCATGCGGGTTTCTCCAATGTGACCAAATGCAGTGCCACACTTGTGTGGTATTCTTTTAGTCTTGCGACATTTAGCATCAGTGTTATGGATGTATCATTTTACCATCAATATTCATAACATACATCCCATCTTGGATGGAAGTATGGCCCTTCATGTTATTCATAATACGGAACAACAATTGTTCTTTTATGAACAACTCTTTTGCAACAAACATTGTGCAATGGGCTAGAGTGTGTAAAACTCTAAAATGAATTATGAAAGTAAATCCAGAGGTAATATATTATTATCATTATTCATAACATGCATCTCATTGTCAATGAAAGTATGGCCCTTATGTTATTCATAACATCGAACATAAAAAGTTCTCTTATGAACAACCTTCTTGCAAGATTACTTTATGCAAAGGCTAGAGTTTGTAAAACTCTAAATGAATTATGAAAATAAATACAGACGATAATACACCGATGGAAGGTATAGTAACATTTACTATGTTCCCTGTGTATACCTAAACCTCATTCCTGGCTAGTCTTTCAGGCCATAGTAGTTCTTACATCGAGTTGCAACAGAATGCAATCGAGCGGGTATCTCTATGATTAACTCACAATACCCAAGAATCAGTGATTAACAAATTAATCATAATTCCCAAGAACTATATCTTTGACTAGCCTTCTATACATCAAAAACTTGTATGACATTCATACATGAGCTAGATATTCCAGTCTTCTTTCTTTCTGCCATTATACTTCTAACAGTTTAACTTTTAGTAGTTCTCCTACTCTCAGAAGAAGCACCCAACTTAAGAGTGGCGTTAGCCCCGGACTTCCTAGGCGTGAAAGTTTCACTAACACCCTTCGGACACTTCCTTTCTCTTTAAGTTGTTGTTTTATTCACCTTTCATCATATGACAGGCGTTCTTCTGGATCCCTCTCTTATCAGTCAAATGCATAGTAAACTCTTTTACTAATAGTTTGCAAACAAACATTGCTTTGGATATCTCATATCTTTTAGCCTTTGTCTGTCTCCGAAAATGATTTTCAGATTCCATGAATATCACATAACTATCCAAACTTTCGAAGTTCGGGTCTCATGGAAGCAAACATATTGCACTTGACTGAAACAGAATTCTAGCTTTTGGATCGAAGGACGAGAGTCACATGATCCATAGCATAAGCAAGAGAATACCGAAAGTATGCGATAGGACAAAGTCCTTCTCGGCACTCTTGAGGACAATCCTCACATTACGTTACCAACCGTAAAGTTTTAACCAGAACGTCAAGACAACCAAGTGATCTTGCTGCGAGGTCTCAACTCACCCGCCTCACACATCCCTAATCGTTCGTACCCAGGGAGATCCTGTGATACCCCGAAAAGTTAGGTGCCGTGACGGTGCTACACTTGGGAGAACACTAACTACTTGATATTTTTGTGAGAGATCACCCTAATAAAAAGCGACTACCACGCAATCAAGAAGGGTGCATCATAAGGGATAAACATCTCAGGCAATTCATAATAGCATGATATGGTATAGCCCTTTCTGACGGAGAAGTCTTGTATTTCTTCGTCTTCGGCATTCGCGTTGGTGTTCACCTTTGCGAAGATTGCCACCACCTTGTCGATGCACCAGACAATATTGCTATCTCTATAGCTAATAAAATAATGCATTACAACAAGGTTGACACACAGGTCATTTAAAGTGCAATCATATGGCTCCAGCCATCATGCCGAATCATGACACGCAGGTCATGTTAATTAATTTACATCATATAGTCATCTCATACATAATCAAATTATTATGAGCACTGCTATACCACATCATATGCACATGCAAACCCTCCTGCAAAACCATGTTAGACGTCTCTAATTGGTTCATGCAAAAACTAGTTTTACGTGGCTTCTAAGGTTTCGAAACAAACCGAAGCTACCAACGTCCATCATCAAGTATGATAATTCAAGTCGCTAGATTAACTTTCCAGGGTGTATGAAAACCAAGATAATAAAATCTCGAGCCCCATACTAAACTTCGTCATACGCATGACCCCCGTGCAGATCATATCTGCATTGCCCTTTTGTCTGCGAAATTTCATCTTTCCTTTTAACTACAATGGAATTCAATGAACTGTTAGCACTTCGTTGATCAATCAGGATCGCTGATTGCCAGAACATTGAAACTCCACCATGCTGTTAGCAAGATCAGAAATCTGCAAATTCCTGGGAAGCAACAAGAACATCGGGTAACAGATTTCATCTGCTACCCGCACAAATAATTTTCAGTAATAGAACTCATCTACTACCTAATTATATTGTGCAACACCCATACATCACTATGTATTCTAGATCGCAACCTGCATCTACGCATAGCACGGCTCTGATACCACTGTAGGGAAATGCAGCAGAAAACAAAAAATTTCCGAGCTACGCACCAGCCCAGGACCACTATGGAGACTGCATACAAGGTTTGATTATATTCGTTACCGACTCGTAGCGCAGCGGAAGTAGAGTCGATGACGATCGGCGGTGCAGATCCCCGCAGCTAGGATTTACAACCTCCCAACCGCGAGGATGTATACCCTCGTCTTCCCTTCGGACAGCCCTCCGGGAGGCGGTCGAACAGTCCCCCGGACGGTGTCGCGGACGGCCCTTCGGGAGGACCTTCGAAACTCGAACGGTCACTCGGACAGCCCTTCGGGAGGACTCACAGAACTTGGACCGTCACTTGGACAGCCCTTCGGGAGGCACTCACGAACAGCCCCTCGGGCACTAAGATCGAAACTACGACCTCTCTACAGAGTTGCACACATACGGTGTCATCTATCCGGCAGGGCTTCGCCGTCCAGAACTAGTTCCCACAGGAACCCAGACAGCCTTTCGGCTCTACGAAACTCTTTTCGTGGGAGGGAGAGAGAAGCCAGATCATTGCATGGCACTTGTATGTGAGAAGGGATGATTCATTTGAGCAGCCGCCTCTCCTCCTTATATAGGAAAACCAAGGGGTAGGATGGGCATTCAACAAATACCAAAATACCCATGAAGGAAACTCTTTCCAAGGGCATAAGAGAGAAACCAAAGGACATGTGGAGCTCCAAGGAGGAGCTCCACATGTGGCCGGCCACCCCCTAGGGGTCCCCCCAAAGGGGGCTCTCATCCATCCACATCACCTTCTAGAAGCCTTTAGCAAAAGCCCTAAAAGGTGGTTTTCCAAAAAATTCCAAAAAGCACTTTCACTATTCACGACAACATTTTTCAGCGTCCGTTCGAACTGAAAATATTTATGTGGGCTTAGAACATTTCCAGTACCCACTAAAATAATTTTCAACGCGTTCTGGAACAATTCCAGTTTAGTGATTTCATCTGCGAAAAGCATCTGAAGCGGTTCCGGCAGCCCCGGAACATTTCCGGTTTTTCTTCCAGAAATTTCCCAGAAATTTCCAGAATGATTCTGGCATCCTCCAAGAATTATCAGGCATGTGCCGAAACCATTTTGACTTAATGGTATCCCCTGAAACAACTTTTCAGTTTCACCGGAACTCATCCGGTGACCTCTCTCTGCGGAACTTTTCCGCTGTCCGAAACTTTTCGGTGTCCGAAACTTTTTCGGTGATTTTCTCTCAGACTCCCTGTCTAGTATTCAGCAGATAGATGACCCTTAAGCGTGTGACCCTATAGGTTCGGTGAAGTATAGACATGACCTGGAACCCCTTCCGATCAATGATCAACATCGGAGCCATGGACACCCATATTGACCCCTATACCCACACGAATGAATATTCGAGTGAACCTCCAGTTGCCGTGTGCTATTCCTATTGCTTCGCGATATGTTACAAATACCCGAGGTGAGACATGTTGGCATTCCCGTGGATCAACAACTTGTCCACTATGCTAGTTACCTCATTACCGGTATTGTTCTCTTTTCTCGTTA
This sequence comes from Thinopyrum elongatum, assembly GCA_011799875.1. Lineage (NCBI taxonomy): Eukaryota > Viridiplantae > Streptophyta > Magnoliopsida > Poales > Poaceae > Thinopyrum > Thinopyrum elongatum. The sequence goes on from CM022300.1 coordinate 592,221,769, forward strand.
CTGTGTTCCGGCATCCCTGTGATCAAATCACCCTGTGTCTGGCCAGACGATGATGGATACCGTAACACCGAGAGGGCCCAGAGATATCTCTCCATCGTCGGAGGAGCAAATCCCAATCTTGAGCGATCAAGTTACTTGACATACTTTCCCATGAACCCGTAAGCCGCCGTAATAGCCATCCAGTTACGGATGACGTTTAACAAACCCCAAAGTTCATGAATCAAGCATGAAGAAACTCGATACTCTCATGGTCTGAGGAATTATGCAAACGTTAATCATCTCTGTGTTATTAACCATTAACTTGTGATGAAAGAATCTCATAGCATAACATCAATTTGGGTCGATTCAACACAAATGTTCTGCTAACAATTGTGCCCTCAAAGTTGCTGGCATAGACATGCCCATGACTAGGAAAACAGAACCATCATGCAACACTTGAGCCAGTCATAGAGGCTTGACTAGGAATACATTTTATCGTTTATTATCCCACACGTGCATATGAGTCTTCCTCCAAGCCTCCTTTTATTTGTAGACTCGAGAATCATTGCAGTTATAGCATGGAACATAAACATAATTATGAACAGGGAGATAATCAATAACATTTATTATTGCCTCTAGGCATATCTCCTACACGTATAACTAAGCACCTTTCTATCAATTACCCAACAATATTCATTTACCCACCGTATGCTATGTGCTCGAGAGAGAAGCCTCTAGTGAAAACTTTGCCCCCGGGTCTACTTTTATGATATATAAAATCAAAAAATACCTTGCTGTAATTTTTATTTCCTTTATTTTATTTTGCAATTTACTTTATCTATCTACCACTACAATATTTAATCCTTGCATGTAACCGCCAAGGGGATTGACAACCCTCTTGTTTGCATTGGGTGCAAGTATTTGCTCTTGTGTGTACATGTGTGGCTAACAAGGTTCTGTGTGGTTATCCTACTAGATTGATAACCTTCGTTCTTAACTGAGGGAAATACTTATCTCTATTGTACTGCATCTCCTCTCCTCTTTGGTGAAATCCTAACACAGCTCACAAGTAGCACTGCCTAGGCCTGGCAAACTTACAACATTTCTGTTTGCTACACACCGTAAGTCCTAGCTAACTAGCAGCGTCCTTTGTTTTATCGCAAGCTACAGGTATCTGGGCTAACTAGTTGCGGCTTTTACATTTGTCTGGATGCTGGTAGTAGTAAAATCCTATAAGGGGTTTCCCTACTAGTGCTTTCTTCACTTAAATCTTTTGAGAGTTAAATAGGAAGTGGTAATTTGCATGAGTTACATGTTTAGTCCATGAATAATAGGTATACAACGGTGGTATAGTAAAAACTTGCATGTAGATCTCAGAATTTCTTGCGTTGATTCCTTGTGCGACATTGAGATGGTAATATGTGGGTGTATGAGTGGACAATCTCTGTTTAGTAAGAGTATTGGTGTTAAGGTTTGTGATTTCTTATTCATGAAATTGTCAGTTTCGGCATAGTTAGGACCTTGAAGCATGATTTATCCTTGATTGATATCCTTTGTGTTGTTCGGATCGGGGGCGCACGACGGTTAACCCCACTCAACCTCCTCCCTACGGGCATGTGAGTTATGCTTTGCTTCAAGGGCTAATAGGCTTCCACAATAAGTATTTTAGTTCTTTATGACTAATCTGAGGTTTTGGACTATAAGCGCTTCAACCTATCCATATTTTGCTAGCGTCTTTGAAACCGTGCATTGCCCGTTCTAACCTCGATAATAGTTGCAAACATCGCCGGTGCATCCAAATCCCGTGAAATGATACACTCTTTCACACATAAGCCTTATTATATCATTCCTCAAAACAGACACCATACCAACCTATTATGCTATTTTCATAGCCATTTTGAGACATATTGCCACACAACTTCCATCGTTATTCTTTATATGACTTGAGCATTCCTTGTTGTAACACCCCGAGAATCTAGCTACAGTAATCTCCTCCTAATTGTCACCATGTCATCAGGATTACTATGGAAATTGCCACTTGTCCAAAGTCTAATTCAAATTCAAATTTAAATTTCAAGTGAAATTATTATTTCCTCGAACAGTAAAACTAAAATGTTCATAAAGATGCAAATAATCATTGGTGGAGAAACCAGCATTTTATATAGTATTTAAATGCCCAAAGATAAATAAAACAGGGGCTGAAATAATAATTTAAATGTTTTTTAAATTATAAAAATACTAAGCTATTTTATTTTGGTGCCAAACTAAATGTGGCAGAGGCCTATTTTAATATACTAATTTAGGAGCAAGTTTTGTATTTTATAAAACTAATTTGTTTTAAAAAAGAAAACAGAAAAGTTAAAAGAGAAAAACAGAAAAACGAACAAAAATAAAAAGAAAGCAAGAGAAAGGAAAAGGCCACCCTACTTCCCTGGGCCTTGGCCCAGCTTGGACGACCCAGCCGGCCCGGACTGCCTCCCCACTCGTCATCTTCCCCACCCCCTGTTCACCGAGGCGCGGTGGCCGCCGTGTGCACGTCCATGCCATGAATCGGCCACGTGCCGGCCATCGAGCATGCCGCGGCAGCCTACAAGTCCCCGCGACCCCCCCTCGCCGAACCCTAGCTGGCATTCTCCCTCTCCCCTCTCCTCTACCTCGCTTGCGCCGTCACCCGCAGCCACCATCGTCGTTGCCGCCATGGACCGCGCGCTCCTCGACATCTTCCAGCCCCTAAGCATGTCCAGGGGCTCCTCCATGTTGGCTTCTCCATCAAGGTCAAGCCGAGGCGCCATCGAGCTCCGGGATCGAATGCTTCTTCCCGCTACGGTCGCCGGAGATCCCCGCCGAAACCACTGCCGTTTGCTGCTAGTAAGCTCCTCGCCGAGCCGCCATGAGCTCCCCGGTGAGCTTGCGCACCTCCCCCTCTCCATCATGGCTCAATCCCGAGCTTTAGCTTGCGGTCCACCATGCAGGCCGCTCCCGCCGTGCTCACCGCGTCCCTGACTACACGCCCGCACGCCCCGGTCGCATTTCCCCGTGCCCACGCCAAGCCCGCCACCGCCTCGCTCTCCCTGGCCATGCCCGCCCCCGCCTCGGGCCACCTCTGGCTCGCCTTGGGGCCGCGGTCATCTGCCCTGCTCCCTGCCTCGCGCTGCAAGCCCTGACCACCGGCGGCTCGCCATGTCCGACCGCATCCGCCCCTGCTGGCCTCCTGCCCGTTGTAGCCGCACGCCACCAAGCCCGCAGCCACCCTCCATGGCCGGTGCTCCCCTCACTCGAGTTTCGACCACCGCTGGCCGCGATGCCGACGCCGCTGCAGACCAGCTCTGGCAACCCCGCGACCGCCACCTGACGCACCTCCTCGCGCCATGTCCGTAGCCCAAAACCGCTCGGTGAACCGTCGCCGGAGGCGAGCTCATGGCCTTGCCGACGTTCTCTGCCTCGCCTTCATTGAACACCGGTGACGGGCATCATTAGCACCACTAATTAACCCCTAACCCTCGCTGACCATCGGGCCCCACCAGCTAATTAATCCAACTAATTAGTATAACCCCCTAATTAGCTCGCTAAGTATGACGTGTGGGCCCCGTCCACTGTTCTAGTGGATAGGGTTGATCCAGTCAGCCTGCTGACTGGGCACTGGCCCAACCAGTCAGCAGAGCTGACTGGGCTGTTGACCCAGTCAATAGGGCCAACCAGTCAGCCTCTGATGACTAGGCTGTTGACCCAGTCAATAGGGCCCACCAGTCAGCCCCCTGTGTGTGCTGACTGGGTACAACTCTGGTGCACTTAGCATTTACTGTTTTGGGTAATTCGATTTTAAATAACTAAAAATAATTTCATAATTGTTTAAAACTTTGAAAATTAATATAAAATAATCCGTAACTCGGATGAAGATGATTTATATATGAAAGTTGCTCAGAAAAATCCAACGAATCTGAATTTGCAATACGTTCATCCGTCACATGCTTCTAGCATGATGAACATGGAACCGTCCCCTCTCTTTCATCTATCCGAAAAATGCCAAACGTCGGGAAAACCCCTCTGGATGTTTTCCTTCTCCGTCTGCATCATGTAGTCCTGTGTTAGAACACCCCTGGCATTGCATATCGTCATGTCATGCTTAGTGATGCATCTGTTTGCCTTGTATTTACTATTTCTTACCCCTCTTCTCTCCGGTAGACCCTGAGACCGATGTTGCCCCTGTGATCGACTACGTCACCGACGACCCTTCTTCCTTTGAAGCAGAGCTCCCAGGTAAGCAAACCCCCCTTGATCATTTCGATATCGCCCATTCCCTTTTCTCTTATGCTTGCATTAGAACTGCTACATCTTTTGTATGATCCTATTGTGATGCATAGCCTGATTTTGTAAGATGCAATTGTTAACTTACCTGTTTATCCTAAACTGCTTAGTATAGGTTGGTTAATGATCCACCAGTGACCACTCACCTTGTTCCAGTTGCCCCCGCTTGATGACCGATGAATCGATCAACCTGATCGATGTCCAGAGCCCAACACCTCACATCACACCCCCTTAGTTGTACGACACTGCAGGGTTACTATCGAGTGCCGATGGTGATACCTCGAATAGCACTTCTGATGTTAACTTTGTAGTGTAGCTATTTGGTCATGGTCTATGGAGGGTGATTCCTCCTTCACTACTCCCGATAACAACTATGTCGTGCAACCCCTCAAGTGTGGACCATCGAGGGTGATTCCTCCAAGTCCACCTTGATGGTTACATTGAGTAGGGATCCTTCGAGGGTGATTCCTCAGATTCCCCCTTGATGTTATGGACCATCGAGTAGAAATCCATCGAGGGTGATTCCTCGGATTTCCCCTTGATGATTATAAACACACGGTTACTTTGACTATACCCCAGAACCATGTTGAAGTCGAGTCAGCCCCGAGGGATACCCGCGAGAGAAATGTGAAGTCGGGTTGACTGTGAGTGTACCCGCGAGTTGATGTGTAGTCGGGTTGACCTGGAGGGTACCCGCGAGTTTTCTATGCGGCACGGCCAGGCATTCTTAGCCCTTGTTGTAAGTCCGTGAGATGGGGCAACGGGACCACATATCGTGGATCATTGATCGTTACCTCGTGCTCTCAAGACACTAATGATTTGGATATGTGATCCGTGTAGGCCTCTGGCCTTTTCACACTAACCACCACATGGGAATAAGTACGGGCACTCTGCATCACATGTATCAGCCAAAAACTCTTCGGACATCAGTGATTGAGCGGCACGCGCCCGGGTGGCCCGCTTAAGCACCTACCTTGTATAAGGAGGTTGCCAGGACTGATCCCGGCCATCCATGCAACATGCAGGAGTGCAAAGGGCAATGGGCCCAAGACCCCTGCGCGCTTAGGATGTAGACCGGCGTGCTGGCCTCTCTGTTTAGCCTAGCTAGGTAGGACTGCGGTGTGTTGAACGGCCGAGGCCGGTCATGACCTGATGGTGTGTCTGGCCGGAGTTGATCGAACATGTTGGGTAAGTTTGTGCACGCTCGGAGCTGTATCCCGGTCCATACAACTAGAACTGGATGCAGAGGCATGAGAAATGGATATGATGGCTCCGTGATTGTTTTCTCGCAGGTAGTCGAGAAAGGATCTCTGGGCATTAATGTTACAACATACTTACTACTACTATGCTATGTTACTCTTACCTCTTCTGATGCTGCAAGATGCTATTCTTCGATAGGCTATGCCTTCCCCACTATTCTGGCATTCTACAGTTCAGTCCACAGATACAACCCCATTCCTTTGATACATATGCATACTTAGTTTAGTTCTGATGTAAGTCTTGCGAGTACTTTGTATGAGTACTCACGGTTGCTTTGCTACCTCTTTTTCCCCATACCCGATTGCTGCGATCAAATGACAGATCCCAGGAGCCAGATGCCGCCGCCGATGACTACTACCGCGAGGGTGCCTACTACTACGTGGAGACCGCCGTAGACCAGGAGTAGTTAGGAGGCTCCCAGGCAGGAGGCCTTTCCTTTTCGATCGTTGATACTTTTGTGCTAGCCTTCTTAAGGCAAACTTATTTAACTTATGTCTGTACTCAGATATTGTTGCTTCCGCTGACTCGTTTGTATTCGAGCTGATGTATTTGAGCCCTCGAGACCCCTGGCTTGTAATATAAAGCTTGTATTATTTTAATTTGTGTCTAGAGTTGTGTTGTGATATCTTCCCGTGAGTCCCTGATCTTGGTCGTACACATTTGCGTGTATGATTGAATCGGGGCGTCACACTTGTCATCTTGCTTTGCATGATCATATAGAGTTGACATGATATTTTGTGGCACAGCCTCTATTCATCATTGTTAAACATGTTACACTAGATCATCGCTCATCCTGGTACACTACCAGAGGCATTATTATGTAATCATATTTTTCAGTTTATCATGTTGTAAGTAAATTAAAGTGTGATGATCATCATTATTAGAGTGTTGCCCCTACTAGTGAGAAAATGAATTGTAGGAGACTTATGATTCCTCGAAAAAGTGGGGATGAGGTCCGTGAGGCCGTTCATAAAAAGGAGAAAAAACGATACATGGGGTGCACTACTATCCTTTTTCCACACTTGTGCTTCAAAGTAGCGCCATGTATTTCATATAGAGAGTCTCCCTGATTTATCACTTCCATATACTAGTGGGATCTTTACATTATAGAACTTGGCTTGTATATTTTGATGACAAGCTTCCTCAAGCGCTTGAGGTCTTCATGAACAAGAAAGTTGGATGCACACCCACTTAGTTTGATATAGAGAGCTTTCATACACTTATAGCCCTAGTGCATCATCTGCATGGCAATCCTTACTCCTCACATTTACATTGATTGTAAGGTCTCTCCATGGCCAAACGATTAGCCTTGTTGATGTCAGACTTTCTTATATTTTTGTATTCACTTACAAACCCTGAATAATCATTCTCTTTACCATCCAAAGTGCTAAGTCCATGGTTCACGCTCAAGTACTGCACGGGAGTTGAAAAAGCTGAAGCAATAAAACTAGGATTTAATTGCTTGGTTTGGCACCGGGATGTTCATGATAGATATTTTGTGTTAGGAAGGCCGAGATATGCCATTCTTACAAGATTAACTATGTAGGGATAACATTCTTTAGCATTTATATTTTGAAAGGTAATGATTGTTTGCTAGTATTCTCGTGTATTATTATTTTGATGTCAAATTGATAGACTATTGCCTAAAATTACTCGCTTTCCAAAATTCATTCCGCCAATGTGTTACATGATCAAAGAACATGCTAGGTAGCATTTCATATCAAATATTCTGTTTTTACCATTTACCTACTCCACTACGAGCAAAAATTAAGCTTGGGGATGCTGATATGTCTCCAATGTATCTATAATTTTTATTGTTTTATGCTATTTCATTATCACTTTTGTATGCTTTATATGCTAGTTTATATTATTTTTCTAGACTAACCTATTAACTTAGTGCCCAGTGTCAGTTCTTATTTTTGCATATTTTTATGTTTCACAGAAAAACCATACAAACCGAAGTCCAAACAAGATTAAACTTTACGGTGATTTTTTCTGGAACATAAGAGACCATAGAAGCTTCGGGAAGGGAACCAAGACACACGAGGAGGCCACAAGCCCACATGACATGGCTAGGGGGATTGGGACGCCGTGTGAGCTTGTGCCCCTCCTGTGGCTCCGTTTGCCCTAATTCATGGATTATAAATTCCTAAATATTCCAAAATCCTCAGAGCAAGACCCGAAATAATTCTTCATCGTCGCACACGTCTGTTCAGAAGTGATCCCATCAGGAGCCCTGTTCTAGTACTCTACTTCAGGGGGAAACCATAGGGGAGACAATCTTCATCAACCTTGCTGCCTCCGTGATGATGTGTGAGTAGTTCCATCAGGACATACGGGCCTATAGCAGTAGCTCGACCGCTATCCAGCATGCTTCTTAAGGTATTAAGTTCATAATAAATAGAGTAATCCTTGAAGCATGATTTCATATTTTAGACAAAGCAAGAGCAAATAATATGTTTGAGCCCCATCGTTTTACCCTTAGTGGAAACAATACAAATATGTGCCTTGCCACTTCTCTTGTCATCAAGTAAGGACACCTCAAGATTGAACATAATACTAAGCACCTCTCCAACTCAAGATAAATCAATCTAATTGGACAAAAGAGATAGATAGATCGGAGTGAAACACAAGGCTATAAAATCACACATAATAAATCTCAGAAAACACTCATTTACTTTCAATGAATAATCTGATCATAAACCCACAGTTCATCGGATCCCAACAAACACACCTCAAAAGATTTCATCGAATTGATCTCACATGAGAACATGGTATTGAAGATCAAAAGAGAGAGAGAGAGAGAGAGAGAGAGAGAGAGACATCTAGCTACTGCTATGTACCCGTAGCTCCTGTGGGAACTACTCACACATCATCATGGCGGCAGCATGGTTGATGTAGATGGCCTCCGTGATAGATTTCCCCTCCGGCAGAGTACTAGCGGAGGCCACTAGATGGGATCGCAGAAGAATAGAGACTTGCGGCGACGATAAAATTGTTTTGAGTCTCACTCTAGGGGTTTCTAGAATCGATGGAATTTGTAGCACTGGACTTAGGTCAAATAGAGGCTTGTGGGCCCCACAAGCTCAGGTGGCACACCCCTAGGGGCACGCCCTTGAGCTTGTGGCCCACCTGTAGGTCTTCTAGCCTTCCTCGGAAGCTTCTAGGCTCTTTTCGGGTACATAAAGAGTAACCGTGAAGTTTTTATCGTGTTTGGAGTTCATTTAATATTTTTTTCCGAAATAGACAAATCTGCAAAAAATAGGAACTGAGTTAATAGGTTAGTTCCCAAAAAGGATATAAAATAACATATAAAGCATTCAAGATTGATAATATAATAGCATGAAACAATTAAAAATTATAGATACGTTGGAGACTATCCGTCTCCGGCGTGAAATATGATTGGGAAGGGTAAGGTCAGGAGGGACACATGGCCATTAATGGGCATGTTTGTCTGTAAGAATGGTGGATGTGGGATTCGTACAGACCAATGAGCCAATGGCAAGGAGAGGAAGAAAGCGTCTGAAACTTCGCTCTCCCGCGGACAGTTGGATATGGAGTGCACTTCATATAAATGCCTGCAACCTCTTGAAATGGGGGCTATGATGCTGTTTTTGGAGTGCATTCCGCATATTTGGAAGTCTAGGGCATGTTTTTCGGAACCTCAGACTACTATAGGGCGACATAACACTAATCGGCCGAAATGTATCACCAGTGATATGCAAGCCGGTTGTAATGACATGTTCATAACAGATGGGCCATTAATGGCATCTTCATCACAGATGGGTCAACTAGCTGGTTAGCAATCATGATGCATCACAGACAGTCGGTCGATCGGTGACAACAACTGCATTAACATTTTTATGGCTACGTTTTGTTTTATGTTTCATTATTAGCCATTGACGAGTTCATTTTTCATCATATTTTGCATTGGAGTCATATGACTTTTCAGAATTTTACGCATTCCTGAATCCTTTTTGTGTGATTCCACCATCATCTTAATGAAGGAGAGAATCCAAGCATTAAAGAAGAGAATATCAATATATGGATGAAAATCATGCTAACTGGTGTGGTAAAAGCGTACCATACGAAGCAGCAACCCCGTGGGAGAAGGGGTTGCCGCCAAGGTGCTTCTAGAGACGGAGATCTTGTCCAACAAGAGCACAAGCACTCATACCAGCACTCGTACCAAGTGGAGCCACCTCCCTAAGTTTGACTACTTCACCCCGTCCTTTTGGATCATAGTCGGGAGACACAGAGAGATCAGGATGAGCACCAGAACTAAGAAGCCTAGCCTGTTAATGAAAAATATAAGAAAAAGAGGACGCTGAGCAAAGAAAAAGATAAAAAATGAGTTGGGGGCAAACCAGATCGGAACTTTCGCCGGTGCGAGGAGAAAGGGAGACCAGCGAGTGCAAACGAAGAACAAAGTAGGAAACCCGAAAACCTATGAACACATGGAGGAAAGGAGAAGAGGGATGAGCGAGGAATGCACATTGGTGATGAGAAAAGGGGGAATAACATGCAAGCCTAAACCGATTAGTAGAACAGACATCAAGCCGGACGATGCTGAAAGGTTGACGCACACGAATAGAAGCATCGACGATGAAGCTCGAAGAACAAGCTGCTAAAAAGTAAGAAAAAGACATAGGAAAGCAGCAACATCGACGACGAACTTCAACGATCCAGCCGTTGTAGATTGAGGGGAGGGACGGACAACCGCGCATGGCGTATGCAACGAAAGACATATGGCGTGCGCTGATATAGAAGGACGACCAAGAACGATACGCGTTTTTACCTAGCGCATCGCAACCAACGTTAGACGTCGCATTCCAAGCGATCCATCACATGCCAAGCAGAACACATCGTCCACCCGACTCGGAGACATCATAGACCGCACCACGTGTTCGTTCCTAGTTGTCGCGAGTGAAACACACACCGGCTGGATGCTGCAACACCTAGCTGTATGGCGCGAGTGAAACAGACCGGCATGCGCAAACAAGACGGGCGCACGAGTTGACCGTCTCATGCAATCAAAACAGATCGACAGGGTGGAACGAGCCGAGCGTGCGCCTGCCCAGCTCTCGCGAGCTAGTCAACCCAGCACACATGGCTGGCCGGCTCACAGAAGTGAAATAGTTGGGCGCTTTCGCGAGGTTGACTCATGCGAATGAAGCACACGGGATGGGGCCGAAGGCCACTGACAGGTAGAGCCGGCCATCCATCACGTACAGGGAAACACGCGAGAAGGTGGGCCCGTGTGCGAACTCACAAACGCAAGGGCGACACAAGACCCGCCTGTTGTAAATGAGCCAGCCCCACGAGGGCCTAAAACGCTGACAGGTTGACACGGGTCGCCGATCATGCGTGGGGCAACGGGCGGAGCGTCCTACGCGGCCACGTCAAAAAACCGCAGGTTTTTTCACTGTTCTGACCCATCTCTCGAAGTTTAGCACGATTTGACCCGTGTTTGAAACACTTTTCGGACCGGACCCAAACCGAGACGCCAACATCCGCGGCATCCTGCTTGCACTGAAGACGCCATGAACGCCAGCGTTTAGGCCTGGCCCACCTCCCTGGTCAGCCAGTTTGACCATCCGACGTGGCAAAGGGGTAAACGCCATGACCCTTGGCGTTTACCTCTGGAGAGCAGTAAACCGGCCCGAGCCGGCTCGGGTGTAGCCCAGCCCACCCTCAAGAGGCAGGAGGTGTCTTCCTCCTTGCGGCGGCACCCTACAGAAGCTCTGCTTCTCTCCTCCCCTCACCCAAATCACCCCAAATCGCTTATTCTCTTCATCAAAAGTGTGGATTTGAGCCCCCCCATCTTCCTTGAGGTATTCTCCACCGGTTCCTCCAATTATTTTTGGTTGAAAATTTTTATTTTTGCGGCATTAATTCATACTTGTTGGAACCCTAGGATTCATTTTGTTTGCACTTTTTTGGGAAAGGGGATCCCATGGCTTGGTCCTGTGGATATGTTGTATACTTTAGAAGAGAAGGCATGTGTTTATATGGTAGGATTGAGAAGAGAAGGCATTTGTGGTAGGGTTGGGCATTTTAATTTTTGTTGCTATGTATATGGATTTAGATAGATGATTGCTTGAAAGGGAATTCTAATTAATTTGTGTATTTTGTATGCTTGATTCTCATTGAGATATGGTCATATAATTAGGATGTTATATTGAGATTTTGTTATGTTGTGTTGCCATTGAGATGTGTTGCCATTGAGATATGTTGCCATTGAGATTTTGTCATATATAGATAATTGGTCTTGTTATCTTGACATTGAGATATGTTGCCCCGTGCATTGAGATTTTGACATATATAGATAATTGGTCTTGTTATGTTGCCATTGAGATATGCATTTATGTTGATGTTGTTATGCTAAATAAATGATATGTAGGATGTTATATAGTGTGATGTATGTTTCATTTGTTCATGCTTGATTTGTAGGATGGCGGGTGAATGTTGGTACGACGGTCTTCATAAAGGGTATGACAAAGAGCATCGTGCGCGGGACATTGAGAATCACCGGGTAATACTCAATCTATTTGAATTCTTGGTTATTACTTTTCATTTTTGCTAGTCACTAACCATAATGCAATGCTATTTTGCAGGAACTAAAACCTATGCGCATGAGGGGTCATAGTGCCCACGACTGGCCGTGTGACAAGCGGTATGAGCCATACTTCAAGAGATTGGGCCTTCTCCCGTTTGTGCTTCAATTCAAGCGACACACTCCGTCGATCAACCACGGGGCAATGACCGCACTTATTGACCGTTGGAGGCCAGAGACACACTCGTTCCACTTGTCATGTGGAGAGATGACCGTGACCTTGGAGGATATGGCGATGATCAGTGGCCTTCCAATCAATGGAGAAGCTTTGACTGGCACCACCGTAACTGCTAATTGGCGAGATCATGTTGGCCAATTGACAGGTGTTTTCCTGGTGCCTCCTAAAGAAGGCGAGCGTGACAGTGAGAAAGTGTTGCATCATTGGCTCCGAGAGGAGAGAGGAGTAGTATGCCCTTCAGACGCCAATGAGATTGTTGTGCAGCAGCACGCCCTAGATTATCTGTGGTATCTGTTAATGAGGGTAGTGTTCCCAGATTCTACCGGTAATAAAGCCCAGTGGATATTCTTGGACCTACTAAGTGACTGGGACCGTAAGTACAGTTGGGGTTCAGGAGCACTAGCATACTTATATCGTCAGATAATTAGTAACCAAATTGTCAATTTGTTTGCATTTGCAATTTCGCTGACCTTATCAACAATTTCTGAATTTGCAGCTCGACGAGGCATGTCGTAGGAAGAAGGCCACATCTGGTATGGGTGGCTTTGTTTGGTGCCTTCACGTTTGGATGTGGGAGCGGATGCCCGTTGGACGTCCCGAGAGAAACAAGATACCTCCTCCTATATGGCTCCCGCATGACGGGACGCATGGAATTGATCCTTGGTGGTTAACGACCGTTGCCTACTGTTGGGAGATTGCGAATGTGTACACAGGCAGCTCGGTAATGATAAATCAACGAGCTGGATATGTTGACTCATAAGCAGGTAATGATAACTTACGTAAGAGCACATCAATTGTGATGGAACCGTGTACTTAACTAGTATCATCTTGTGTTGTAGATCGATTGGATGCCATATGATGGCGAGTGTGATTTCAAGCTGAACGAGATGTGCACGTGTGACAGGAAGATTTGGCGGGCGAGATGCCCACTGATATGCTTCTATGCTGTCGAGTGGCACTACCCAGACTGTGTTGCAAGACAATTTGGGAGAAGGCAAGGGACACCAAGGGAAGAGAGTTACGAGACAAACCAATTTCTGCATCGGTGAGATAGTTGTAGCTTTGGATATATAGTAGAGCATTATCAAAGATATTTCTTGCTAATGCTTTCATCTTGTACATAATTTGCAGAATTAGTCGAAAGAATAACCCGGAAACTTCGACTTGGGCCATCAAGCACTCCGAGTGGATAGATTTGTGGAATCAAAGAGCGGCCCTAGTGGAGAAGGAAAGAAGACTCCATAGTGATTCATTATACGAAGAGCATCTGAAGTGGCTTGCGGGACATTACCGGTTGAAGCTAAAGCCCGGTTGGAAGCATTCGCAATTGGAAGAGTTGGATCATGAGTGCGGGTATATGGACTTCAATGTAGAAACAAGAGACAACGAAGGGACACAACTTGACTACGCACAATTACACGACCGAGTGGTATGCTCCACAAAATTACAACCTACTTCGAGTGCATTTACATGTACTTCAAAGATAATTTTCGTGTTCTTCATTTTGCAGGGCATGGAGTTATTGCATTGTGTTAACGAGGCTGGTGTAGCACTAGGTGAAGATGAAGGAAGTGGATTATCTGATAAATCTCTTAGGAAAACAATGAAGGTATATGTTATCTCTATTAAAAAACCTCCATCTTTGCGCACTATTTACTTAGTCAAGTATTGCATCTTTGTTATGTTGCAGAGTTTCGTGAGTCGGTTCCACAAGATGGAAGCTATGCTCTCTTGCCACGGAAGTAAAGCCGTCCTCACGGATGGAGCTTCTACTAGCCGGGACAATAGAAGACATAGTCGTCTTGTCTTGCAACAGGAAGAGCAAGAGGACCAACTGCAAGAGGAGCAAGAGGAAGAGGAGCGACAGCAAGAGGAAGAGGAGTACAATCAAGACAAAGAGGAGCAAGAGCATGAGGAAGGGAGTACAATCAAGATGAAGAGGAGGAGGTGCTTGGGATGTCCCAAATGGATGATGCGCCGCAGCCATCACAGCCCACACAACGCACGCCGCGCAGCAAAAGAGGAAGGAAGAAGTGAACTAGTTTGTATTATATTCTCGCGAACTTTGTTATGTTTGATTCATGAACTTTAGAAGTGGCGTGAACTTTGTTATGTTTGATTCGTGAACTTTAGAACTTTGTTATGTTTGCACTTATGTTGTTTCTTACTATTGCTTAGTCATGCTGTTGTCTGCTGTGATGGCTATCCCTGGCGTTGCTTAGTCATGCTGGAACTCTATGATGGTTGTCCCTGATTTTGTAGGTTCTGTAGGGGGTAGACGCCACGGTCCCTGGCGCTTTGGCCTGGAGAGTCCTAGACGCCAGTGTGTCTGGCGTTTTGCCCTATGCAGAGGCCTACATAGCATAGGCCTACATAGCAGGGACATGAACAAACAAATGACAAATCATAAATAGACGGTCTCAAATTCATGACATACAACATAACTTAGATCCACGACATAAGCATTACATAGTTCAACTGACATACGCAGTACAAACTTCAACTGACATAGTTCAAATGACATACAACATCACATAGTTCAAATGACATACTACATCACATAGTTCAACCCCTCGTATTTTTCTTGCATGAATTGTCTTTCTTATTTTTCTTTAGTAAATCATTCTTTTTTTCCATGCTTGCATTGTCCCCATCTAGCACCGAGGAGCTTGGGTCTGTACATAGCAGCGACAAGTCTGGCTCGTAATCTAGTGGGATAGGTTCCAATCGAATGTCTTCATTTGGTCCAGGGTTGCAACAGATGACACCCGGTATTTTGAGAACCCAATCCCAACGAGCAGCCTGGGTCGGTATAGGGGACCTACCTTCATTGATTGCCCAATTAATGATCTGTCCAGGCCTCTTCAAGTCCGTCTGATGATATTCTTGCATAGTTGCATAAAATGCGATTTGCCTACCTAGATCACTTCTACAATGAAGTTCAGCCCTTTTCATCTCGGTAAGATTCTTTTCTGTTTCAGCGATGACATTATCAGAGTAATCAGATAAATATAACCGTGCATAGTTCCTTGCAGCTTCATTCATTGCATCTCAACTGTTGACCCACAGAGTCATCTTTTCTTTAATGAGTTCGCGGTTCTTTTCATCCGCCGCATACATATATTTCTCAATGAAAACAATCTTTGCGTCATTATTAAGTGCCATTCCTACATGAGTGACCTAACATTATTAATCATAAGCATAACAACTAGTGTAATCCTAATCCTAACCCTAATCATAAGCATAACACTAGGAGCATGCATAGTACACCAACTAAATTCATTAGGCTAAAGCTAACAACACCATATCAAACACTATATTCTACCCTTTTTGGCAAAGGATTTGCTAAAAAAAAGTGAAAAGTAGGGTTTGAAATAATGCAGTAACTGTGATGGATTGAACCAAACAAATCATGGGGGTGTACTGGATTTACCTCAATTGTTGTAAATGACACCGATCCAACGGTCAAATGGGACTGATTTGTGAGAGATTTGAGGGGAGTTTGGTTGGGGGGGGGGGGGAAAGTGTGGGGAGGGGGGGGCAGAAGCTCGGGTGTGTGAGGTTGAAGAATGAGTTATGGAGTGGGCCCACAAGGACTTATAATTTGCATACAACCAAAACGCCAGCAACCTTGGCGTCTAGGTGTGCAGAGGAGCAACAGATGTTTTGTTCATATGCATACAACCTAAACGCCGTGGTCTCTGGCGTCTGGGCCAGAGGTCCAGACGCCGTGGCTCCTGGCCTCTGGGATTTATAGAAACTTTACCTCCCACTCCTGGTCTGGAGCAGACGTATAGACACCACAGTTCTTGGCGTCTGGGATGAAGAGCAGAGGTCTAGACGCCGCGGTTCCTGGCGTTTGGGATTCATCAGGGGCTACAGAAGTTTTACCTCTCTGGATATGACAATTTTTTTGCACAATTCACCACATGGACAACTAATGAGAAAATTCATGATACATAATACAACTCTAAATAGACGGTCTCAAATTCATGACACATAGCATAACTTAGGTTCATTACATAGTTCCCATCACATAGCACAATAGGTCCATGACATAGTTCATCACAAATTCATGATACAATCCTCAAATAGCAGCACATTCAAGTCTCTATTGGGTCACACGCAGCCATTTCCCCTTCTTGTCACGTGCCTCATCCTCCTCTTGTGCATCGCGAGCCCTTGCAAGCTTTCTTGCCCTCTCCTCTTCATGAGCTGCCTTCTCTTTGTGCGCCCTCTCCTCCTCACGCTTCTTCCGCTCCTTCCTCTCCCTCTCACGACGTTCTTCATCCTCGGCTCTCTGGTAGGATTCTTCAAACAGCCGCTGTCTCCAAAGACAATCTTTAAGTTGGTCTTTTTGGACATCTTCTGGCACTTCATGATCTATCCATGTGAAGTACTTGCAAAGAGGAGGAGGTGACTACATACAAAACAAGTTTTTGTTAGTAATATAAGATGAATCATAATGGAGAACAGCCTACTTTTCTAACATACCGGTGGGATGTCATAGGCGTTAGTTGGACGAGCGTGATAATGTGCATAGTTGGGACACACAAAAAATCTTCTTCCTTCCGTCCATGACTTCTTCCGGTCAGTGGAGAACTTCACCTTGCACACATCTCCACACCAACATGATGGGTTTTCACTTCCTTCTCCTTCGTCTTGTCCAACCTTGCCTCCTGCCACTTTTTCGGCATGTCCTCTTGGTCAACGCACCGCGGCCTCGTCGTGGAACCAGATGAAGCCATGCCTACGAGAAGAAGAATTGTTAGAAAATTACATGAACAAACTAAATGCAAAAAAAAACAATACAATAAAACAAGAAAAGAATGAACAAATATTTACCATTCATAATTTGTCAACCATTTGGATTATGCAAGTAACCAAACGACGACCCGTTATCAATCCTCCGTCCTCTTCTACCACCTCCGGAACCACCTCTACGACCACCACTACTACCCCCTCTAGGGCCTCCATTAGCGCCACCTCTACCACATTGTCCACTCTTAGCACCTCCTCTAGGGCCCGTACCAGCACGGGAACCACCTCTACGACCACCAGAACCCCCTCTACGACCACCGGAACCCCCTCTGCCACCACCTGCCTGACTCGTGGTTGGATTGCCCTGCTTTGATGTTTTCCTTTCTTAGAGCATGTTCTCACATTGTGTCCCGAATTATCACATTGACCACAGTTGATAGTGTCCGGAGGCTCCATAAAGTGCCCGCTACCAAATTGGTTCATGCCAATGTATCCAGCTAGGTTGTCCATATCGCCTCTCAACTGTTTCTGTCTGATTCTACCATTGGGCTCAACCTTGAGCAAAGGATCGGGCCTAAGCTCCGGGCCATTATAGTCAGGCCACTGTGATGGGTCCAGGAAGGGTTGGAATTGAGGGGCCCATGTCAACCTAGTAGCTTCAAGATCGAACTCATGCGTCCTCACGGTTGTCCCATCAGACACATGTATATTTCTTGACGACGCCACCATCAAAAGATGAGAGCAAGGCCAATGATACCTACTAGGCCTCTCGCACTGACACCACCGTCTCTTAAGGTGCACCTCGAATGCACGACCACCATATGACATACCATCTCTTGTCGTCCCACCTGGCTCGTTGATTTGGTAGATCATATCGTAGGTGTTGAATAGCCTAACTTTCTGTGCCAAGGACATGCTTTGCAGTAACATCATCCACTCTTCAACCTTTGGTGGATATTCATTTTTTCACCAATCCACTTCACGGTTTCCTCTGAATACATCAGAAAATACTCATTAAACTTGAAGAAAGTATATTCCACTATTGCAGTCACCGGCAATGGGCGGGCACCTCTGAGCACATTGTTAAAACATTCGACCATGTTACTGGTCATGTCGCCATATCTCCAACCTCCTTCGTCATGAGCGCGTACCCACTTGTGTTTCTCTGGAAAATTTCGTGTTAAGAAATCTTTCCCTCCTTCGTTCGCAGCTTCATAGAGCTTGTCATAGCGAATGGTGAACGCACCAGTGGTGAAGGCCACGCAAACAAGGGTTAGATCCTTCCTCAACTCCTTGCTCTTACATGCCCTATAAAAGTTTGCCACGAAATGCCTCATGCACCATCGATGGTGAAGCTTTGGAAGTCCTGGAATAACAATGTCCATGGCTTTCAGTATGCCCTGGTGCCTGTCTGATATGATGCACACTTCTCTATCACCAATGACATTTTCCCTAACATGACACATGAACCACTCCCAGTTGTCTTGGTGCTCGAAGGGCAACAAACCAAATGCCACAGGCAACACATTTCAATGGAGGAGTGCGCCATTGCTACCATGATTGTGCCCTTGTATCGGCCGGTCAAGAATGTGCCATCAATAGACAAAACCGGGCGGCAATGCTTAAAGGCCGTGATGCATTGTCCGAAACTCCAGAAGGCACGGTGAAACACCCCATGACCATCATCCTCGACCACATGATACATGCCGGGGTTCCTATGGGCAATCTCTCCCAACAACCGCGGGAGGTGATTGTATGCTTCTTCCCAACTACCATACAACATCCTTAAAGCATTTTCCTTGGCCTTCCATGTCTTCCCATACTTGACTTTGTATCCAAACATTTTTTTTACCGTCGTCATGAGGAGCTTCACCTTCATGGTTGGATCACTTGATACTTCTTTCATTAATTTAAACCTGAGAAACTCAGACGTGAGTTGACGGTGTGTCTTAGGCTTATTTTTTTACTGTGGCTTGCACAAGTGAGTACACACACAACTTGTTAACACCCATTGCCCGGTTTTAATTCTTCTTCCATGGACCGCCCATGGGCATCCTTCTTTGTCACAATGGATGGAGTAACGCACTTTTTGGTCCGAGTGCCCAACAAGATATGGTCTATGGTTCCTAATGGCATAGTCACTTAGCCATACTTTGAAGGCCTGCAAACTCACAAAGTTCAACCCTTTCTTCAAGTAAGCATTCTCGTCTTCATCATCGTCCCTTGGTTCGCCTGGTTCCGGGCAATGTGTCGGCTGTATCGCCCTACTCATGCCACCATCAACTAACGCCTTGTGGGCCAGCCTGAGATCACGAAACAATGGAGTTCTTATTTCCAAACCGGTCACCCTGTGTGTATATGGTTCTCTCTCTCCGTGAATCCATCCACATCTAGTTCTTCCTCCGGACCATCATCTTTCGAGTCATACGCATATGCACGACCATAGGGGATCTCACGGTCCATGTCCTGCTGCCTGACAAACGCTTCCTAGTCACCGATGTCATTGCCATGAATCTCATCCTCTTGCTCATCATCATCACTGCATCCATCCTCTAGTGCAAGGCGAGCCCTTTCAAGCTTCCTAACTCTCTCCTCCTCTTGCGCCATCTTCTTGTTTTTGCATGCCATGTCTGCCTCACGCTTCCGTCGTTCCCTCTTCTCCTTCTCACGGCGCTCATTTCCATGAGTCTCATCCTCGTGCTTGTCATCATCATCATCACCATGACCACATTGGACATCACCATGACCATCATCATATTGTTCATTAACTTTTTCAAGAGCATGCCCAACAACTTCATTTTCTTGGCTAGGTGGCGGTTGGCTAGAAGTATTGGAGCCATAGACCTCGGCACTATCCACAACACGAGTCATACTTCTACTAGGGCTCATAGCATGACATGGGGAGGACACTTGGTGGTTCAAGTCAATATCAAGCCGCGGACCTTGCCCCTTCGTAGCAAACAATTCAAGTGACATGTCTTCCGAGGCCGCAACTTTACCCTTGTATATCCCCCAATGCAACTCGGAGATGATAGGCATATTCTTCAGTCGAGATTTTGTTCCCACTCCAACATCATACCTTCCTATTAATTCAACTTTATCATTGGGGTCCATCCAATTCAACTTATCTCTTACTTTATCAACAACCTCATCATAACTAGGACTTGTGTCGAATACCACCACTTCCTCATTGTCACTTGCAGTTTTGGTCACAAATGACGCTTTGTCCAAATAATGAACATTAACAAGTCTATCATCCATCTAAAAAGGACAACAAACAAGATGAATAAATGACAATTATAATGCATAGTTGCAAAAACTATGCAACTCTAATGAAGAAATGACAACTATATATTCCTAATGAGTTGTATCAAAAACAAATTAAAACTTATGTACTAAATAAATCATGTCATTTGCTTAACACATAACCTAACCCTAACCATCATATATATCAAATCCATCATTTGTACCCACAACATGCATATCCCATTACTACTACCACATCAACATATTAATTAAAAGCCATACAATACCAAAGGATTTGACTAAATCTAGAAACTAAGGTGCCACCTAGGTTTACATAATACCCCTAAAATAAAAAGAAATTACCAACAAAATTTAGGGATCTGGGGGAGATTACCTCAAACAACAAGGGAGAGAAAGATCCACAGATGAAAATCAAATTTGGAGCGGGATTTGAGTGAGCCTTGAGGTAGGAGAGAGAGGGGGGAGCTTTCCTTTGTTCTTCTTTCTCGGGATGGAAGATTGGGATTGGGGAGAGTGTGTGGGGTAGGCCCCACACACTTTCCCCGTGCCCACTTATCTCTCAGGGGGTAGACGCCAAGGTTCCCGGCGTCTAGGGTCGGGGTAGAAAATTGCCACGTCGGACGGTCAAACTGGCTAACCAGGGAGTTGGGCTAGGCCTAAACGCCGCTGTTCGCGGCGTCTTCAGTGCAAGCAGGACGCCGCGAATGTTGGCGTCTCGATTTGGGTCAGATCCGAAAAATGTTTCAAACATGGCTCAAATCGTGCTAAACTTTGAGAGATGGGTCAGAACAGTGAAAAAACCCAAAACCGACCCATGACAGTGGCCCCGGGCCGTGCCCGCGTTGCACCTTTCATGGACCCCCGAGGCAAGCCACCCGGATATGCGCCGTCGGGGCAGTTTTCACGTGCCATATTAGTTGGTACTCCTTCTTTATCAAAATATAAGATGTTTTTTGACACTATGATAGTGTTAAAAATAATCTTATATTTTGATACGTAGGGAGTATATTCTAAAGATGGGACTAATTGTTTGTAGTATATGGTAAGTCCATATCCCAAGTGAAAAATATAAATCACGCGATCCTTGTATTTGTCATTCCTTCAGCCACTTGTCAGTCGTAGCGAGGCCTTGTAGATTTCACTTGCTATTTGCATCCGTGAGCGATATGGACGTGGAACTTATCACTAGATTATATCGTTGTTTCTCCCATAAGTCTGCTGGTGGACCTAATTTTGGCCATAATAGATGCCTTCCATGAGCCCGTTGTGCGCTAGCTTTGGCAATTGCACTTGGTAATTAAGACAAAAATAATGTTACCCCTTCCAGTACACTTGTGCTATCTCCTGCGCAAGTTGCGAGTCTCAAGTGGCCGGGGCAACAACACGTACAGGCCAATATGTACACCACAACATAGTACAGCACATGCTGAAACAAACAAAAAAAAAAAAAAAAAAAAAAAAAAAAAAAAAAACAAAAAAAAAAAAAAAAAAAAAAAAAAAAAAAAAAAAACAAAAAAAAAAAAAAAAAAAAAAAAAACAAAAAAAAAAAAAAAAAAAAAAAAAAAAAAAACAAACAACCAAAAAAAAAAAAGAAAAAAAAAAGAAAAAAAAAAAAAAAAAAAAACAAACAAGAAAAAAAACAAAAAAAAAAAAAAGAAAAAAAAAAAAAAAAAAAAAAAAAAAAACGAACAAAAAGAAAAAAAAAAAAAAATAAAAACAAAAAAAAAAACAAAAAACACAACACAAAAACACCAAACAAACACCCCACCAAACCCCAACAACAAAAAACAAAACCAAAAAAAACACCACAAACCCAACAACCAAGAAACAACACACCCCAACCCAAACAACAACACCCCCAGAACAACCCCCCCCCCCCCCACCACCCACCACCCCAACCCCCCCCCGCCCAACCCCCCCGCCCCCCCCCCCCCTATTTCTCGGTTTAAATGGCCCAGTAGTTTGTGATTGCCTCCAACAGACGAAGCCAACAACTCTCTGCCACTCAATTGGGAATGGGTTCTTCGCATGTCTTGGGCACTACCACTACTCAATATAGCAACCTTCAGAGGGCTTACCAACTCTTGTTTTTCCATGTTCACCCGTTCTGGCTCCAGCTCCTGTATTTTGTGTCCATCTCCTTCTTTGGTTTCGTCATCCTCAAAGCCCTCCCCATGAAGACCAGCATGCCCATGGACCTGGACCTGATCTTCACGTCGGTGTCGGCGACGACCATATCGAGCATGGAGGCTGTGGAGATGGAGTCCTTCTCCAACCTCCAACTCCTACTCCTAACCCTCCTTATGCTTCTCGGCGGCGAGGTGTTCACTAGCATGCTTGGCCTGTACTTCACTTACGTAAAGTGCAAGAGAAAAGAAGCACAAGCACCCCATGTTGATGATGCCAAAGTCCAACCAGCGCCATCTAGCCTAGAGCTCACTGCTA
Organism: Thinopyrum elongatum; assembly: GCA_011799875.1. Classification (NCBI taxonomy): domain Eukaryota; kingdom Viridiplantae; phylum Streptophyta; class Magnoliopsida; order Poales; family Poaceae; genus Thinopyrum; species Thinopyrum elongatum. The sequence continues at coordinate 592,244,580 of CM022300.1, forward strand.
CCATCTGCGTAGACGACGGCACTGCACAGGACCATATGGAGCGAGGGTTCAAGGAGCAGCCCCGTTACGGCCGGGCCTTCCTCACCAGGCTGCTCCTGTTGATAGTGCTGGGCTATCACGCGGTGGTGCACCTCGCCGGTTACTCCCTCATGCTGGTCTACCTGAGCGTCGTGTCTGGCGCCAGAGCGGTGCTCGCCGGCAAGGGAATCAGCATGCAAACCTTTTCCATCTTCACCGTCGTCTCGACGTTCGCCAACTGCGGCTTCGTGCCGACCAACGAAGGAATGGTGTCCTTCCGGTCCTTCCCGGGCCTCCTCCTCCTCGTCATGCCCCACGTCCTCCTCGGCAACACGCTCTTCCCCGTCTTCCTCAGGCTGACCATCTGGGCTCTGCAGAGGGTCACCAAGAGGCCTGAGCTCGCTGAGCTGCGGACGATCGGCTACGACCACCTCTTGACGAGCCGGCACACAAGGTTCTTGGCTTTCACCGTGTCCGCGTTCGTGCTGGCGCAGCTGACGCTCTTCTGCGCCATGGAGTGGGGCTCCGACGGGCTGCGCGGGCTCACCGCCGCGCAGAAGCTCGTCGCCGCGCTCTTCATGTCGGTCAACTCGAGGCACGCCGGCGAGATGGTCGTGGACCTCTCAACCGTGTCGTCAGCCGTCGTGGTGGTCTACGTGGTCATGATGTACGTGACGTACCTCCACTCCATCCATTCTTTTTTTTTCTTTCGGCGAGAAACGTATCTCCATTCTCCATCCATTCTAGATAGTGATAACCAAACTGAACTCTCTCATGCCTTTTTTTACGGGAATATTCGCGGCCTCATGCTCGTGTTGATCGTGCCTACACACTATGAACAGGTACCTACCACCTTACACAACACTTGTACCACTGGAAGACAGTGACCAACAAGTGGGAACAGATCAGTACGACCTGCAGAAAACCAGAAGCATATGGCAGAAGCTGCTCGTGTCGCCCCTCTCGTGCCTAGCCATCTTCATCGTCGTCGTGTGCATCACTGAGAGGCGGCAGATCTCCGATGACCCCCTCAACTTCAACGTCCTCAACATCGCCGTCGAGGTTATCAGGTAATCGACTAATTAACAAAACGTAGAAGCAAATGACAATATATACTAGATGCCAACCTTGTGTGACCTGTGCATGCAGTGCGTACGGCAACGTGGGGTTCAGCACGGGGTACAGCTGCGGCCGGCAGGTGACGCCCGACGGTGCCTGCAGTGACGCGTGGGTTGGCTTCTCCGGGAAGTGGAGCAGGGAAGGAAAGCTCGTCCTCACAGCCGTCATGTTCTACGGCAGGCTCAAGAAGTTCAGCATGCATGGTGGCAAGGCATGGAGGATAGTATAGCATACACCTGCATCTTCTTTAATTAATGATCTCTCTTCAGAGTTCAGACAGAGACTAGCTACATCTCGCTCTAGGGTCTAGGCTGAACCCATCTGAACATATTCCCATTATGCCGAGTACCTGAATCTGCATGCGTGTCGATGGTCAGAACAAAGCGCTTTAAAAAAATAAAAATAAAACGGAGGTCATCCAAATTGGACGTGACTCTCAGCAATATCTCCACAAAATGTACCACTCCCTCCGTCAGGGAGTAGGAAATAGAAACACTGTGATCATGTATTGGCTCATAATCCATCGGTCCACATGTGACCGAACAATAAAAAATACGCTACTCCAAGAAAGACTCTTCAAGAAGGTCACGAATGCGCTAATGTTGTCGACAGGTCCAACCAAATCATCTTCCACAGAACAACTTCTAGAGTGGCAACAAAGTTGATGGCACTCGTGTATGCCAGCGCAGATTGAACTTGAGGGGGGAGTTGGTAATGATGAGGTGCCCGAGCACATCGCACTTGAGCACCTAAGCCTGGACGTTGGATAGGATGGTGTTGCTGAGCCCGCCACACCTGAGCGCCTGCCTGCGGATTACGGTCACGAAGAGCGGGGTTCCTGTGCTAGTGGAGGAGATGGGGGGGATGTGGCGAGGGTCCGAGACTAGGAGGGAGAATTTGAAGGTGAAGCAGTTGGAAGCACGGGTTAGAAAGCAGAGTGCATAGGAACCGGGATGAGCCAAGGTACGCGAGCACCCGTCGGGTTTGGTACGGGTGGAGCCCCCCCATACCCTTATCCGGTCCTCTTGATCTTACCCATCTCCCATACCCATACTTGCCAATGAGGACAATTCTCCATACTTGTCAACTGGCAGGGTAAATGGGCACCCGCGGGTAAAAATACCCACAATTGCAAAGGCTCAATTTGAGCAGCACATAGTCATAAACAATGTCATATAATCATAATTCATACGCAAAAACACATTATAACTTGATCACATACTTAAAACCAAGAGCACATCAAATACTGTAAAATAACATGAGTATATCATAAGCAACAACTAGTTCTAATAAACAACATCTCTTTCTCATAAACAACATCATATCAAAACAATAACACACAGTCATAAATTGAAGGTGTCAATTAGTCATAGTTTTAAGTTCACGAAGTCACAACAAAGTGTAGAGGTAGTTTGGTCGTACTTGTGAGATTTTATATGGATACATGATTACATGGTTGTACGGGTATGGGTTATACGATCCCATACCCGTACCCGCTCTACCCAATGTTTTCTTTCCTATTTATATACCAATGGATTAATTTTTGTCCCATACCATTATCCTAATGGGTTTTTTTCCCACCGGGTATGTGGGTAATAGGTACCAATTGCCATCCCTAAATTTGTTGCCGGCCTGTCAGCCATGAGTTGCACCTGGAGAAGAGAAATTCATTGATTCCGGTTTTCATTTTCGCCAAAGGACCAAAATTTGAAAACTATTTGAATTTGTGTATACTAGTAGAATTGCTGAACTATTTGAGAAAGACAATTATTTCAGTATGTAACGAAATTTATGAATTTTACAAATTTCTAATAAATTACACTCAAAGTGAGAGCCATGGTACCAATACATTAGGGCTGAGGAAAAATAGTACGGCGTTGCAAAGACAGAGTTCTATGGAGATTGTTTAAAAAAACAAAATATATATAAACTTTTAAAAATAAAAAATAAATCACAAATACATATGTATATTCTTTCAGTATGTATAAAATATCATCAACTAAATTGATTATTTGCATACTACTCAAAATAGAAAAAAAAGGCCCAAATACAACAAAGAAAAAGGCCATTTTACTTTGTGTATTTGTCTTTCTGTGTACATCATATATGAATATGTATGTTCATGATTTTATAAGTGTATACTACAAAACTATATGTCTAGACGTACTTAAAGAAAATTAGGTGCGGAAAAAGATTTTTTTTGCAGAAAAAATAATGAGCTCTATGGAGCTCCTATGCTTGCACTTTTTGTGAGGAAAACAATCAACCACATAAGGTCAAAAGGAAAACACGAAAATAAGAAAAAAGAAGACTTACTAGGTAGGCCAGAGAATATTAAATAATACAATGCCAATGTACCATTATCATTACAACTCAACTAGCTCAATCAATACCACGCCTCCGGCGTGAGGAAATTTTTTGTTACAAAACAGAAAAAAGGTTGAAGGTGTGGAAATTCGAAAATCAAAATTCATGAAACCTAACTCAGCCAGGAATGGTTACAAACAACACAACAAGGCTAGGTTTTAATCTCAAAAGTTGGCAACCTCATCAATCCTACCTTGCCTAGACCGACGGCGATCAATCCCAAGTGGAAACTGCATATACCTCACAATGTTCATATCTTTCAGTGGAGGCTCACCACGGAATCCTCCTGATCAAAGCAGTTCTAGCCAACCGCCGCATCCGATAAGGATGGCTGGTGCCTTGCATGCCATCATGGGTGCATAGAGAATATTCTACACCTTTTGACTTGATTCAGAGGTTCGAAACTAGTATGACGTAAGCTTGAAGTTTCAAATTTGATCGATTATGCCCACGCAGTGGATCTGTCGGGCTCGGGCAGTGCTTGAGCACCTCCTTGATAACCAACCACAACCCATGTTGTATTCCTGGAAAGTTGGTGTTCGAGAAGTCAACACAGTCGCCCTGTGTCGATCCTAGCAATTGCATTAACTGTGGCAAGAACTAACAGTCCATAGGCTGGAGCGGAGGGTCCAATTAGATTGAACAAACCTGAAGCAAGATTCAATGTTTGTTAGCCTTAATTTTGATTCCGCGTATTTGTATGTTTGAGTTTTCCATGTATTTCAGTCTAGGGTGTGAAGTGTCCAATGAAGCTTCAACTGTACGCGTGGAGGAGATGACATGTTAGGCTGCCTTGCGATGCGGCGAGCAGGACGAGATGTCGATGGCGTCGCGCGATACGGAAACGCCATGAGATGCTGGAAGATGCGACGATGGCCGGAGCATGATGGGCTGCGCGTTCCGGTTGTGCCGAGCAGCCAAGTCATAGTTAGTTAGAGCATGTTGAGGTTGTTATCTGCACTGTGCGTTGCTTGCTAGACAGGAGGTGTCGCCGTCGAGAAGGAGCTACTAGAGCGGTGTCTGTGGACGTGTTTGTAGTGCATGTAGGTGACTAGTTAGTGCATGAAATTAGTTGGGTTAGTGGCCGCGCGTGGTGGTCGGGTCAGTACATGCATCTAAGTCTCTCTTGTACAGGCTATTTAAGTCAGAACAGATGAATAAGAAAAGGTCGTCAGGGCAGGAGAAACAATGTAGCCACAGTGGGCACCAAGGAAATGACTCTCGGCAAATCTATTGTGTCTTCTCCTTGGTGTATGTATGTGTGTGTGCATTGTTCAGGAAATCGGTAACTGGTAGCTGCTCGGTCGGCTTGGGAGTAGTGATTAATCGGTGAATCGGCTATTAACTGGATTGATCGGTCGACCATTAATGAGTAGATTAAATAGGAATTGCCAACATATATCTAGTTTTTTGTTGTAATATACCATACTCTCGTGCTCTCAGCTCTGTAATGTACCAAAATATGCTATTGTTTGGTCGAACCCTATCTATTGAGGAGTGAGAGGTGCATGGGAGGGGTTACATGGAAAAAATTTGGGCTTTGGTTGCCCACAAGTTAATGGGCCAGCAACGATTAATCGTCCTAACAACTGATTAATCGGTCTAACGGGCCAATTAATCGGCCTGACAAGTTAACACGATGAGTAAGTGCTATTCGATTCGGTCACCCTACAATCAGCGATTAACTTGCCCGTTAACTTGTTAATCGGACGATTTCTTGAATAGTGTGTGTGTAGAGTTTCTCACCATATGTGTGTGTGTTCATGAGAGAACAAGAGAAAGTTGTGTGAGGCAACAGAGAAGGAAGAAGTGGAAGGAGCTGCAAGAGGCAGCGTCAACAGTTGGTACAAGAGCCTTGCCGATCCGCTGTGGCGGCGGCTGCGTGGCGGACTCCATGTGAGGTGGAGATTAATGGCGCAAGGTGAACGTCGTTGGTAGCGCGGTGCCATTGGATACCAGTTGCGGTGCAATGCCGCAAGATGATGATGGCACGGTAACTGGCGTCATGAAGGCATCATCCACGTCAAGAGGTAGCTGCTGCGTGCGGCAAGACGGCATGATGATTGGCACTGCGAAGGCGTCATCCTTGAGAAGATGGTACACTGAGACCAACGCTGCGATAGCGTCGTCCACCACAAGGAACTGCTGGTGATCCGCACTGAAGATCAATCAGCGAATCAAGATTAGGCGGTGAATGTTAGCCTTAATTTTTATTCCTCATATTTGCATGTTTGAGTTTTGCATGTAGTTCAGTCTAGGGTGTCAAGTGTCGGATGAAGCTTCAACTATACGCGTGGAGGAGACGAGATGTGAAGCTACCGTGCGATGTGGCGAGCACGACGAGATGTCAATCGTGTCGTGCGATAAGGCAACGCTATGAGATACTGCAAGATGCAACGGTGGGCGGAGCGTGACGAGCTGCTCGTTCAGGTTGTGCCGAGCGGCCAAGTCATTGTTAGTTAGAGCATGTTCAGGTTGTCAGCTGCACTGTGCCTCGCATAGTCGCATGCTAGACAGGAGGTGTGGCCGTCGAGAAGGAGCTACACGAGCGGTCTACGCGGGTATGTTTGTTGTGCATGCACATGCAGGTGATTAGTTAGTGCATGAAATTAGTTGGGTTAGTGGCCGTGCGTGGTGGCCGGATTAGTGGGTGCGTCCAAGTCTCTCTTGTACAGGCTATTTAAGTCAGAACAGATCAATGAGAAAAGGCCGTGAGGGCAGGAGAAACAATGTAGCTATGGTGGGTACCAAGGAAATGACTCTCGGCAAAGCTATTGTGTCTTCTGGTGTATGTGTGTGCGTGTGTAGAGTTTCTCACCATATGTGTGTGTTCATGAGAGAACAAGAGAGAGTTGTTTGAGGCAACAGAGAAGGAAGAAGAAGTACTCCCTCCGTCCCAAAATAAGTGTCTCAACTTTGTACTAACTTTAGTACAATGTTGTACTAAGCTTGAGACACTTATTTTGGAACGGAGGGAGTAGGTGCTACAAGAAGCAGCGCCAACAATGTCAGTGCCTCCTTCCTTGTTCATGAAAGTAATGGCTTCAGCTGCAGTACGGAGAGCTACAAAATGGGCATTTTATAGCCTCAAGGTGCTTCATTTACCCCAATGTTGTTGATGTGCTGACAATGGAGGCTCTTACCATGATGGATGGATTCCATCCGGCAAATTCGACAGGTCTCCAAATGATCAAGGTGGAGTTAGATCCGATTGAAGTTGTCAACCAATGTACAGGCCAATCTCAGTGGTGGGACGTTGCATCGGCGATTTTTGTAGATCGTGTGGGCATAGCATCAACGATTGGAAATGTAGGCTCTATGTACACGGAAAGTGAACATGGTGGCACATGAGCTAGCTAGTTCTACTTTCCACAATAAACTCTCTTACTCGGAACGATGAACCTAAATTGCTTATTAGGAAAACTAGTGGATGATGTAACCGTGGTTTAAGTCAATAAAACTAGCCATGATGTTGGTCCTAGAAAAACTCACCCCAACGATGAGATGATTTTCTAGTGTTCTTCTGCAAAAGAAAATGTCAGGGCCTTGTAACATTTCAACTCAAAGGTACTCCTAGGCAGGTTGAATTATGGTGTCCTAACCCTGAATTATAAAAAAAATGGGGCTAATATCATCAAACAGTACAGATCAAGCTTCCTCAAAGGTCACACCAACGACATACATACACTAGTGCAGAACCGGGCTTTAGCACCGGTTCATTAGGCCCTTTAGTGCCGGTTCTGTAACCGGCACTAAAGGGTGGAGACTAAAGCCCCCCCCCCCTTAGTACCGGTTCAACACGAACCGCCACTAAAGGGCCACCATGTGGCACGAGCCAGCGCCGTGGGCTGGGAGACCTTTAGTACCGGTTGGTAACACCAACCGGTACTAAAAGGTTTGGGTGGTTTTGGGTTTATGATCTATTTTTCCTTTAATTTTTTGTTTTTCATTTAATTCTTTTTCATTTGCTGGTATTTTACGATACTACATATTGTACACGTTATGCATATATATAAATAGAATTTCTCGTAGAACCAATCATATATATATATCATCGAATGTCTCGCACGACCATTCACACATACACATGTATATATGCAATTTGGTATATACAATTTCTCCTACATGGAGGCATTACTGCAGTAGCGGGTAATGGAATTCTCCTTTGGGATCTATGACCTGGTCGAGCAAAAATCCCGCTATTTCCTCTTGAATTGCTCGTACGCGATCCGTTGGTAGGAGCTTATCCCGCATCTCGTTGAACTTTAAAGAAGGAGATGAAATATGCATGTATTAGTTGTGTGTATATATATTAGATATCGATAATGATGTAAAAATTGTGAATAGTGTTCTGGCAAACGTACCCATATCTGTCTATCAGATCTGTTCCTTTCGGACGCCATCATGCGAATGTTCTCGCAAACGTAGTATGCACATAAATCAGTCCCCCGCGTCTGCTTCATGGCCTTTACGAGAATAGAATTCAATCAGATAATAATTAATCAAGCATGATAATTAATGGTATTGAAATTAGAATTAAAGAGATGGTAGCTAGCTAGTACTACTTAATTAATTACCTTAGGTCGATACCATTTCACCTTTTCTTTCCAAGTGCCTGGAACCTGTTTGATGAACTTTTCCCAAGCCCTGCCCGCCGACAAAGAAAATGAATAAATGAGTTATTAATTAGTTGATATCAGGAAATGACGAACTAAAGAGGCCGACATATATAGTTCGATAATGATTGAAATTACCTGTTGACTATCCCCTTCACGATTTCGTACTCAGTAACTGGTTTAAGTAGTGAGTCAAGTACTTCAACTTTTCCATCTTCAACTTGAATGATAAACAAGATCCAGTGGAAACTGCATGCGCACACATTTGCATGTATAAATTAAGCGGGCATGTGACTAACACTCATCAACTACCCTAAACCCTATACACTTATTAACATCTAGCTAGTAAGCAAAAACAGAATTTGTAGTACAAGACAGTGTGAGACTCACCCGAAGTTGTAAGGAAGTAGTATATCTCGATTGGTATTTAGGAGCTTCAAAAACTCTAGCAAGCTTTTCTCTGTGTCTTTTCGTTCCCATGGACACGTCCATATCTCTTCATTAATGGTATTTGGGTCAATAAACCCAATGCCATAGCGTCCAGCTATTTTCATTTCATAGATCTTCACCCTACATAATACCACAGAAAAGAATATAGTGAGGATAATTACAGGTAATGATCAACGAGCACTACAGCTAGCAGCTTGAGACTTAAATTACAGAAAGAAATCACTTACAGACAATAGCAACTGACGATAGATTTGTCGAGTGCGTCTTGATTGAATAACTGAAACAGTTCTGTAAACTCAACATACAGATCTTTCCCATGGTAGTAATACTTTGGCTTGACTTTCACCATGAGGGACTCTCGATTGGTAGTATTTGCAATTTTCATGTACCATTCATGCAATTCATACATTCTCGTTGAGAGCTTCTTGACCTCCTCAGGCTTGACCATAGGTTCGCCGCGGGCATATTTCCGTTTTATGTCCTCCTCTCTAATCATATCCATGGGCTCGATCTCTAGGAGTTGATAAACAGTGATACCGGCCTCTTCAGCCATCCTTCTATGAGCGTCGGTTATTACCAGCTGATCGGCGCCGGTACTCGCATGTGTTGGTACAATGAGCGGGGGGGTCGATTGAACCGCCTGTTCTCCCAGCTGGGGAACAGTTTTCCCGCTTTTTTTGGCAGCTGCTTGGCTGGAGCTCGAGCTCGAGCTCGAATCCTTCTTTTTTTGTGCTTGATATGCCTTCCTGATTTGGCGCTCATAGTCTGAGTCAATAGGCTTGGGAGCTGGTGGTTCAGCCTTACGAATAAAGTGGTCAATGACATGCTCAGGTACTGTCTCCTTTGGCGGCGGTGGCGGTTTGGGTCCAAAATGGGCCCTCAATTGGGCTTGCACTTCGGCTTCGTTTTCCTCCTCAGTCAGGTCGTAAGGCCTCTTCGGAAGAGGTGTGAGGCTTGGACCAAATTGGAATCTCTTGCCTCCTGTACCTGTACTTGTACCGCTAGCCACCATAGCTGCGGCGGCTCTCTTCCGCTGTTGCTTAGGCGGCGTAGCCCGCTGAGGCGGCGGAGACGGCTGACGCGGTGCCTGACATGGAGGAGGAGGAGTGGGATGACGCGTTGCTGGACTTGGAGGAGGAGGAGTGGGCTGACGCGGTGCCGGACTTGGAGGAGGAGGAGTGGACTGACGCGGTGCCGGACTTGGAGGAGGAGGAGTGTCCTGACGCGTTGTCGGACTTGAAGGAGCAGGACTCTGCTGAGGCGGTGGCTGATGACTTGGAGGAGCGGGAGTCTGCTGACGCGGTGGCGGACTTGGAGGAGGAGTCCACTGACGTGGTGTCGGTGGCCTTGGAAAGATGATGCAATCATTTCTCCATAGAATGATACGATGTATGGCCTCTCCCAGTGTGTGCTCGTCGTCACCTCCAGGAATGTCAAGCTCTAGCCCCGAATATTGTGCCACCACTTCATCAACCACGACATGAGCATAGCCAGCTGGAATCGGGTTGCAATGGAAGGTTGCTTCAGGGGGATTTGTATAAGCAACGACGTCCGCCACCTTCCTGGATATGTTCTTCATTTTGTAGTGTAGCTCACAATTAGTGTTTTCCATGATGTCATCCATAGGGTATCTATCCAGCAGTGCCTCGCCTGGGGAGGAACACACGCTGCTTCTCGGCATGGATGGGACGGTGCTATCCAATGCTGGATCCGCTAGCTGCTGCCGCTGCTGAGACCCCCTTTCCTGGCTAAGTGAGTCGATCTGCTACTGCCGCCGCTGGAATTGGAGTGCCAACTCTGCGTGCGCTGATTCTAGGCCTTGAAGGCGTTCTGCATCATGCTTCCTCTGCTCCTCCTCCAGCTTCCTCTTCTTCTCCTCCTCCATCTTCTCTCTCGCATGGCTTCTGTAGTCGGCGTTCCAGTCCTCAAACCCCTCATACCACGGAACAACGCCTTTGCCTCGTGTTCTTCCCGGGTGTTCAGGATTTCCCAGGGCGCGCGTAAGCTCGTCGTTCTCTCTGTTGGGCGTGAACACCTCCGTTCGAGCCTCTTCTATTGCAACAAGTAGTTTGAGGTCCGCTCCTTTAAGACTTACCTTCTCCAAAACCTTGCCTGTCTTTGGGTCCAACGTCCCCCCATGCGCATAGAACCAAGTCCTGCACCTGGGGGGCCAGCTCAATGTAACTGGAATGACCCCTGCATCCACCATCTGTTGCTCAGCCTTATCCCACTTAGGCCGGGCCAGCGCGTAGCCACCTGGCCCCAGCCTATGGTAATGCTCCTTTTTCGCGGCATTGAGCTTGTTTATTCTCGACCGTTCCTTAGCTAATTCCGATTCCTTGAATTTCACAAAAGCGGGCCAGTGATCCCTTTGCTTCTCCAGTGTTCCCGGGAATTCTGGAGTCTTCTTTCCTCCTTCGACGTACTTGGCCCATATACTTTTCTTGTGGTTGTTGAATGCAAGCGCCATCTTCCTAAGAGCAGCGTCCTTGGCTTTCTGCACATCTGCATCTGTGAAATGATCTGGTAGGGTGAAATGTGACATGAGAGATTCCCAAAGCAGATCTTTTGCTCTTTGGTCAACAAAAGTAAGATCTGGACGTTCCTTTGCTTGCTATTTCCATTCTTGAATGGAGATCGGGATTTGGTCCTTCACAAGAACTCCGCACTGACGAACGAACTTGCCCGCATTTTTCTTAGGCTCGCTTAGTTCGCCATTAGGTTTGATGGCATCGATGTTGTACTTTACGCCATCCTTCAACTTTTTGGCCGGGCCTCGCACTGTCCTGCTGCCTGTAGAAGATTTGCTTGATCCGGAGGGCTGAAAGAAGAAAGATCGATTCGTTAATATATATACAAATCATTTAAAACATGTGATGATCACCAGATGCCTGCTTATATAAATATACCTCGCCGGTCTTTGTTATTTCAAGATCAACATTTTCTTCGTCATCATAATCATAGTTCTGGACTTCATCTATTCGTTCGTCTTCATCAAATATCATACCCTCACCGGTAGGGTTCAGATATTGCGAGCCGTCATCTTCTTCAAACTCATCTGGGCGCGAGCGTATGATGTTGAACAGGGCCTCCTCTCCTTCTCTGCCGGTATTGTCCATAGCTTTTATTTCACTAATCCAGAAGAAATATAAAATAATTTAGTATTCAAATTAGAATGCATGCACGCAATCAATAAGGAAAAACTGAATCATAGTACATAATATGCATCATCGAATATAATCTCGAATACATCGTCTCGAATATTATCGAATAATATATATAATCTCGAATACATCGTCTCGAATATTATCGAATAATATATATAATCTCGAATACATCGTCTCGAATATTATCGAATACATCACTAGCTAGCTAATATAGATCGAATACTATCGAATAATCTAGTTCACTCGCGGTTCCTGAGGCACGGGCGGTGGACACCCAAAGAGAAGGAACCATCACAGGATCATAGCTCGGGTGAGATCCCCGAAGAACCTGCCAGGTATTGGAGAACCTGACGTCCAACGCAGCCATTTAGTGACGGACGTGCTCGTCCTCCTCCCTGACACGGCGACGTACCACCTCCGGCGGGGCCGGCTCCCTCTGCACCGAAAGTGGCCCACGCGAACGCCACCAAAGGAGCTCCAGGTCGACGACGGGACCCGGGGCCGGGTTCCTCATCAAGCGGCGAGCCCCTGAAGGTAGCACCTCCCAGTGCCAGCCCGGCAGAGCCCAGTCCCGGACATGGCTCCTCTAAGGCAGGACGTCGTCGCGAACGGGTCGACGGTGAGGATGCGGGCCGGGCATCGTTGACGTCGAGAACAACTTGAAACGACGAGTGGTGGCCGGAGGCCACGGCAATGGCGAGCGGCGGCGACGGCTCTGTTCGGTGGGCTCCTGAACGAGCGAGAGAACAAAAGAGAGGGGAACGAGAGGGAGCTAGGGTTTGTCCGCTGGGTCGAGGGGGGGTGCTCTTATCCGCCACGTCGAGCGCGGCGTCGCGCTGTCAAGCAGAGCGAGGGGTGGGGGTCGGCAGGCGTGGGTGTGCGCGCGCGGTCGACAGCAGCGCTGGCGGTGAACAGAGGAGGGAGACGAGGTGGGGAGTGGGCTGGGCCGGTTGTTTGACTAGAGCCCAGCCATAGTGGGCCCCTTTTCCATTTTCTGTTTTTGTTTTCTGTTATCTCTTTCTTTTTTTGTTTTGTCTTTTATTTTATTCCAAAAGACTTTTGCAAAAAGAAATATAAAACAATTTAGTATTCAAATTACAATGCATGCATGCAATCAATAAGGAAAAACTGAATCATAGTACATAATATGCATCATCGAAAATAATCTCGAATACATCGTCTCGAATATTATCGAATAATATATATAGTCTCGAATACATCGTCTCGAATATTATCGAATAATATATATAATCTCGAATACATCGTCTCGAATATTATCGAATAATATATATAATCTCGAATACATCGTCTCGAATATTATCTAACATTAATATATCTATTTCATCTATAACTAAAAGTATAAAAAAAACTAATTCATCTAACATTTCTATCTAGCTAATTCATCTAATTCATCTAACATTTGACATTAATCTAACATTTCTATCTAATCATCTAACATTTGACATTAATATATCTAATTCGATCATCTAATTAACAATTTGACATTAATCTAATTCATCTAGCTAGCTAAAACTTTGACATTAATCTAACATTTATATATCTAATCATCTATAACTAAGAGTTAAAAAACTATTCATCTAACATTTCTATCTAGCTAATTCATCTAATTCATCTAACATTTGACATTATCTAACATTTCTATCTAATTCATCTAACATTTGACATTAATATATCTATATTCGATCATCTAATTAACAATTTGACATTAATCTAATTCATCTAGCTAGCTAAAACTTTGACATTAATCTAACATTTATATAGATCTAATTCATATAACATTTCTATAACTAAAAGTATAAAAACTAAAACAAAAACAGAAAATAAGTAAGAAAAATGTGTGTGTGTGTGTGTGTGTGTGTGTGTGTGTGTGGTGTGTGTGGTGTTGTGTGTGTGTGGTTGCGTGCGTGCGTGTATGTGTGTGTGGTGTGTGTGTGTACGGGCGGGCTCGATCGATCGAGGGCGCGGCCATGGCGCAGGGGGCTCACAGTGGGGCGATCGGGCCAGCGACGGGGGGCGGCGACGGGGCGGCGGCATACGGGGCGGCGACGAGACGGCGACGACGGGGACGGGCTGGGGCGGCGACGGGGACAGCGACGGCGCGCAACAGGGGCGGCGACGGGGACGGCGCGGGACGGGGGCGGCATACGGGGCGGCGGCGATGTCGAAGCAGAGGAGAGGAAGTGGGAGATGAAACTGCAAAATTTTAAAGTGTTGTTTATATAGGATGGACCTTTAGTACCGGTTGGTGGATCCAACCGGTACTAAAGGACTATTTTGGCCAGGCCAAGCGGCGGGAAGCGCACCCTCTTTAGTACCGGGTCGTGGATCCAACCGGTACTAAAGGGGCCTTTAGTACCGGTTGGATCCACGACCCGGTACTAAAGGGGGTGCGCTGCCACCCGCGGTGCTCAAAGTTTAGTCCCACCTTGCCGAGCGAAGGGCAGCCGCACTGGTTTATAAACCCAGCCGCGGCTGCTCCTTCCAGCTCCTCTCCAAAGCAGGATTCTAGGCCTAAACTGTTGCGCTGCCCTGTGGGCCTATTGGGCCTTGCGGGCATGCATCCTGGCCCAACTACAGGTTGGTTTTCTAGTCGTATGCAGGCCGCTGTGGCCCAGTAGGCGGGCTTTTTTTTATTTTGATTTTTTTTCTGCTTTATTTATTTTCTTTTATTTATTTGTGAGTTATTTTTGGCTGTATTTAGAGTTTCTTTGTGAATATTTTTGCTTTAGGTACAAAAAATTACAAACTTTCTGTTAGTGCCAGTAGTTTTCAAATTTGAATAGTTTAAATTTGAATTATTTGAAATTTGTGTGAATCACTAGCTTGTGAATAACTTTGCTTTAAAAATAGATTTTCTAGTGATTCTTTTTTCTTATGTTATCATTATATTCAATTTGGTAATACTTAGGTTATTTAAAAAAATGAAATGCCGTTGTAATAGCTGAGTTTTCGTCCGAAACCCTGGGTTTATTGTCCATTTTGTACACGAAGTGCATCCAGTTTTTGCCGTAACCCTCCCTACTTTTTTGCACATGCTATGTGGGTGAAATGATGATACCATGCCAATTTTCAACCTTTTCAGAGTTCATTTGTAGTGCTTTTCATTTTCAGGGTCATTTAGCCCAAAAAAATTAGTAAATACATGAAAAATAGCAAATGATGTCAGAAAGGGTTCAAAGTTGATGACGTGGCTTTGAATGGTGCATACTGAACACACAAAAAGTCTGAAGTTGTAATAAGTTTAAAAAAATGAAATGTCTTTGTAACAGATGAGTTTTCATCCGAAACCCTGATACTTCTAAAGAGATTGCCATTTTATACACGAAGTGCATCAAGTTTTTCCCGTAACTCTCTCAACTTTTTGGCACATGCTATGTGGGTGAAATGATGATACCACTACTGGAATCTGGGTCTTTGCCATCTGCCAGCTCTTTGCCGTCTGCCAGCTGATGGCAAAGAGGCTCTTTGCCGTCTGTCTTCTCAAAGCAGACGGCAAAGAACCAGCTGATGGCAAACAGGGTCTTTGCCATCTGCGAGCTCTTTGCCGTCCGCCAGCAGACGGCAAAGAGTTCTTTGCCATCCGCCAGTAGACGGCAAAGTCCAAAGTGGACCCCATGGGGGTACTGCACTGGGTAGGTCACACGGGCCACTTCTTTGCCGTCTACCAGCAGACGGCAAAGATTTCTTTGCCGTCTGCCAGCAGACGGCAAAGAGGTAAGAGGGGCCCACAGTTTCACAGCGGTGGCCGTCTAACGGTCATCCTCGTTGCCGTCTGCTGGCGGACGGCAAAGAGGAAAAAAAACAGACGGCAATGCGGGGGTTTAATTTGGCCCCCCGCGCGCGCGCCCTCCTCCATCTCTTTCTCCCGCCTCCCCACCCTCTGCCTCCCGCACGCGCGCAGGCCGCCGCCGCCGCCGCCCCCTCCCGCGCAGGCCGCCGCCGCCGCCCCCTCCCGCACAGGCCGCCGCCGCTGCCGCCCCCTCCCGCGCAGGCCGCCGCCGCCGCCCCCTCCCGCCCCTTCTCCTCCTCCCCCGTTCCCTGCCCCCTCCATCCTCCGTCCCCTCTCCTCCACCCCTCCGCCTTCCTCACCCCCTCCGCCCCCCAGTCGCCCCCTCCCCCCTCCTCCCTCCGCTCCCTCCCTCCTCTACCCCTCCTCCCCCCTCCTTCCTCCCTCCCCGTCTGCGTCCAGCGCGAGGAATTCTCCTTCCTCCCTCCCCCCTCCTCCGCCCCTCCCTCCGAGTCCCTCCTCCGCTCCTCCTCCCATCCTTTTCCCTCCCTTGTACTCCCTCTCCTCCGGGCGCGCCCTCCCCCCCCTCCACCAACCGGGGCCCCCTCCCCTCTCCCACCACCGCGCCCCCTCCCCTCCTCCACTGCCGCTGCCGGGAGCCCATCCCGCTGGTCCCTTTCTCTCCTTCTGCCCATGCTCCGGTTGTTCGGTTCCTCCCTTACTCGCGGCCCCTCTTCCTCCTCTCTCCCTCTCTCCCAGCTCTCCTGCTGCTGCGGCTGCGGCTCTACTGCTCTGCACGCCGGCTCCTGCTCCGGGCTCCGTCCTTCCCTTGCCCCTGGTCCTCCGCGACTCTGCCTGTCCCGCCACGCCTCTGCCGCAAGCCGCAGCCGCCTCTGAAGAGGCGATTGGTAATGACAGACTCACTCACTACTCACAGACAGGAGAATATTTGCATGGTGCATGTGCTACAACTGACTGCTACTACGGCCGTTGCTGTTGTTGTTAAAATTTTTGTAGATTGAACTTTTTGATCTGCTGCTATAATGTTAGTAATTTGCTACTGTAGTACTGCGTATCGTTGTTGCTACTGACCAAATAATTACTGAGCGAGAAATCTTTGAAAGGTTTGATGATGATGCTATTATTATCGCTTTCAAGACATAGATTTCGCAAAGGAACTCTTACCTCGTCGTAGTAACACGTTTTCAACTTGGTACATGTTTAATTGTTTCACTGATGTTTATGTCTTCTCTCATGAAATTCAACCGGACCCTGACCCTCCACCCTGATCGACACCCTGATCGACCCCGACATACTACATCCTCCTCCCTGATCGACACCTACACACACCCTTACACCACACTTACCCCGACCCTGCCCCCGACCCGACCCCGACTGGGTCATATTTTGTGAATTAATGAGTTAGGTCCGTATATTTTTCATTTTGTTATGCAACCATCATATATATTTTGTGTTAATCAGGTGATTAAAATGTCAGTTGTTTCTCGCTGCAAGGGTGTGGTGTTTGAACGACCCGACTCCCCGTCGCGTTTCGCGAGCTCCCGCCCCTGCTTTCCTTTTAATGTCGGTTATTCAACTTTTTTATGTTATACTAATGTCGTTTACTTGTTTGTCATTGGCAGGTGTTGACAGGAATGGTGGCAAGGGTCCAGGAGCGCTCCGAGCCTCGTGCGAGCGCTCCTGGAAGGGGTGCTTCCATGATTCCATCCAGCCCGGTCCCCCATCCGGAGAGCGCTGCTAGACAGTATGCAGTCAGCAACCGGCGGGCCCTTCTTCTTCTTCGGCCGGCAGAGGTCGGGGGAGGACGAAGTAGGCTGCTAGAGGTGGACGTGGCAAGCGGGAGAGGTAGGAAGGCTGCTATGCCTTCCTCGCCGCCACCCCTATCTGATTCACACCACCACAGGACCGCCTCCGTCTGACGTGGACCCAATCTCGGACCTCCGTCCCATGAAGCCTCCGGTCGTCGATTCTTCGCCCACCAAGACTCGGGCGCGGATCTCGCCCCCACCAGACTGGGGTCGCTGATCCTTCGCGCCACCAGACTCTGGGCGCCTCTCCTTCGCCCCACGTGAGTCCGGTCCCAGAGTCTTCGTCCCAGAAGACTCCAGTCCCGGAGTCTTCTTCGCACGAGACTCCAGATGCTAGTGGCCCTACTGATGATAGCGAGGACACCTTCTCTGATGATAGCTACAGCGAGGGCGAGATGGTTGACAAGGGCAAGAAGGTCTACCAGCGTGGCGGTACAAAGCTCCCGCCCGTGCCGACGACCCCCGACCAGAGGTGGTTGATACAGCCTAATGGGTTGAAGTAAGTGAATTTACTCTTTTTTAACCTTTTGCCTTCATGTTTCTTCAAATTAATATCTAATGCATTGGCCTTGACATACTGCAGGGGCTGGGTACACCCCCGTGGTGTCCGCAGGCCAAACCAGGTCCTTGGTGTGCTTTGCCGGCAGAAATTCCCTGGGTGGGTCACGTTGCCCGGTGAGGGTCAGGTTCCACAGCTAGCACTTAGCTGGGAGCTGTACGAGGCTGCCCCGGCCCCGCCGGGGGAGATGGTCGCCGGTGTCGAGTGCGAGACGGTGGCCGACATTGTGTTCCGTCGGTTCTGGGTAATTTCTCCTTTACAGAATTAAAGATCAACAGTACGTAGTGATTTTACTAATCAGCGTTGTCTTGTTTGACTGCAGACCTTCTACAGGATTTCAGATGGAGAGCAGGAGGCTGCGGCTTCGGTTGTCGATGTCGAGTGCAAGCGCCTACTTAAGAACTTACGGCACGAGGCTCGGCTGCAGGCCGTTCGAGACTACTACGCCTCGAAGGGTATTAGGAGGGCGAAGAAGAAGTGTCGCGGCAAGTTTCTGACTAAGGAGAAGTACATGCTGGTAATTACCTATTCTTCAGGCCTTGAACTTAGTTCTCTTGATTTGATTCGTAGGCGTAGCGCTGAAATTTCTCTTGACTAACTTAGGTGCCCCCGAGATGGTGTGCGGATAGGATGGACTGTTGGGAGGCGTTGGTGGATGAGTGGTGCTCTCCCAAATGGCTAGTCGAACACCAAAGGGCCAAGGATAAGCGTGCCCAAATGGTTGGTGTGCCACACCATCAAGGGAGCTCCGACCTGTTTGAGTACGGGGGTCACTGGGTATGTGGTTTGCTTCATGATTCATGCAATTTCATTCTACATGATAGCATTTTTCCTTGGATATAATCAATAATGCTTACTTAGTTAAAAAATGGCATAACTACCTTGTATCTCATAATGACCTAAACTTCGTTTAGCTCGTTCATTTATGACATAATTAGCTCTAAAATGACATAATATCGCTTTAGTTAGCTAAAAAATTGCATAACTACCTTTGAAGCTCAATAATGACGTAAATAATCTTAGCTTGTTAATTTATGACATATTAGCTCTAAAATGACATAATAACCTAAGATAGCTCTATAAAAATGCCTAAATATGCTTTAGTTAGCTAAAAAGGCATAACTACCGTGTATAGCTCAATAATGACATAATTAGCATTTTTGGTCAAAATGGGCATAATAATCTTGGTTACCTCCAAAATGACCTAAACTTAGCTTTTTTCCTCAAAATGACATTAATAACCTTACTTAGCTCCAAAATGACCTTATTTTCACATGCAATTTCAATCTTCATGCTAGCTTCAGCCCTTTACTAATATTTTGTTCCTCTCTCTCATGCCCCACAACAGAGCCCGTGCCAATCTGTTCACCTCTATGGCATGGCCCATGTTGCCCCGTACAGAAGGCCAAGGCATTCTCGAGTTCTGACCTAGATCATCCGAGACCTTCACCACATCTCCTCCCCGCAACAAGCTCGTGAGGTACAGAGACGATGGAAGGCAAGAAAGGGGAGGACTTTAACCCAGCCAGGATCCTTTTGATACAGAGCTGG
The DNA here is from genome assembly GCA_011799875.1 of Thinopyrum elongatum. Classification (NCBI taxonomy): domain Eukaryota; kingdom Viridiplantae; phylum Streptophyta; class Magnoliopsida; order Poales; family Poaceae; genus Thinopyrum; species Thinopyrum elongatum. The sequence continues at coordinate 592,264,004 of CM022300.1, forward strand.
TTAGATATCTGGTGTGGGGAGGTCCCATGGCTCGATAGCCATTGGTGATGGACTGATACGTTGTCCTAAGACTCTCACATCAGTCAAGAAGCGCAGAGTAGCTCTGATCCTGAGATCATGCCTCGGCACGGCCATCGGAGCTCGCCATGGCGGTTAGTTATACAGACTCGGATACCTTTCCTATCCATTACATTGTGTGTTGCGTCCGTCGATGATACAATGCTACGAGGAGTGTGTTTTGCAGGCTGCTCTTGAGAAGAGAGAGCAAACACCAGACGCTTTTGGAGCGGGCAAGAAGGCAGGCGAGGAGAGGGAGAGGGAGCTGAGGAGAGGACGGCCAGCTGTTGGAGGAGGAAGAGAACCGGAACGATGCTCAAAACCGGTGCCCTATACGACATCTTGGTGGTACGTTTCTCCTCGCATATTAGCCATCTGCACATATGTTTGTTCATTAATAACTAATATGACTAACTCGTGAGACCAAATGGTAGAGCATGTGTCGAGGAACAGGCGGTCAGACCCCTCCGCCGATGCCCCAGATTGCTCCGGCGACCACGGTGAGTTTGATTTGAATGTCGTTAGTTACTAGTATTCCACATTTATGTTGCATCATGCTAACGAGACATTGGAAATATCTTTGGTGTAGAATGCTTCCCGACAAGCATCAACGATGCTTCTCCGTCGGCCTTGGTGAACCCCGACCGGCCCTTCACCTCAGTCTGGCACTGGCGCAGCCCCCCCGACCGTCCTTCACCTCCGGGTACGGTTATTTTTCTTCTTATTTAGTCCATTTAGTCCATTTATGACATAATTTAGCCTATTTAGTCCACAATGACATAATAAGATGAAGAAAATCAAGGAATAGGAAGAAAAGAAGGAAAGGAAGAGAAGAAGAAGAGAAGAAGAAGAAGAAGAAGAAGAAGAAAGAATAAGAAAGAAGAAGAAGAAAGAGAATATCTTCTTCTTCTTTTCTTATTCTCTTCTTCTTCTTCTTCTTCTTCTTTCTTTTCCTCCTCTTATTTAGCCATTTAGTCCATTTTATCATAATTTAGCCTATTTAGTCCACAAATGACATAAATAAGATGAGAAAATCAAGGAATAGGAAGAAAAGAAGGATAGGAAGAGAAAGAGAAAGAAGAAGAAGAAAATAAAAAGAAGAAGAAGAGAAGAACATTTCTTCTTCTTTTCTTTTCTTCTTCTTTTCTTATATTATCTTTTTCTTATTATTATTATTCTTCTTCTTCTTCTCTTTTTCCTCCTCTTGCTTAGCCTATTTAGCCCATTTATGACATATTTAGCCTATTTAGTCCACAAATGACATAATAGATGAAAAATCAAGAAAGGAAGAAAAGAAGGAATAGGAAGAGAAGAAGAAGAAGAAGAAGAAGAAAAAGAAAAGAAGAAGAGAAGAACATTCTTCTTCTTTTCTTATTCTTCTTCTTTGTTATTCTTCTTCTTCTTCTCTTCTTCTTCTTTTCCTCCTCTTACTTGTTTTTATTCTAATGATAATCCTTGCTAACCTCATAAATGTCATATACTTAGCTTGTTGTCCTCTAAAATGACACAATAAGCTTAGTAATGTCAAAAATGGCCTAATTAGCCAGGTTAGCTCCAAAATGACCAAGTTTACATATGTTAGCTCCAATATGATCCATTTAACCTACGTTAGCTCCAAAAAGACCAAGTTTACCTAAGTTAGCTACAATATGATCCATTTTACCCGCGTTAGCTCCAAAATGACCTATTTACCTAAGTTAGCTCTAAATTGACCTACACACTTAGCATTTTTACCTAGCATAGCAAAAAATGACATTTTTACGTAGGTTAGCTCAAAAATGACCAAGTTTACCTAGGTTAGCTTCAATATGATCCATTCAACTTAGCTTAGCTCCAAAATGACCAAGTTTATGTAGGTTAGCTCCAATATGATACATTGAACTTAGCTTATCTCCAAAATGACCTATTTACCTAGCTTAGCTCTAAATTGGCTTTTTTAACTACATTTGTTGGAAAAGAAGAAGATAAAGAAGAGGGGGAGGAGAGAAAGAAAGAGAATATAAAATCTTCTTCTTATTTTCCTCTTCTTCTTTTCTTCTTCTTCTTCTTTTCCTCTTCTTCTTCTTCTTCTAACTTTCATCTTTCCCAATTTGCAGATTTGCTTGAGATGAGGAAGCTTGCATTGATGGACTCATATATTCTCCTTGTGCTTCCTTTTTGTTTATGAAAACATGTTTGGGAACTTGTTTGGATGTGTATGTCACTATGGATATGTTGTTGGAAACTTCTTATGTCATATGGATATATGTTGGACTTGTGGAAATATATTTTTGGATATGCTTGTTGTGTATATATGTATTATCTGTGTATATCTATGAATTTCTGTCAAATTGAATGAATTCAATTAAAAACAGGGGTTATATAGGCTCTTTGCCGTCTGCTAGCAGACGGCAAAGAGCTTTGCCGTCTGCTACAGCCGGCAAAGAGCTTTGCCGACAGCTAGCAGTCGGCAAGAAGGCCACGTGGCATACCTGTGCAACCTGGGAACACTGGGTTGCCTATTTGGGCATTTTGCCGTCAGCTGGCAGACGGCAAAGATTCAAATCCCTTTGCCGACAGCTAGCAGACGGCAAATAAGGCCACGTGGCAGCTTCCCAGTGACTCCTATTTGGGCTCTTTGCCGTCCACCAGCAGACGGCAAAGACCTTAGCCTCTTTGCCGTCTGCCGGCTGACGGCAAATAAGGCCACGTGGTAGCTTCCCAGTGACTCCTATTTGGGCTCTTTGCCGTCCGCCAGCAGATGGCAAAGACCTTAGCCTCTTTGCCGTCTGCCGGCTGACGGCAAAGCACGCCGTTAACCCCTAACGGCTCCCACCTCACCTCACTGCCGTCTACGCTCTTTGCCGTCTGCTGGCCGCAAACGGCTGACGGCATAAACCTTTGTCGTCCGCTTCTCTGAAGCAGACGGCAAAGAAGGCCTTTACCGGCAGGAATTGAGCCGGACTGTTTGCCGACAGCTAGCAGTCGGCAAAGAGCTTTGCCGACCGCCATTCATGCCTTTGCCGTCTGCCATGGCAGACGGCAAAGAAGCTGATTCCTGTAGTGTACCATGCCAACTTTCAACATTTTCAGAGTTCATTTGTAGTGCTTTTCAATTTCAGGGCCATTTAGCTCAAAAAAATCAGTAAATGCATGAAAAATAGCAAATGATGTCAGAAAGGGTGCAAAGTTGATGACGTGGCTTTGAATGGTGCATACTGAACGCACAAAAATTTTGGAGTTGAAATATGTTAAAAAAAATGAAATGCCTTTGTAACAGATGAGTTTTCGTATGAAACCTTAATACTTCGAAAGAGATTATCCATTTTATACACGAAGTGCATCTAGTTTTTGCCGTAACCATCTCTACTTTTTTGCACATGCTATGTGGGTGAAATGATGATACCATGCCAACTTTCAACCTTTTCGGAGTTCATTTGTAGTGCTTTTCAATTTCAGGGTCATTTAGCTCAAAAACAATCAGTAAATACATGAAAAATAGCAAATGAAGTCAGAAAGGGTTGAAAGTTGATGACGTGGCTTTGAATGGTGCATACTGAACGCACAAAAAGTCTGGAGTTGTAATAAGTTTAAAAAATGAAATGCCTTTGTAACAGATGAGTTTTCGTTCGAAACCCTGATAATTCGAAAGAGATTGTCCATTTTGTACACGAAGTGCATCCAGTTTTTGCCGTAACCCTCTCTACTTTTTTGCACATGCTATGTGGGTGAAATGATGATACCATGCCAACTTTCAACCTTTTCAGAGTTCATTTGTAGTGCTTTTCAATTTCAGGGTCATTTAGCTCAAAAAATCAGTAAATGCATTAAAAATAGCAAATGATGTCAGGAAGGGTTGAAAGTTGATGACGTGGCTTTGAATGGTGCATACTGAATGCACAAAATGTCTGGAGTTGTAATAAGTTAAAAAAAATGAAATGCCTTTGTACCAGATGAGTTTTCGTTCGAAACCCTGATACTTCGAAAGAGATTGTCCATTTTGTACACGAAGTGCATCCAATTTTTGCCGTAACCCTCTCTACTTTTTTGCACATGCTATGTGGGTGAAATGATGATACCATGCCAACTTTCAACCTTTTCAGAGTTCATTTGTAGTGCTTTTCAATTTCAGGGTCATTTAGCTCAGAAAAAAAATCAGTAAATGAGCTAAAAAATAGAAAATGAAGTCAGAAAGGTACACGTTTGTCCGAAGCACAAAAGTACACATTTCAAATGCCAAAACACATAAGAACACTAACTATTACAAAGATTCCCTACGGTTTGTGCAAAGTGGGACTTTCCAGATATATAAGTCCGGAAACTCACTAGAGAAGAAAGTGATGACAGTGAAGCCGGTCACATCCCAGAGTGGGATCTTTGGGTGTGAAACTTTTTCTTCGCGTGTGTCCCTTTGTGCCGTAACCATGGACAATCTTCATCATTTAACTGGATGCTCAGGTCAATATTCACTGTGAAGGGGGCAATTCCATCAAACTTTTCATAATCTTCTGACATGTCTGTCTTGTCATCCACTCCCACGATGTTTCTTTTCCCTGAAAGAACTATGTGGCGCTTTGGCTCATCGTATGATGTATTCGCTTCCTTATCTTTCCTTTTTCTCGGCCTGATAGACATGTCCTTCACATAGAAAACCTGCGCCACATTATTGGCTAGGATGAATGGTTCGTCTGCGTACGCAAGATTGTTGAGATCCACTATTGTCATTCCGTACTGTGGGTCTTCCGTTACCCCGCCTCGTGTCATATTGACCCATTTGCACCGAAACAAAGGGACCTTCAAACCACGTCCATAGTCAAGTTCCCATATCTCCTCTATGTAACCATAATATGTGTCCTTTCCCCTCTTGGTTGCTGCATCAAAGCGGACACCACTGTTTTGGTTGGTGCTCTTCTTATCTTGGGCAATCGTGTAAAATGTATTCCCATTTATTTCGTACCCTTTGAAAGTCATTATATTCGAAGATGGTAACTGGGACAGCAAGTACAGGTCATCTTCAACAGGGGCGTCATGCATGGCACGTGTTTGCAACCAACCGGCGAAAGTCCCCGTTTGTTCACGTGTAATCCAGTCGTCAGACTGTTCCGTGTGTTTGGAGCGTTGAATATTCTTGTGTTCCTCCATATACGGAGCCACCAAGGCGGAATTTTGTAGAACTGTGTAGTGTGCTTGAGTGAGAGAATGCCCATCCATACATATTATCTGTTCCGGTCCTAGCATGCCATTTCCACCCAGTCTGCCCTTATGCCGCGATTCAGGAACACCAATCGGCTAAAGGTCAGGAATAAAGTCAATTCAAAACTCAATGACCTCCTCATTTTCATGGCCCTTGGAGATGCTTCCTTCTGGCCTAGCACGGTTATGAACATATTTCTTTAAGACTCCCATGAACCTGTCAAAGGGGAACATATTATGTAGAAATACATGACCCAGAACGTTAATCTCTTCGCATAGGTGAACTAGGACGTGCGTCATGATGTTGAAGAATGATGGTGGGAACACCAACTCAAAACTGACAAGACATTGCACCAAATCATTCTCTAACCTTGTTATGATTTCTGGATCGATTACCTTCTGAGAGATTGCATTGAGGAATGCACATAGCTTCACAATGGCTAATCGAACTTTTTCCGGTAGAAGCCCCCTCAATGCAACCGGAAGCAGTTGCGTCATACTCACGTGCCAGTCATGAGACTTTAGGTTCTGAAACTTTTTCTCTGCCATATTTATTATTCCCTTTATATTCGATGAGAAGCCAGACGGTACCTTCATACTGAGCAGGCATTCAAAGAAGATTTCCTTCTCTTCTTTGGTAAGAGCGTAGCTGGCATGACCCTGATGTATGTCGTCTTTTCCGTGCATACGTTGCTGGTCCTCCCGTGCCTCCAGTGTATCTTTCGTCTTCCCATACATGCCCAAGAAGCCAAGCAGGGTCACGCAAAGATTCTTCGTCACGTGCATCACGTCGATTGCAGAGCGGACCTCTAGGTCTTTCCAATAGGGCAGGTCCCAAAATATAGATTTCTTCTTCCACATGGGTGCGCGTCCGTCAGCGTCATTCGGAACAGATTGTCCGCCAGGACCCTTTCCAAAGATTACCTTCAAATCCTTGACCATATCATGTACATCATCACCAGTACGTTGGCGAGGCTTCATCTGGTGATCCGCCTCACCTTTGAAATGCTTGCCTTTCTTTCTTACGGGATGCCTGCTCAGAAGAAATCGACGATGTCCCAGGTACACATTCTTCTTACAATTATCCAAATATATACTGTCGGTATCATCCAAACAGTGCGTGCAGGCGCGGTATCCCTTGTTTGTCTGTCCTGAAAGGTTACTGAGACCAGGCCAATCATTGATGGTCACAAACAGTAACGCATGTAGGTCAAATTCTTCCTGTTTGTGCTCATCCCACGCACGTACACCTTTTCCATTCCACAGCTGTAAGAGTTCTTCAACTAATGGCCTTAGGTACACATCAGTGTCGTTGCGGGTTGCTTAGGGCCTTGGATGAGCACTGGCATCATAATGAACTTTCGCTTCATGCACACCCAAGGAGGAAGGTTATACATACATAGAGTCACAGGCCAGGTGTTATGATTGCTGCTCTGCTCCCCAAAAGGATTAATTCCATTTGCGCTTAGACCAAACCATACGTTCCTTGCGTCACCTGCAAAGTCCTCCCAGTACTTTCTCTCGATTTTTCTCCACTGCGACCCGTCAGCGGGTACTCTCAACTTCCCGTCTTTCTTACGGTCTTCTCTGTGCCATCGCATCAACTTGGCATGCTCTTTGTTTTGGAACAAACATTTCAACCGTGGTATTATAGGAGCATACCACATCACCTTGGCAGGAATCTTCTTCCTGGGGCGCTCACCCTCGACATCACCAGCGTCATCGCGGCTGATCTTATAGCGCAATGCACCGCATACCGGGCACGCGTTCAAATCCTCGTACTCACCGCGGTAGAGGATGCAGTCATTAGGGCATGCATGTATCTTCTGCACCTCTAATCCTAGAGGGCAGACAGCCTTCTTTCCTTCGTACGTACTCTCGGATGATTCGTTGTCCTTTGGAAGCATCTTCTTTAACATTATCAGCAACTTTCCAAATCCCTTGTCAGAAACACCATTCTCTGCCTTCCATTGCAGCAATTCCAGTGTGGTACCCAGCTTTTTCTTCTCAGCTTCGCAATTCGGGTACAACAATTTCTTGTGATCCTCTAACATGCGCTGCAACTTCTTCTTCTCCTTTTCACTTGCGCAGTTTCTCTTTGCATCGGCAATGGCCCGACCTAGATCATCAGCAGGCTCATCTGATGCCTCTTCTTCAGCTTCTTCCCGCATTGCCGACTCAGCTTCTTCCCCCATTGTTGTACCATCGTATTCAGGGAACCCATGGCCAGGATAGCTGTCGTCATCCTCTTCTTCTTCATTGTCTTCCATCATAACCCCTCTTTCTCCGTGCTTGGTCCAAACATTATGGTGGGGCATGAAACCGGCCTCAAACAGGTGGACGTGAATGGTTTTTGACTTAGTGTAACTCCGATCATTCTTACAGCCAACACATGGACAAGACATAAAACCATCCGGCCGCTTGTTTGCCTCAGCCGCAAGCAGAAAAGTTTGCACGCCATTAACGAACTGGGGAGAGCATCGGTCATCGTACATCCATTGCCGGCTCATCTTTATTACACAGCACCGAATAGACCAAATTAATACAAGTTCATACGTAAAGTTCATACAACACTTATTCTCATAAAACAAACATACAAATAACTCTCTAGCTAAAGCATTTAAATGCAACAATAAATGCGATCAAGATCGCAACTAAGGTAACAATTGATCCAACAGCATAATGATACCAAGCCTCACTATCAATGGCATATTTTCTAATCTTTCTAATCTTCAAGCGCATTTTCTCCATCTTGATCTTGTGATCATCAACGACATCGGCAACATGCAACTCCAATTCCATCTTCTCCCCCTCAATTCTTTTCAATTTTTCTTTCAAATACTCGTTTTCTCTATCAACTAAATTTAACCTCCCGACAATAGGGTCGGTTGGAATTTCCGTTTCACATACCTCCTAGATAAAAATATCTATGTCAACTTGATGGGAATAATTTGTCATAAACACGAAATGCAACAAATAGTTATAAAAGAGAATATACCACATCCGAATCATAACCCGGACGAGGGCCGACGGGGACGGATATCAAAACCCTGGCACTCTGTATAACAAACAAAGTACGGGTAGGATAATTATACAAGTAACTATATATCTAAATCACACAAACATGATTTTTTTTTTTATATATATAAAAGATAAGAACAAGAGGCTCACCACAAGGTGGTGCCGGCGACGAGACGGTGCCGGCGATCGACGGTGGTTAGGACGGAGACGGGAAGGCACTAAGTAAACCACACCTACATATGCAAACTAAGAGTTATTTTGACCTCAAATTGCATATAAATCAAATACTACCACATATAATTCCTCCCAAAATAAAACCCACAAATCACTATACTTATAGAGCATTGCAAGAGCTAATCTAGCAATGAGAGATGAAAGGACAAAGTTGCCAACCTTTGTGATCACTTGGATGGATGGGGTGCCTTCAAATCTTCACAAATTTTGGCAAAAATAGAGTGTGAGCTCGAGAGGAAGAGGAAGAAAACAGAGGAGACGAAAGGGGAAGAACAGAGCGCTCGGGCTCGACGAAGGGGTTTATATAGGATGACCTTTAGTTCCGGTTCGTCTAACCAACCGGTACTAAAGGTGCATCTCTAGTCCCGGTTCGTGGCTTGAACCGGTACTAAAGGTGCTGGTGGGGCCCCAGCCTGACAACAGCCTGCCACCACCTCTTTAGTACCGGTTCGTGGCACGAACCGGTACTAACGAGCGCCGCCCGCCTAGCCGTTGGAACCGGTACCATTAGTGTCGGTTCAGTTACAAACCGGGACTAATGTGCTTCACATTAGGCCCTTTTTCTACTAGTGATATGCTCCCGTAGCCCTTTCTAAAGCCCGAGGAAGAATATTATACAATGCAAGAACGAGATCTAGCCCGAGCCGCCGTGGTGTCACCTCCGCCCTGCGTGGGTGAGCCGTTGACGTCGTACGACGAATACGCCCATGACACCCGCACTGATCTCCGCCGCACCTGCATCCCGGAGCCACGACGGAGCAAGGCCCGCTGCCATATCTGGACAGAAGGACCTCACGGCCAAAAGGACCTCCCGGACGCCCCCGTCCTTGGCAGCCACGTGGCTTTGCCCGCGGCAGCCTCCGGAGGCGACGCTAGGCAATGGAGCAGAGAGGTGGCGAACGAATCTGTGGTGTGGGATCACAAGATCGGCGACGGGGCTTGGAGATTTTTGTGGCGGTGGCGCTGGGTTCACGAGAGGAGAGGAGCGGAGTGGGGGTCTGGATCGGGAGTAGGAGAGGAGGATGAGTCGGCCAGTTTCAAGCATAGTGATTGCTTCAAAGGTATAGCCACGTTCACGAGTATATTTGACAAGCATGCCTTCATTGATTTCGTCGGGGTTGCGATACCTCTGGTGCTCCATCCTAAGTTCCTTACCATACCCATGACGACTAGCCAACTTCTCCACTAGAGATGGTAGCGCAATAGATCATAGTGTCTGTCTTGGAACACTATCTCATCCTCTGATCCTCAAACATGGCTACATGATGAAGTGTCTCCTGTGATACCAATGGAGCCCGATGACCACGTAGTGCCAGATATCGCAGACATATAGTGTTGGTTCGAGGGTCTGGTTGAGTGGCAAAAAGTGACCAGACCTTCGGGCTGCCCCAGTTGTAGATGCTTTAATATGATGAAACAGTACAGACCAAGATTTTTTTGCTGGAAGGTCACAACATCGACATCCATGCTCCAGTAGACCTTTCTAAAGCCCGAGAAAGAATATTATACAATACTATCCTCCATGCCTGGCCACCATGCATGTTGAACTTCTTGAGCCTGCCGTACAGCATGACAGCCATGAGAGCCAGCTTCCCTTCCCACAGTAGCCAAGCTGGTGCTCCTCCGTCTACTCCTCACCTGAGACCTGCACGGTCCCGCCGTGGTGTTCCGAGGAGCGGTCGATATCCCCTCCATCCACTGCTGGTCTCCACTGTAGGAGCTCTGGACTGGGTTTGAAGTTGCGGCCACCACACTCCAAGGTGAAGGAGGGGCAGGGGAGGGGAGCGACGGAGGAGGAGGGAACTGTGGCGATGATGGCCTAGCAGGCGGCAAGTCAGCGGCGGAGAGGGGCAGACCGATGGAGGAGCGCGCAGCCCCAGTGTCGGCTCCTTCCACGGCTCCTCGTCTGCCGCCGCCAATGATGCGTCTAGGCCTCCTTCCGCCCAGGATGGAGAGAGGAGAGGACGGGCGTCGCCGTGGGGGATGGGCAGAGTGGAGTGGCAGCACAAAGCGGGAGCTGAGGGGGGTGGGGGGTTGGGGGGGATTAGCTTCGGGGAGAAGAACTCGAAGAATGAGGATTGCAGTGGAGAAAAAGGAAGTGATTGTTTTGGGCAGAGAAAATAAAGGAAAGTTTGCACAGCTCTCAGCGGTGCACGTAACAGCATCTCCAATAGACGCTACATAAGTCGCGCGCTGGAAAAGATTCTATATAACACGCGCGCGATCAAAACAACGCTCCAGCAGAAGCTGTAAAATAGAGCACGCACAAAAACGAAGCTATAACTTTAGCGCACGCGGGCTGCGAGGCTGCAAATTTGGGGCGCCGGCTTATGCGCGCGGGCAGCTGCATGTGGGGCCGCCGGGTTGGCGTTGTGTTTTTGTGCGTCTGATAAACCTCCCACGCGCAAAAACACTATTTCAGCGCTGCAAAATTTTTTTAGCGCACCGCGCTACCGCACGTCTGTTGGAGATGCTCTAACTACGCGAAGGAACCCAGCGGCCGGTAAACCAACAAACAGCCCCGAAAACCCGGCAGAGTCTAGCGAACATAAAAACCGAAGCGAACTGCTACTGTAGAAATACTGCTGTCTGCTTGTGGTAAATCACAATTACCTATGTAAAAATAACTCAAAAAAACTGTAAAAATTAAAACTCTACACTCTTTAGTTTCTTGTATGTATTATTATACAATACTCGAGCGAGATGTAGCTAGTCCAGGCGATCAGATCCTCCATGCCTGGCCACCATGCATGCTAAACTTCTTGAGCCTGCCGTACAGCATGACAGCCATGAGAGCCAGTTTCCCTTGCCAACTCCACTTCCCAGAGAAGCCAACCCACGCGTCCCTGCAGCTGCCGTCCGGAGTGACCTGCCGGCCGCAGCTGTACCCTGTGCTGAATCCCACGTTGCCGTACGCACTGCAAGCATGCACAGGTCACACAACGTCACACCACCTTTACTGGTATAATATCATGTGCTTCTACGTTTTGTTTTTTAGAAAAGGATGTCATCCCCTGCATCAAAATGATGCTTCTACGTTTTGTTAATTAATTGATTACCTGATGACCTCAACGGCGATGTTGAGGACATTGAAGTTGAGGGGGTCGTCGGAGATCTGCCGCCGCTCAGTGATGCACACGACGACGATGAAGATGGCTACACACGAGAGCGGCGACATGAGCAGCTTCTGCCATATGCTTCTCCTTTTCTGGTCGTACTGATCTGCTCCGACTTCTTGTTGGTCACTGTCTTCCACTGGTAGAAATGTAGTGTATGGCGGTAGGTACCTGTTCATAGTGTGTAGACACGACCATGAGAGAGTTCAGTTGGTTATCTTATCTATACTAGAATCGATGGAGTGGAGGTACGTAACGTACATCATGACCACGTAGACCACCACGACGGCTGATGACACGGTGGCGAGGTCCACGACCATCTCACCGGCATGCCTCGAGTTGACCGACATGAACAGAGCGGCGACGAGCTTCTGCGCAGCGGTGAGCCCGCGCAGTCCGTCGGAGCCCCACTCCATGGCGCAGAAGAGCGAAAGCTGCGCTAGCACGAACGCGGCCACGGTGAAAGCTAAGAACCTTGTGTGCCGGCTCGTCAGCAGGTGGTCGTAGCCGAGGCTCCGCAGCTCGGCGAGCTCAGGCCTCTTGGTGACCCTCTGGAGAGCCCAGATGGCCACCCGGAGAAAGATGGGGAAGAGCGTGTTGCCGAGCAGGACGTGCGGCATGACGAGGAGCAGGAGGCCCGGGAAGGACCGAAAGGAGACCATCCCTTCGTTAGTCGGCACAAAGCCGCAGTTGGCGAACGTCGAGACGACGGTGAAGACGGAGAAGGTGTGCATGCTGATCCCCTTGCCGGCGAGCACCACCCTTGCGCCGGACACGACGCTGAGGTAGACCAGCATCAGGGAGTAGCCGGCCAGGTGCACCACCGCGTGATAGCCGAGCACTATGAACAGGAGCAACCTGGTGAGGAAGGCCCGGCCGTAACGGGGCTGGCCCTTGAACCCTTGCTCCATCTTGTTCTGTGCAGTGACATCGTCCATGAAGGTGGTAGCAGTGCGCTCTAGGCTAGATGGTGCTGGTTCGACTTTGCCACCATCACCATGGTCATGGGGTGCTTCTTTCTTCTTGGACTTGATGTAGGTGAAGTAGAGGCCAAGCATGCTGGTGAACACCTCGCCGCCGAGGAGCATAAGGATGGTCAGGAGTAGGAGCTGTGAGTTGGAGAAGGACTCCATCTCCACGGCCACCATGCTCGACACCGTGGTGGCCGACACGGACGTGAAGATCAGGTCCAGGTCTATGGGCCTCGTGGCCATGGACATGCTGGTCTTCATGGGCAGAGCTTTCAGGATCACGAAACCGAAGAAGGAGATAGTTATGAAGTACAAGGAATGGAGCCAGAACGGGTGCACATGGAAAAACAGGAGTTGGTAAACCCTCTGAAGCTTGCTATGTTGAGTGGTACTGCCCATTTGTTGGTAAGTATTGTAGAGAGTTCTTGGCTTGTTCTCTTGGAGCAATCAGAAACTACTGGGCCATTTATACACGAGAAAAAGAGTTCTTTTCTTCTATATGTTGTGGTGTAGCTTAGCCTCTGTGTGTGTGTTGCACTGGCCACTGGAGACACTAATGGAAGGTGTGACATTATGGAGCTAGCTTGATTGCACCGAATGCGATTGCAAAGCTAGCGCACAACGGGTGTTTGTGGAAGGCATACCACAATGAGATCTAATGATAAGTTCACGTCCATATCACCGATTTTAATAACAAGTAACCAAGAATTAGCAAACGCCCCTACGTCGCGACAAACTAAGTAGAACCAATACCACTATAGTGCATGCTCCATTGAAACAGCACATCCCTTGTAATATGACCATAGACTAAAAACCAGGTCGAAGGCAAACATGCTGCAACTCAAGAATATTATCCCTTTGACACAGTGTCTTCGTTGGTGCAACAGAGCTATGTTTAGCTAGTCCCATATAAAAATATCTCAAACCAATGATGATCTTCCCTCGAAATAATGAGCATTCCTTCTCCTGATAATTCATATAATTGCGAACAATGCCTAATCAGACAATTCAGCATTTTTACAGGATTAGGAAGGAGACCCCCGCAAAAAAAAGAAAAAAGAAAAAAGGAAGGAGACAGATGCACGCACGATCAATGGAAATTGTGTCATTGGTCTAAGAAATTCTGATCAGGTAAGAAAAACTAAGCAAGGACACGCATGCCTCAGATGCTGCCAAATTTATAATAGAGTTTAGGGTGTGGGATTATAGACTTTTCTTGAATAAAATTAGAACCAAATCCTAAGCCTAAAAACCATCGACCTTATTGTTACATTATGGGGTGATGACCCACAAGTGTAGGGGATCGCCACACTATTCGACGTAAGTATTTCAACCTAAATTTATTGATGAGTTAAATGCACTGGAGGTCCTAAAAGTTTCGTCGGGGTGTCACTTTAGTCCTAATTCTTCGAAAATGCACCTTTAGGTCCTAATTCTTTAGTAAGTGGTTCATACGAGGTCCTTTTTTCACGAGCGCTCGTTGACCTGCCCACGTGGCGTGATGACCCATGCCACGTCGACAGAGGGCCCAACCGGCTGGCGAGAAAAATACATTGGTGGTCCTAAAAGTTTCTGGGCAGTGTCACTTTAGTCCTACTTCTTTCAAAATGCACGTTTAGATCCTAATTCTATAGTAAGTGGTTCACGTGAGGTCCTTTTTTGCACGATCTTTCGCTGACCTGCATGCGTGACGTGTTGACCCATGCCACGTCAACTTAGAGGCCGTTGTGGTTGCTCTTTTTTTTTTACAGAAAGCCCCTTGTAAACCCCCTCTTGACATTTCCCAACCCCTACCGAATCTCTCTCTATCTCAAACTATAGAATTAGGACCTAAACGTGCATTTTGAAAGAAGTAGGACTAAAGTGACACTGCCCAGAAACTTTTAGGACCACCAATGTATTTTTCTCGCCAGCCGGTTGGGCCCTCTGTCGACGTGGCATGGGTCAACGTGCCACGTGGGCAGGTCAACGAGCACTCGTGAAAAAAGGACCTCAGGTGAACCACTTACTAAAGAATTAGGACCTAAAGGTGCATTTTGGAAGAATCAGGACTAAAGTGACACCCTGATGAAACTTTTAGGACCTCCAGTGCATTTAACTCTTTATTGATTCGACAAAAGGGGGGCTAAAAATTATTTATAAGTCCTAGCAGTTGACTTGTCAATTCGACCACACATGTATAGATAGCATGCTTGCAACAAATTATTAGTAGCACAGTAATATGGGAGCAGTGGTAACAAAGTGATAGTAATAGTAGCATAATTCCAGAATAGTAACAGCATGCAACAGTAGTGATTATACAGGAGGCAACAATAACAGAAAGTGTAGGCATGGAGTAAGCGATGGGTTTGTTCAGACGAAATCCAATATGCAACGATCATAACCTAGAGCGACAACAAACTAGCTTCAATTCATCAGTCATATGTAGACATGAATTCCATATATAGTTGTATCTGCTTGTGATAAGAACTTGCGCAGCGTCTTTTGTACTACCCTCCCATGGCAGCAGGGTCCTAATGGAAATTAAGGTTAATTAAGACGCTCATTTTAACACATAGTGAACACATGTAACCCCCAAGGTAACATCATCCCTGTCGATATCCCAAGTATTTTCACACTGGGGTCTAGGGTTCAGAACGTTAACAGGTGCATACAACTCACATTCATGAAGCAATATATTCATGAAAATATAAAGGATTCATATCTGAAATCATAGCACTCGGGCACTACTGACAAGCATTACGTATACCAAAATCAGAGCAACAACAATCTTAGGACATAGTGGATGCTAGGCATCAAGCCTTAGCAAATCTGACATCGATTACATAAGAAAACTCATCCAACTCCCATCTAACAACATGTGCCTATAGGGGAATTACGCACACATGGATGGAAGCATAATAGAATTGTTGTTGGAGAAGAGTTGATGATGACGATGACGATGAATTCCTCCATTCGGAACCAAAAATGGACTTTAGATCAGGTCTCTAGAGGAAGAACGGGAGGTGTCTGCGTCTCCCTATCAACAAAACTTCCGTTATTTCTTCTGGATTTGTTGGGCATATATGAGATTTTATGGCAGTTATCGTAAGGCGGTATCAGGTGGGCCCAAACGCCCCTATGGCGCGCCCTAGGGGGTGCCACCTCGCAGTGCCACTCCCTGGTGACTCCCCTCCGATCCATCTTTGCTAAAAAATCCTTCAATATTCATAAATAATTTTCCAAAAATCCCCATCCAATTCCGAACACTTTTAACACGCGGGTACTTCTGCTCAAAATATTGTCAATCCTAATTAGTTTCATTAAAATCATGCAAATTAGAAACCAAAATAAGGGCAAAAGTTGAAAAAATAGATATGTTTGGGACTCATTGTTTGTCCTCAAGCATTTTAGTTGACAAACTGAAGTGATAAGGAAAACGTTTACAAACTCATTTGCTTCTGTAGATGCACATAAATTTAATAAGTCATCAGCTAATACTTAGTAGCCATGTTGACTCATATCAATAGCATAATCAACCGGCGAGGAATAATTCTATATCTCAAATATCAACACTTCGTCAAAATGACCATAATATAATATGATAGAATGGTATCTTAGTAGCCCTTTCTGAAACAGCAAACCATAAATACAGAGCATCTCTGTAGTTCAAGCAACGACTAAACATTGTAATTCAGCATAGTAAACATTCAATCATGCTCCATTAAGCATTAATCAGAAACAATGCTTGTTAACCTAAGAATGACCGTAGCGTTCTCTATGTTGGTGCTTGAAGAAGAATGTGATAACTCAAGAAAAATAAAAATAAGAATAAACTAAAAGAAAGGCCCTTCGCAGAGGGAAGCAGAGATTAACATGTACCGGAGCTGATTGGTTTAAAATAGAGATAAATTTATTTTAAAAGGTGTACTTTTTCTGTCAACGGTTTACGACAAAGATTTCTAGTACCGACCATGATAAACACATTAATGGAGGCTCCCATTCTTTTAGACCCCCCTCAACCATACTAACATAAACCACGGCTAGCCGAATTCACGAGTGCCTACCAACTTTCAACTTTCCGGGGGAGTGTTCTTTATAAATAACTCGGAACTGGGTACCACTTTTGGCAACCTCCCACATAAATTTGACGAGTCGAATAAACTCTTCTTGTGATTAAAACACATTTAGCATGGAAAATATTAACTACCCCCCACCGCCTCATGAGATGTATGCGCACACATAACAAGTATTTGTTTGAAGGTTTGGAGGTGGCACATGCAAATTTATTTGGAACTGCAGATGAATAACATATATAGGAAGATATAGTGGACTCTTTACGGCATAACTTCTTGTTTAAGGATTTCGAGCTATGTTCAAGAATTTCCACTTACAGGCGAAGGCTAGCAATAGACTGGAACCGACCAATTAGAGAGTGAGAACGACCATAATCGTGCATTTTGAATAACTAATACTAAACGGTAGCATGGTGAGAATATAAAAATGCTAAACATAAATATTATAGAGATGGAAGCAGTTCACCCGCGCTCATGACCTTCAGCTCGGGGACGTCCTCATCTTAAGCTATGACACCAGTCGCACCATGCTAACAGTGACGGTGTTCGACAGGACCGCCGAGGGGTCGAGGGTTGAGGATTGCCGAGGGGTCGAGGGGTCGACGGTCGCCGAGGGGTCGAGGATCGCCGAGGGCCCAGGGTCGCCGAGGGGTCGAGGGGTCGAGGGCCGAGGGGTCGAGGGTCACCGAGGGTTCGAGGATCTTCCGGTCCGAGTGCTAACCGACTGGTGTCGTAGCTTAAGATGAGGACGTCCCCGAGCTGAAGGTCATGAGCCCGGGTGAACTGTTTCCATCCGTGCACGAAGAACGGATGGAAGCAGTTCGCCCGCGCTGATGACCTTCAGCTCGGGCACGTCCGCATCTTAAGCTACGACAACAGCCGCACCATGCTCATAATGAAGGTGTTCGAAAGGACCGCTGAGGGGTCGAGGGTCGAGGGTCGAGGATTGCCGAGGGGCCGAGGGTCGAGGGGTCGATGGTCGCCGAGTGGTCCAGGATCACCGAGAGGTCGAGTGTCACCGAGGGGTCGAGGGTCGAGGGGTCGATGGTCGAGGATCTTCCGGTCCGAGTGCTGACCGACTGGTGTCGTAGCTTAAGATGAGAACATCCCCGAGCTGAAGGTCATGAGCGCGGGTGAACTGCTTCCATCCGTGCGCAAAGAACGGATGGAAGCAGTTCGCCCACGCTGATGACCTTCAGCTCGGGCATGTCCGCATCTTATGCTACGACAACAGCCGCACCATGCTCACAGTGAAGGTGTTCGACAGGACCGCCGAGGGGTCGAGGATTGCCGACGGGTCGAGGGTCGAGGGGTCGACGGTCGCCGAGGGGTCAAGGATCACCGAGGGGTCGAGGGTCGCCGAGGGGTCGATGGTCGCCGAGGGGGCGAGGGGTCGAGGGGCGAGGGGTCGATGATCGAGGATCTTCCGGTCCGAGTGCTGACCGACTGGTGTCGTAGCTTAAGATGAGGACGTCCCCGACCTGAAGGTCATGAGTGCGGGTGAACTGCTTCCATCCGTGCATGAAGAACGGATGGAAGCAGTTCGCCCGCGCTGATGACCTTCAGCTCGGGCACGTCCGCTTCTTAAGCTACGACAACAGCCTCAGCATGCTCACAGTGAAGGTGTTCGACAGGACCGCCGAGGGGTCGAGGGTCGAGGATTGCCGAGGGGCCGAGGATTGACAAGGGGTCGAGGGTCGAGGGGTCGAGGGTCGCCGAGGGGTCGAGGGTCGCCGAGGGGTTCCTAAGTTATGTTATACTTGATGATGATACACTTAATTTATCTGCATATTATTATTCATGTCGGTATTAAATTTTTTTGTTTTACTAATTTCGTTTACTCTATGTCATGGAAGGTGTTGAAAGATGGTGAGTGCGGGTAAGGAGCACTCCGAGGCTCCTTTTTCATCGGCGTGTGGTGGGAGGGGTACTTCCATTCCACCCCAGACTCTCCAGAGAGCGTTGGTCGACAGTTCGAAGACACCGGTGGGCACTTCTTCGTCGGCGTTGTTACCCACCGGGGAAGGAGGTCGGGGAGGAAAGAAGAGAGGAGGTCGGGGAGGACGTGGACGTGGGAGAGCTAGGCAGGCTCCTATGCCTTCCTCGCCGCCACCCCTAGCTGATTCACCCGAGCACATGACTTCTAGGGTGGACACGTCTGAGGAGGAGGCTACGCGGACTCCGGTCCACGAGCCTCGGTTCAACGGGCCTTCGGCCCACGAGACTTGGCCCCACGAGACTCCAGACCAGGTACGTCCCAGGAGACGTCCGGATGGGGTACCTGGACGAATCAGCCTGAGGGTCCGAGTGGCCATGCTGATGGTGGCGGGGATCCGGCTGATAGCGAGGGCGAGGTGGTTGAGGGGGCCACCGTCTACCAGCCTGGTTGTACATGGCTCCCGCCCGTGCCGGCGACCCGCGAGCAGAGGTGGTTGATTTTCTCTGATGGGGAGAGCTAAGTGCATTTACTCTTTTTGTACCATTTACCTTCACGTTTCTTCAAATATCTAATGCATTGGCCTTGTCATACTGCAGGGGTTGGCACCACGCTGATATTGTGCGCAGGTCCAACACCGTCCTAGGTGTGATTTGCCGGTAAAACTTCCCGGGGTTTGTCACGTTGCCCGGTGAGGGTCAGGTTCCAGAGCTAGGATTGAGCTGGGAGCACTACTTGGCTGCCCCAGCCCCACCGGAGGAGATGATCGACGGTGTCTTGTGCCACACAAGGGCAGAGATGGTGACCAGAAAGTTTTGGGTAATTTCTCCTTTACACAATTAAAAATCTTCAAATAGCTAGTTATTATACTAATCAATGTTGTCTCGTTTGA
Source organism: Thinopyrum elongatum (assembly GCA_011799875.1). Lineage (NCBI taxonomy): Eukaryota > Viridiplantae > Streptophyta > Magnoliopsida > Poales > Poaceae > Thinopyrum > Thinopyrum elongatum. The sequence goes on from CM022300.1 coordinate 592,283,458, forward strand.
TTGCAGACCTTCTACAGGTATGAGGAGGGATACGAGGAGGCCGCGACAAAGGTTATCGATGCCGAGTGCAGGCGCCTACTACAAAACTTATGGCACGAGGCACGGGTGCAGGCTGTTCGAGATTACTACGCCTCGCGTGGTATTAAGAAGCCCAAGCCGGCGTGTCGTGATAAGTTTCTGAAGAAGGAGCACTACATGACGGTAATTACCTATTCTTAAGGCCTTGTACTTAGTTTCCTTGATTTGATTCGTAGGCATAGCTCCCAAGTACGTTTCTCTTTACTAACTTAGGTGCCCCCGAGATGTTGTGCGGATCAGATGGATTGTTGGGAGGTGTTGGTCGATGAGTGGTGCTCAAACGAATGGCGTGCCTAGCATAACAATGCCAAGGACAAGCGCGCCCAAATGGAAGGTGTGCCACACCATCAAGGCAGCGCCAACTTATTTTAGTTCGGGCAGAACTGGGTATGTGGTTTGCTTCATGATTCATGCAATTCATTCTTCATGCTAGCTTGAGACCTTTAATTACTAATTTACTCTGTTCCTCTCTTTCAGGCAAAACACAATTAGGCGGAGGTCCCAGAGGTGTACAACCTCTATGCCATGGCCCATACTGGCTCGTACAAGAATGTCAAGGCATTCGAGCCATCTGACCTCGATAATCCAAAGAACTTCAGCAACATCTCCTCCCACAACAAACTTGTGAGGTACAGATATGAGGGGAAGGCGAGGAAAGGGGAGGACTTTAACCGGAGCCAGCAGTTTGATCCAGAGCTGGTGATGATATATGGTGGCGGGAGGTCCCATGGCTCGATAGCCATTGGAGATGGACTTATCCGTTATCCTCGCACTTTCCGGGAGATCAAGGCGCGCCAGTCGAGCTCCGCTCCTGAGATGAGGCCTCGTCAACGGCCAGTCGAGCTCGCCTTCGAGGTTAGTTATATGGACTCAGCTATCTTTCCTCCATTACATTGTGTGTGCGGCCATCGATGATTACAATGCTAATGAGGAGTGGTGTTGCAGGCTGCTCTTCAGAGTGAGAGAGATAGAACCCATGCGCTTCTGGCGGAGAGGGACCGGCAAGCGGAGGAGAAGTAGCGGGAGTTGGAGGAGAAGACGGCAAGGATGTTGGAGGAGGAGAGGGCACGAAATGACATCCAGAACCGGGCCATGTACGAGCTCCTCGTGGTAAGTTTCTTCTGCATATTAGCCAAATCTTTCACGTAATGTTCGTTTCATTACCAACTAGTATGACTGACCCGTCAAAACCAAATGTGCAGTTTGTGTGCCAGAAGGCCGATCAGACCCCTCCGCCGATGCCAGAGATTGCTCCGGGGACCATGGTGAGTTTAATTTGAATAGTTATTAGTTACTAGTCTTAACATTTGAGTGTCGTCATGCTAATGAGACATTGCAAATGATCTTTGGTGCAGCGTACATCCAGACAAGCATCACACGATCCTTCTCCAGGTAGTACCGGCACGAGCCACGCCGGTGCTTCACCTTCGTGATGATGGTAAGTTTTCTCTAGTGTTTTGCTTAACAAATGCATAATGACCTAGACTTAGCTTTATTTCCTCCAATATGCTTACCATAATAACCTAGACTTAGCTTATTTTCCTCTAAAATGACATAATAAGCTTACTTAGCTCCAAAATGATCTATTTTACCTTAGTTAGCTCTAAAACGATCTATACTTAGCTTTGTTTCCTCCAAAATGACCTAAGTTAGCTCTAATATGCTAAGTTATCTCTAATATGCTTAGTTACCTAGGTTTGCTCAATAATGACATACACTTAGCTTACTTATGTCAAAAATTGCATAATTAGCTTACTTAGGTTTGAAATGGCATAACAACCTTGGTAACCTCATATATGTCATATACTTAGCTTATTTTCCTCGAAAATGACATAATAAGCTTAATTGGCTCCAAAATGATCAATTTTAGCTAAGTTAGCTCCAAAATGACATAAGTTAGCTCTAATATGCTAAGTTAGCTCTAATATGCATAGTTACCTAGGTTAGCTCAATAAATACCAATACTTAGCTTACTTATGTAAAAATGGTATAATATGCTTAGTTAACTCAAAAATGGCATAATTACCTAGGTTAGCTCAATGATGATCCATTTTAAATAGGTTAGCTCCAAAATGATTCATTTTACATATGTTTGCTCCAAAGTGATCCATTTTACCTAAGTTAGTTCCAAAATGATCCATTTTAGCTAGGTTAGCTCCAAAATGCTCCATTTTAGCTAGGTTAGCTCATAAATGCTCCATTTTACTTAGCTTAGCTCATAAATGTCATTTTTACGTAGGTTATCTCCAAAATGACCCATTTTAGCTAATTTAGCTCCAAAATGATCCATTTTGCCTAGGTTAGCTCATAAATGTCATTTTTACCTAAGTTAGCTCATAAATGTCATATACTTCTTCTTCTTCTTCTTCATTTTCTTCTTCTTCTTCTTCTTCTTCTAAGTTTTTTGTTTCCCATTTTGCAGATTTCATTAACTTCACGGAAGCTTTGCATTGATGGAGGGCTTGTTTTCCCTTTCTGTTTTCATTTTCGAACATTGTGGAACTTGTAATATGTATATATGGATGAACTATGTATGTTGTACTTGCTATGTATTTGGATATGTCATATGTATGTGGAACTTCCAATCTATGTGGTTGATATCTCATATGTTTGCTGTGAAATATATATATGTTTGCTGTGAAATATCATATATTTTCTGTGAAAATGGTTGGATATAAGAAAAAATAGAACAAAAAGAGGCAATGCAGCCTCTTTGCCGTCTGCCACCGACGGCAAAGGGGCCTTTGCCGTCCGCCACAGACGGCAAAGAGGCCACGTGGTAGCAACCTGTGCAACCAGGGAGCTGACCCATTTGGTCACTTTGTCATCCGTGGCAGACGGCAAAGAGTTGGGTCTGCTGACGTCACAAGGCAGACGACAAAGGGGAGGGCATGTTTGCCGTCTGCTGGCAGACGGCAAAGCCTCCCGTTAGCCACCTAATGTGGCTAACGCCTATTATTTACCGTCCACATTCTTTACCGTCTGCCACCGACGCAAAGGTTCTTTGCCGTCCGCTTTGAGAAAGCAGACGACAAAGAACCTGTTTACCGTAGCTTTCTTTGCCGGGCAACTTTGCCGTCTGGGGCTGACGGCAAAGAGGTTTGCCGTCCACTTTCGGTTCCTTTGCCGTCTGCCATGGCAGACGGCAAACAAGCTGATTCCTGTAGTGCTACCTATTATGGCCTTTCCATAGCCATTGTGAGATATATTGCCATGCAACTTCCACCGCTTCCATTTTGATGACTTGAGCATTCATTGTCATTTTACTTTGCATGATCATATAGTTGACATAGTAGTTGTGGCTCAGCCACCGTTCTTCATTTTTATACAAGTTATACTAGATCATTGCACATCCTGGTACACTGCCAGAGGCATTCATATAGAGTCATATTTTGTTATAGGTATCGAGTTGTAATATTGAGTTGTAAGTAAATAGAAGTGTGATGATCATCAATTTTCATTATTAGAGCATGTCCCAGTGAGGAAAGGATGATGGAGATTATGATTCCGGACAAAGAGACTCCGGACAAAGAGAGAAAAAAAAGAAAAAAAAAAGAAGAAAAAGAAAAAAAAGAAGAAAAAGAAAAAAAAGAAAAAAAAACAAAGAGAAAAGGGGCATGCTAGTGCCACACTTGTGCTTCAAAGTAGCACCATGTTTTTCATATAGAGAGTCTCCTATGTTGTCACTTTCATATACTAGTAGGAATTTTTCATTATAGAGTTAGATGCACACCCACTTAGTTTTCATATTGAGCTTTCATATACTTATAGATCTTAGTGCATTCGTTGCATGGCAATCCCTACTCCTCACATTGATATCAATTGATGGGCATCTCCATAGCTCGTTGGTTAGCCGCGTCGATGTGAGACTTTCTTACTTTTTTGTCTTCTCTATATTTACCTCCGTGATCATACTCTATTCCACCCATAGTGCTATATCCATGGCTTACGCTCATGTATTGCGTGAGGGGTGAAAAAGCTGAAGCGCGTTAAAAAGTATGAACCAATTGCTTGGCTTGTCATCGGGGTTGTGCACGATAAATACTTTGTGTCGAGAAGACTATATGATTTTGTAGGGATAGCTTTCTTTAGCGTTGATATTTTAAAAGACACGATTGTTTGTTGGGATGCCTGAGTATTGATGTCTTTATGTCAAATTATAGACTATTGCTTTGAATCACTTATGTCTTAATATTCGTGCCATGACTATATTGTAGGGTAACGCAGCAGAAAACAAAAATTTTCCGACCTACGCACTAGCCCAGGACCACTATGGAGACTGCATACAAGGTTTGATCATTTTCGTTACCGACTCGTAGCGCAGCGGAAGTAGAGTCGATGACGATCGGCGGTGCAGATCCCCGCAGCTAGGATTTACAACCTCCCAACCGCGAGGATGTATACCCTCGTCTTCCCTTCGGACAGCCCTCCGGGAGGTGGTCGAACAGTCCGCCGGACGGTGTCGCGGACAGCCCTTCGGGAGGACCTTCGAAACTCGAACGGTCACTCGGACAGCCCTTCGGGAGGACTCACAGAACTTGGACCGTTACTTGGACAGCCCTTCGGGAGGCACTCACGAACAGCCCCTCGGGCACTAAGATCGAAACTACGACCTCTCTACAGAGTTGCACACATACGGTGTCATCTATCCGGCAGGGCTTCGCCGTCCAGAACTAGTTCCCACCGGAACCCAGACAACCTTTTGGCTCTACGAAACTCTTTTCGTGGGAGGGAGAGAGAAGCCAGATCATTGCATGGCACTTGTATGTGAGAAGGGATGAGTCTTTAGGCAGCCCCCTCCACCCCTATTTATAGGCCAAGCCCAAGGGTGGCTTCTCCAAGAAGCCAAGGGGGAAAATGCCAAAGGACCCTCAAGGTGGCTTCTCCAAGAAGCCACCCAAAAAGCACTTTCACTATTCACGACGACATTTTTCAGCGTCCGTTCGAACAGAAAATATTTATGTGGGCTTAGAACATTTCCAGTACCCACTAAAATAATTTTCAACGCATTCTGGAACAATTCCAGATTAGTGATTTTCATCTGCGAAAAGCATCTGAAGTGGTTCCGGCAGCTCCGGAACATTTCCGGTTTTTCTTCCAGAAAATTCCCAAAAGTTTCCAGAATGATTCTGGCACCCTCCAAGAATTATCGGGCATGTGCCGAAACCAATTTGACTTTATGGTATCCTCTGAAACAACTTTTCAGTTTCACCGGAACTCATCCGGTGACCTCTCTCTGCGGAACTTTTCCGCTGTCCGAAACTTTTTCGGTGTCCGAAACTTTTTCGGTGATTTTCTCTCAGACTCCCTGTCTAGTATTTAGCAGATAGATGACCCTTAAGCGTGTGACCCTATAGGTTCGATGAAGTATAGACATGACCCGGAACCCCTTCCGATCAATGATCAACATCGGAGCCGTGGACACCCATATTGACCCCTATACCCACACGAATGAATATTCGAGTGAACCTCCAGTTGCCGTGTGCTATTCCTGTTGCTTCGCGATATGTTACAAATACCCGAGGTGAGACATGATGGCATTCCCGTGGATCAACAACTTGTCCACTATGCTAGTTACCTCGTTACCGGTATTGTTCTCTTTTCTCGTTACCGTGTTCCGGCATCCCCGTGATCAAATCACAAAGTGTCTGGCCAGACGATGATGGATACCGTAACACCGAGAGGGCCCAGAGATATCTCTCCATCGTCGGAGGAGCAAATCCCAATCTTGAGCTATCAAGTTACTTAACATACTTTCCCATGAACCCGTAAGCCGCCGTAATAGCCATCCAGTTACGGATGACGTTTAACAAACCCCAAAGTTCATGAATCAAGCATGAAGAAACTCGATACTCTCATGGTCTGAGGAATCATGCAAACGTTAACCATCTCTGTGTTATTAACCATTAACTTGTGACGAAAGAATCTCATAGCATAATATCAATCGGGTCGATTCAACACAAATGTTCTTCTAACACTGTGCCCTCAAAGTTGCTGGCATAGACATGCCCATGATCAGGAAAACAGAACCATCATGCAACACTTGAGCTAGTCTTAGAGGCTAGACTAGGAATACATTTTACCGTTTATTATCCCACACGTGCATATGAGTCTTCCTCCGAGCCTCGTTTTATTTGCAGACTCGAGAATCTTTGCAGTTATAGCATGGAACATAAACCTAATTATGAACAGGGAGATAATCAATAACATTTATTATTGCCTCTAGGGCATATCTCCTACATATATATATTATCAAGTTTATGCTAGGTAGCATTCCACATCAAAAATTATCTTTTTTATTATTTACCTACTCAAGGACGAGCAGGAATAAAGCTTGGGGATGCTGATACATCTCCATCGTATCTATAATTTTTTATTGTTTCATGCCAATATTATGCAACTTTCCCATACTTTTGGCAATATTTTATATGATTTATTGGACTAACACATTGATCTAGTGCCCAGTGCCAGTTCTTGTTTTCAGCATGTTTTTTGTTTCGCAGAATATCCATATCAAATGAAGTCCAAACGCGATAAAATTTTACGGATGATTATTTTGGAATATTTGTGATTTTTGGTAGGTGGAATTAACGCAAACGAGGGCCCATAGCAACCACAAGACACCTGGGCGCGCCAGGCAGCCCAGGCGCGTGGTGGTGGGTTGTGCCCTCCTTGTCAGTTGGTTGGAGCTCTACTTCGGGCGCAAGCAAGCTTATATCCGGAAAAAATCGTGTTAAAATCTCAGCACAATCGGAGTTACGGATCTACGGGAATATAAGAAACGGTTTTCGGCTGGAAAACAGGAACGCAAAACAGAAGAGAACAGAGAGGGAGATCCAATCTCGGAGGGACTCCCGCACCTCCGCCGCCATGGAGACCATGGACCAGAGGGGGAACTCTCCTCCCATGTAGGGGGAGGCCAAGGAAGAAGAAGAAGGAGGGGGGCTCTCTCCCCCTCTCTCCCGGTGGCGCCGGAGTGCCGCCGGAGCAAGGATCGTGACGACGATCTACATCAACAATCTTGCTACCGTCAACACTAACTTTCCCCCCCTCTATCCAGCGGTGTAACAGCCTTTATCCCCGCTGTAATCTCTACTTAAACATGGTGCTCAACTCCATATATTATTTCCCAATGATATTTGGCTATCCTATGATGTTTGAGTAGATCTGTTTTGTCCTATGGGCTAATCATGATCTTGGTTGGTATGAGTGTATATTTTATTACGGTGCTGTCCTACGGTGCCCTCCATGTCGCGCAAACGTGAGCGGTCCCTGCTGTAGGGTGTTGCAATGCGTTCCTAAGTCGCTTATGGTGGATGGCATGAGTGACAGAATACACAGACCCGAGTTTGGGGGTTATTGCGTATTGTAGTAAAGAGGACTTGATACTTAATGCTATGGTTGGGTTTTACCTTAATGATCTTTGGTAGTTGTGGATGCTTGCTAGAGTTCCAATCATAAGTGCATATGATCCAAATAAAGAAAGTATGTTCGCTCATGCCTCTCCCTCATATAAAATTGCATGAATGATTACCGGTCTAGTTATCGATTGCCTCGGGACAAATGACCTTCTTGTTTGACAAAAGCTATTTACTTTTATTACTTGCAATTTATTCGTAGTTTTATTCTGACAAAGTATTCGTAGTTTTATTCCTACGAAATAGTTCCATACTTGTTCTAGGTAAAGCAAACGTCAAGTGTGCATAGAGTTGTATCGGTGGTCGATAGAACTTGAGGGAATATTTTTTCTACCTTTAACTTCTCGTTGGGTTCGACACTCTTATTTATCGAAAAATGCTACAAACGATCCCCTTTACTTGTGGGTTATCACTAGCTAACTCACGCGCCAGGCATCGTTGGGAAAGTAGTGGCGGTGTCACAAGTTGACTCAAAATAGTAGGTGAATCAAGCGTAGAGCTAGTTGAAAGGTCCTTACCTCCTCTTGTCTTAGTGAGATGATCTTGGTCTTGGAATCCTTGAGCTTGCTCATAGTGAAAGATAAATTGCAGCAGAGGAATATTCCCAAGAGAACTTAACAAATAGAGCTATGCTCCTCGAGAACGGTTCTAAAAAATATTCTTGATGACACACAAGTATAGAGGATCGTGACAGTCTTCGAGGGAAGTATTTCAACCCAAATTTATTGAATCGACACAAGGAGAGCCAAAGAATATTTTTAAATTTTAACAGTTGAGCTGTCAATTCAACCACACCTGGATAGATAACTTGCTTGCAACAATTTATTAGCAGCACGGTAATATGATAACAGTGGTAACAAAGTGATAGTAACAGTAATAGGATTCCAGAATAGTAACATAATGCAGCAGTAGTGATTATACCAGAAGCAACAATAATAGAAAGCGTAGGCATGGAGTAAGCGATGGGTTTGTTCCGATGAGATCCAATATGCAATGGTCATATCCTAGAGCGACAACAAACTAGCCCCAATTCATCAATTATATATAGGCATGAATTTTATATATAGTTGTACGTGTTTGCGATAAGATTTTGCACAACATCTCTTCACCTATCCTCCCGTGACAATGGTCTCCTAAAGAAAACTAAGGGTAATTAAGGCGCTCATTTTAAGATAGAACCGGACCAAAGCATTAACACACAGTGAATGTTTGTAATCCTCAAGGTAACGTCATCCTCGTCAATATCCCAATTATTTTCATTTTGGGGTCTAGGGTTCAGAACGATAACAATTGCATACAACTTGCAGATCTGATCAAGAACACAAATATATTCATGAACAATAATCCCAGAACATAGTGGGTACTAGGCATCATGCCCTAACAAATCTGATATCGATTACATAAGACATCTCATCCAACTCCCATCTAACTCCATGTGCCTATTGGGTAATTACTCAAACATGGATGGAAGCATCGTAGAATTCTTATTGGAGAAGGGTTGGTGATGATGACAACAACCAATTCCTCTCTCCGGAGCAAGAAATGGACTCCAGATTAAGTCTCCAGAGGAAGAACAAGAGGCGGCGGTGTCTCCGTATCGCGAAAAGCTTACACAATTTTTCTGGATTTTTTTGATATATATGGGATTTATGGCGGTGAAATCGTCACAAGGCGGTATCAGGTGGGTCCACACGCCCCCATGGCGCGCCCAACGGGGCACGCCACCTGGCCGTACCACTCCCTTGTGGCTCCCCTCCGGTCCATCTTCCGTCCATAAATATTTAAATATTCTGAAGTAATTCTCCAAAAATCACTGTCCAATTCTGAGTACTTTTATTTTTGACAAAATAACACAAAGATAGTTCTGCTAAAACAACATCAGTCCGGGTTAGTTTCATTCCAATCATGCAAATTAGATGCGAAAAGTAGAGCACAATTGTTTGGACAACTACATACATTTGGGACGTATCATGGGTTTTTTTTCCATCATTGGGAAATACCTTTGTTTCAAGTTTATGAGGGTGACTTTGTATGGACCAGCCGACTACGTAATTTAGTGCCTAGGGTCGAGAGTTTGGTTTTATATAACTAGAACCAAATCCTTTGCCATATGCACATCAACCTATTTGTGATATTATTGTGGAATTTTCAAGAGTGAAATGCGCCATTAATCCTTTAACTCAAACTGATCACTCACTTTAGGCCAAGAACTCAGGAACTGATCGATTTAGGCCAAAAACTCGTTTATTTTGTCATATAAGGCCAAAACTGATTTGGAAAGGAAAAATTGGCTACATGGCTGCAACGTCAGCGTAGCATAAACCACTTCGCGTTGGTTAATCAATAGAGGTTGTTTTTTGTAAACTGACATCACAATGTAACTAATGCTGTATCAAGGAAAAATGTTTAGAAATTTGCAAACCACACATCAACCTAATCGCGCAACATCCGGAGAGCACCGCACGTTGAAAACTACCTCATGGGGATATCATTGTTGTAGCGGCCCCACTGATCGCAGCTCCGACTTCTCTGTCACAACACGAAACTAGCATAGGAGCACACATTGGCGCACCGAACCGCCCAGGCCAGAAGGACAAGCCATGACCCGGCTTCGCTTGGCTTTCTGACTTGGGCGGCGGTTTGAGAATTGCCATGTTGCATAGACTAATGCTACAACGACTCCTTTGACATTAAGCTTGCACGTACAGCTGCTCTCTGGACCGTATAGCAAAATTGTGAAAAGTTTCCAGAAATCAAAGACTTGACAGCCCGGACATCCAGAGCTAATTTTTTGGAGAAAGCCTGAGGTAATTGCCATGAAGCTATTTTCTGTCAGATCGCAAATAACATGTATAATTAAATATAGCTGGGTAGTGAGACGCTATGTGAAACTCAATAAAAAAAATACTGTAGAGGCTGCTTGTAGCTACTTTTTTCTTTGGTTCTCGTACAGTCTACTCGCTCAACAAAGAGGAAAACGACTGTCATAGAGCATATTCTGCGTGCAAAGGTTAATGTCAAAAAAGTAACTGTAATATATAGTGCCCGCTGCATCCTGGTACACCAACTGAAGTGTACTGGTAGTTAGCATGGTGCTCCCTACGGCTCACTATACTGCTTGTAGTGCTCACGCCAAAAAGGACAAAAAGAAAAGAAAAAAAGAGGCAAGGTGCTCCCCCTTGCTGAGGGCATGGGTTGGAATAGCATCGATCATGAGGTTTTCAATTTTTTTCCGTGAGATATTGGCTATATTGTGGAGGCTAGTTTGCAGAAAACACCCTCTACAAAATAGCTGATGCGTGAGTGGTCTAAAGTACATTGATGTGACGGCCATGTTTATGGTTTTTTCCTTCAAAATCTAATTTGGCCTTATTTGATAAAAAATGAATTTGTCGACTAAATCAATTGGTTCGTGAGTTCATAGCCTAAAGCGTGCAATCAGTATGAGTTAATGGACTAATGGCTCATTTCACTTGTTTTTCATCAATAGCAAAAAACTAAGCTTTTTTTTAATGTAGTAGAACTGCACACCCAAGGTATACAAACTGACAAAGCTAACCTATAAGAACACAAGAGAGAAAAAGGGCATGCGTACAATAAAATCATGCGTGCATCCTTATCATCATCACCTCTTTGAAAGCAGCCGATCGAGTAGCATTTGTCCCACCATAAACAAACATCTGGATTGCAATCATTGTCAGGTGTTCAGCTTAATTAAGTCAAATGTATGTTTTATTTTTGGTTTTTTATGTGAAAGGTATCTATTCCGGTATAAATGCATTGAGAAGGAAGAAGGAATGAGAGAACACATACTTAAAACAAGTTTATATGTACCTACTTGACATACATACACTGGGTGTGGGCGCTTAACTCCCAGTTCCAAAGGTATGGAATTCTCATCTCTTCTTCATGCACTTTGTACTATGGTCATGCTTCTTTTGCTTGGTGATAAAGGAGCTTAGTGGAGCAGCATCGTGTCGTTGTTCTCTGGCATGGCCGAGGTTTTAGGCATGCTCCTGGCAATGATTCAACTCAATGATATGGTCAAAATCATCAAGCCGGTGCTTGTGTCTCGGTTTTGACGTGGCTGGCGCACAATAGCTATGCTTCTATGGTGCTAGTTGGTGACATAATATGGATTTGACATGCTTAGTTTTCACCGAATGGATGAAACAAGGAAGGGCATGTGTGGCTGAATCAGCGACGGCGGTCGGGTGCACCTAGAAGCTGTGGCGGAGCCCAAAGCTGGCGAGCAGGGCATGAGCAGCAAGCACTAAGGAAGGTAGGGCACTCGTGCCTGCTCAAAAACTCACGAGAGTTGGTTTCTCGACTTGCAGCACATCACCGACACCATGACAGTTGAACCACACGGTTGGGCCACCTATTCGTGTAATGTCGATGGCTGCCAGTGCAAATCGATGTAGAATGGCAGCTAAGAATGTGCTAGTGTGATGTTGATGCGTTTGTGTTTTGTATCGATGGAATCGGTTCGGCGTTTAACCACTGTTACAAAATAGATCATCTGAACTACATGTCGTTTTCGTTTAAACTTCCCAACTTAACCTGTTTTTGTTGTACTATGTAAAGGTTAGCCTTTAATTTGTTCTAGTTTTATAACATGTAAAATTTCATTTTTGGGTAAATATGTTGCTTGATAAATGTCCCTTGGGGGTTAAGCATATGTCAGCCATTAAGAAATAGGGGGGCTTGTATTGCATGTTATACTTGGTTGAACATCATTCATTCAACCCTTACACTTTAATATGTTTTACCATTATAGTGTATCTGATGATCTATCTACCTCTTTTTTGGGCGGACTATTGCCATTTTACTTGCCCAAATTATTATCTGAACTTTTGATGCAGTGTGATTTTTTTCCATTTTGACATGATAGAATTTTTTTCTTTGTCTAGGTTGTCTTCATATCTGTTATCAATTTTCATTTTTTACATGAACTCCCGCACTACTTTTGCACATGACAACAATACTTAGCAGCAAGCTTATGGTAACTAGAATTGTATATTTTTGTTCGCCTATGTTTTGGGTTAGGGCTGGGGTAATGAGCACCTGCGAATGCTTGGTCAGGGTTTAGATGGAACACAAATTACTACAATACTTACGCAAAATATACTTAAAAACATCGTCATAGAGCGGGATTCATGATGTTATCAAAGGTGCATTGCAATCAACTTCCGGGAACATCGCTTCCACTAAACAAATATTCCATCTTAAGGTGACTCATGTGGTCAAACATGCGGTTTCCGCCCAGGTAGACTAATGGTACAACCATGTTCCTTTTTTAGAAGGAGGATAACCCTCGGCCTTTGCATCAATTGACTACCCTCCTAATGGATCACCCACAAACTAAATAAAAGTAATGTAAAAAATCAAATGCAGTTTCCAAGACAATAAAACATATGGAGCATGTAACAAAATGATGTATAAAAGCGAGAAACTTTTGGATTGTTGTAGATGGATCGAATGGCATTTTCTAACAAAAATATGAACCATGGGCTATCTATGTATGCTTCAACCATCCAACACATATACCATCTATGATAAGAAATTAAAAGAATATAACTTATGTGTGACATGTATGGCTTGCTAATATGGCATGGTTGCATGGATAATTAACGCAAAAAAATGTACTTATCTTTGACATGCATACGTGCTGATATGGCACGGTTGCATACTAACAAAAATTAGGTAACAAGTTTTTTTTTTTGGAAACTTTTGATCTATTCATCTCCAATCATGACAGTGCAATGAACAGAAGAAATAATAAAAATTACGTCCAGATTCGTAGTCAACCTAGCGACGACTACAAGCACTGAAGCGAGCTGAAGGGGCGCCATCGTCATCACCCCTCCCTCGCCAGAGCCGGGCACAACTTGTTGTAGTAGATAGTCGGTAAGTCGTCATGCTAAGACCCCATAGGACCAATACACCAGAAGAGCAACCGCCGTCGATGAAGAGAAGCTTACATCGGAAGGATACAATTTGAAGACACATGAACAAAGACTAGATCTGATAGGATCCACCAAAGACAATCACCGACCGAATCCCGCGAGATCTGCTAGAGACACACCTCCACACGTCCTCCGATGATCCTAGACACACCACCAGGACGGGGGCTAGGCGGGGAGAACCATCGCCGCCGCCATATTATCTTCCTGAGCAGGACACAAACTCTAACAAAACTTGAAGAAACACCTAAAAATGGAGCCCTCCCATCGGCAAGGGCTGGGATTCACCACGCACCCATGGCCCTAAGGTCACAGAAGACCTGGCAAATCGGCGGCGCCACCAACGGGAGGCAAAAACCTTGTCCGCCCTTTCTTGGAAGAGAGACAGAGGGATGAGATCTAAAATTAGGTAACGAGTTGCAACTAAGCATCCAACACATGCACAAAAATCAATTCACAAACTATAACTTATATGTAACTTATGTTTTTTAAATAATTGTAATTTATGTTTGACATGCATTAACGCTGATGTGGTATATATGGTTGTGTGCTTAGAAAAATTAGATAGTGAAACGTAACTATTTAACAATAAGCAATAAATAATCATGGATTACAACGCATCGACAAAATGTGCCATGTCAGGCATGCCACGTAGATATCAGGCGAATACGACACTGACAAGCAGTACGTTGATTTTAGCATAACTCCTTGAAAAAACTGTCCCAAATATCATGATGTACGTGTCTGTCGTTATCTTTGTGTAGTTGGGTAGCAAGACTAGGCAGAGCTATCTTGCATGGACGATAGATAGCACCAGGAGAGAAAAGATGACTCGATCCCATATCTCTCAAAAGACGATCGAGTCGTATTAACAATGTTTAATTAGCGGCTAAGAAACCAGAGATAAGGTGTGTGGAAACAGACGCCGATATGTCTTACTTGTCCACCTCATGGACGCGGGAAAGCCTTCTCAAGTAACATTGTGCTCTGAAACTGATATGGTCCCTCGCAGACAATTGTACACCACGCTAGCCTTTATCCTTTCAAATCTAAGGCACTACCAGCATCTCCAACAGCTAGCCTAAAATTTAACTACCTAAAAACAGTTTCAGACGAGGACAAAGAAGATTTAGATAGCTAAAAAAAAGTTCTGCTTTCACAGTAGACCTGAAACTGGATCCGACCGTGGGGAGGACATGAGGTGGATCCAACAGGTCCCGGGGCACTAAGCTCGATTTCGGCCGGCGGAGGTCGCCGGGGCAGAGACGCTCTCGGAGGCCGAGGAAAGGCGGCAAGGGGGCAAGAGACGGAGGTGAGCCAGGGGTGCTGCCTAGGCCGCCTGAGTGCCGACAGCTCGGCGGGGGTCGCGGTTGTCACATGCGTTGACTGGCTCATAAACGAGCTTGGAGGACGGCGATAGGGGGTCGGGGCTTATATAGGGTGGCAGCAGGGCTGGGTGATGAACGGAATCTAAGAGACCGGGCAGCACCGCCGCGAGCTAGGCGGCCGTCGTGGGTTCACGGCAGATAGCCTCTGCGATGGAATTGGCCGGCAGGGTAGCAGCATGTCCTGGGCTGGCTGGTAGAATGGCGGCGCCGGCCGGAACCGATGAAGGGTCGAGCCGCGCGACAGCGGAGAAACTTCGCCACGTGGCAATTGCTTTCCCGGGGTTGCGTTTTGGTTCTAGACTTTGTGCTAGAGAAGACCTATATATGCAATTGTGTGGCAAAATATAGATATCAGCCTAAAATAGTTAGCATCCCTAGGAGTTTTAGGTTAGCCCTCGGAGCTGTTTTTTTGGCTTAAATGCCTAAAATTTCAAATGTGTGTTAGTAGTATATATGCGCGGAGATAAAATGTTCTGCCCATATGCCCTGGCACATACAGGCTCCAACAAAAAATTAATAATTTGGAAAAGCATCCACGATTTATGTGTAGTTAATCAGGAATTGACAAGTCAGACATGTGGGTACACATGTCATGATGCCAATTATTTGAAAGCTGTCTTATTCTGCATGCTTTCTTTAAACTGAGAATTGAATCATCGCCACATCTAGGAAATAAAAGCGAAGCCTAGGCAAAGGAAATTTGCTCCCTCTTTTGTGGACTTTGGCTCCAAAAATCGTGACACGGAACTAACTGAGCGCTTCTTGCTTAATGTTGGACCCAAGCTTTCTCTAATCATAATATCACATCTAGCTAGCGAGTGGGTTGAGCAACTCTGTGCACTACTCCAGTGTTGTCAAACCATTGTGACATACTATTGTTTAGGCAGGCTTAATTGGAATAGGTGTATTGCAAATAAAATTCGTGGCAATATAACATCTCAATGGACAAGAGTTTGTGACAATGACATGTCGCAATGGATGTGATCCATGGTTATATTTCTCGCAACGGACGAGATTTCATGGCCATAATGTTATTGCAGCAGGGAAGATTCTATATCGATGACCTGGTGCACAAACAAAAAATATAAAAAATAATAAATCATTATCCTGTCACTACTCATTAGCACACAAGAAACCTCACACTGACAGTAATAAAAACAAATTGATATCACCGGAATCACATATCCAGGTTATACACTAGTTCACGAAAGAAGGAAAGAACCAACATGTTCCGAACAAAAACAAAATCCATATGAGTGTCTTACTCTCCACCACATTTGTCGAACTGATGGAAGTCGTCGCAAGTTGCATTGCGTGCTGAGCTTAGTGATGGAGGGATTAAAACTAATCAAACGTCGGAGCGATGGTGGCCAAGCTAAATGACACGCACGCGCCTTTATCCCTTCAAATGAACCGCACTAACATTAGCTTATTTGCGTATCTAAAGTGAGATATATAAGGCCGTACGTATGTGCATGCAAAAAATATGTTCTATCCATGTCCTGCCACAGGGGTCAGCAAAACAACTACAAATTAATAATTTAATTGTACAGAATGCATGCTAGATATATCTGGTTAATCAGCGATTGACAAGTCGGACACACGTGGCAGCTCTGGGTAGACACATGTCATGATGCCAATTATTTGAATTCCACACGCCAAAATCGGCAAGCTGTCTTAGTCGGCACGCTTTGTTTCAACAGTGAATCTTAGCCACAATCTAGCAACGAAAAAGCTAATTTGAGGAGATCTGCAGCCTTGTAACCCTAGTGGTTCAGAAAATTATGACACGGAACCTACTGAGTGCTGCTTTTGCTTAACGCTGGACTGTAGCCTTCTCTAATCACCATATCAAAGCTAGCTCGAAAGTGGGCTGAGCAATTCATGCATTAGTCCCGTCGTCGTCCGGTCTTGTCAAACCACTGTGACATAGTATTGTTGATTGTCAAACAGCAATAGATAACATTAGTACACGAACCACTAGCAAGGTGGGCTTAATGTGACAGTATTGTTTAGGCTACTGTTGATTGTCAAAAAACAGTAGCATTAGTACACGAACCACTATCAAGGTGGGCTTAATTGCAATAAATTTTATTGTTGCAATAAACCTAAAATCGATTGCAGCATGCACTCCCACCACAAAATCAAGGGTATTGCCAACCGTTGCAACAAACACCAAGGTAATAAGTTACCGCAACAATTTCCAAGTCAAAGATGTAAATGCAGTGATGTTGTGGCAACAGAGTTCTATCACGACGAGTTATATTGTTGCACTATGCACATACGGAAAATGTCTGCTACCATGGGGAATAGCAACAACCCACTTATCTTCCTTACGATCACAACACATCGAGACATGTGCTATAGGGCTAAGACATCAGAAGTAGGGAGGACCAAACTCACTACTAGGCACAATGTGTAAGATACGCTTTGTACTGGCATAACAGGTTACGGTGTTGAGTTTTCCCTCTTTTACTGTACCTTTTGTCTTTTGTGGACTGAAATAACAGGGCAAACTACCAGCACAGATGTCATATCGAAGCCCCTCATGATGCATTAGTACCGGTGTCTCACCAGTGCGTCTCACCAGTGCTACTCTATTTTTCTGTCTTCTGTGATTGCTTACTGGTCTATTTTTCTGTCTTCTGTGGTTGCTTACTGGTCTATGTTTCTGTCCATTCAGGAGCCGCACGAATGGCTGGGCGCTAACAACAGACGACATGAAGTCTGACAACCATTAATTAATCTCTCGTTGTGGGTTACACGGAGAACTCGAACACGAAATGACTTCTGGACAAGGAGAAAGACATGTTGCACCATGCTTTTGCATTTGTCAATTGGCAAGTGCTTGATATTCGCACGGATGATCTTCACGGGTAGAAACGCCATGCTGACACATTGTAGAAGCAGACACAAACACTAACTATGTATTATATGGCGGTACACAAAACTCAAATTTATTTATGAAATTAATAACTCACTATCCCAGCATCCACAAAAATGCTCAAATTGGCTGTAGTAAAAACAATCAAATGTCCTGGTTATATAAAAGTCCTCCAAAAGATGAAAAGAATCAACATGTCCAAAAGAAAGAAAAAATAAATATACCAAGTATAAATGTGGACAGGCATTCTTCTAGACAAGGTATCCTAAATTGGCAATTCTTCTTGGAGTACTTAGAGAAAAACACCCTTAGGGTGTCTCCTCCCTCCGAAAAGAAGAACCTCAGCCTCTGCATCCTTTGATGAACAAAGTCATATAACTTGCTCAATAATGCCAAGCAAAGCCATGTGAGTCAGGTGCAGAGGATAAAGCCTGAGAAGGAGAATGACATGTTAGCTAGTAGAGTCATGAGAAATGAAGGAGGCATGGGATTCCATTAGTACGGGGCAAGGAGTCTTCAGCTGCGAAAACAAAATGGAAAAGGGTAGTGGAACAATGCAAAGGCGGTGTCATGGTAGTTTGGGACGGGAACACACTGCATGACACCACCAACATGCACACAGATACATTGTACTACTTCAAACTTGGCGCGCCTAGGCAATAGCTAGGTCATTACTGGAGCTTTGCAGTCCGCACCACTAAGAAAAAGAAGAAAGAAGTGGGAACTCTAAAATTTACTAGAGTACCAATATATTAGGGTCGTGGGAAACAATCTACATAATTACAAGCAAAATACCGATAAAAAGAAACTAGAACATGCGAGAGAAACATAGAAAATAGTACCATTGTACCATCATCACCACAGATGAATTAATTTGGTTTCTCAATGTACCATGTCCATATCATGCCTCATGCGTCAGGAAAAATACAATATAATACCTTGCTTTCTCAACTAGTATGATTATTAGACTGAAACAAGGCTTCCAACGAAGGGAGCGTGCCAACGAGATTTTCACGTGTGTATTCAACGAGTCGGTCTTTGTCAAGGTCACGAAACTTCAAGTCCATGATAGACTTGGCACCCTTGAGGACACCATGTGATCTGCTGTAGACCAAGAGACAGTATGAATCGGCTCAGACACTACTGGAATCGAGTTATATGACGAGTGCCATGGACACTCGGCAATGGGCCAAAACCCTCCGGCAAAGCCTTTGCCGAGTGCTGTATTCGGCAATTCAACCCGGCGTACACCTCTCCGGCAACCAGGAATTTGCCGAGAGCCAAGACACGGGCACTCGGCACTTTGCCGAGAGACAAACAGTACCACCCGGCAATATAAAGTGACTCTCACGTCGGCTGGTTCCGTCATCTCTTTGCCGAGAGTGGCTCTCGGCAAAGATGCCACAGCCAACCGCCAGCGCATGCCAGTTTGCCGAGAGTGGCTCTCGGCAAAGATGCCACAGCCAACTGCCAGCGTGCCACTTTGCCGATAGCTGCTCTAGGCAAAGATCCATTCCCAGACAATTTTTTACTACTTTCCCCCGGATCCCTACCGCAAAAATATATATACAACACACAAACATGCATTTCAAGTCTCAATGTCTAACAACAAACTCACATAACCATTGCATAAAATAGTTCACACGAACTTCTTTTGAGATGACAAGGTAGCTCTTTAGTACAAATGCCTACTTACTAAACAATAAAGTGGTCAATGCATTTCTACATGCGACCACAAGATAAGAACAACACCACAATTTGTTGGAAATATGCCCTAGAGGCAATAATAAAATGGTTATTATTATATTTCCTTGTCCATGATAATTGTCTATTGTTCATGCTATAATTGTATTAACCGGAAACCGTAATACATGTGTGAATACATAGATCACAGCATGTCCCTAGTAAGCCTCTAGTTGACTAGCTCGTTGATCAATAGATGGTTATGGTTTCCTGACCATGGACATTAGATGTCGTTGATAACGGGATCACATCATTAGGAGAATGATGTGATGGACAAGACCCAATCCTAAGCATAGCAGAAGATCGTATAGTTCGTTCGCAAGAGCTTTCTAATGTCAAGTATCATTTCCTTAGACCATGAGATTGTGCAACTCCCGGATACCGTAGGAATGCTTTGGGTGTATCAAGAGTCACAACGTAACTGGGTGACTATAAAGGTGCACTACAGGTATATCCGAAAGTGTCTGTTGGGTTGGCACGAATCGAGACTGGGATTTGTCACTCCGTATGACGGAGATGTATCTCTGGGCCCACTCGGTAATGCATCATCGTAATGAGCTCAATGTGACTAAGGAGTTAGCCACGGGATCATGCGTTACGGAACGAGTAAAGAGACTTGCCGGTAACGAGATTGAACAAGGTATAAGGATACCGACGATCGAATCTCGGGCAAGTAACATACCGATGGACAAAGGGAATTGCGTACGGGATTGATTGAATCCTCAACATCGTGGTTCATCCGATGAGATCATCGTGGAACATGTAGGAGCCAACATGGGTATCCAGATCCCGCTGTTGGTTATTGGCCAGAGAGATGTCTCGGTCATGTCTTCATGGTTCCCGAACTCGTAGGGTCTACACACTTAAGGTTCGGTGATGCTAGAGTTGTTATGGGAAATTGTATGTGGTTACCGAAGGTTGTTCGGTGTCCCGGATGAGATCCCGGACGTCACGAGGAGTTCCAGAATGGTCCAGAGGTGAAGAATTATATATGGGAAGTCCAGTTTCAGTCACCGGAATGGTTTCGGGGATTATCGGTATTGTACCGGGACCACCGGAAGTTGTCCGGGGGTCCACCAGGTGGGGCCACCTGCCCCGGTGGGCCAAGTGGGCTGAGCAAGGGAGGGAACCAGCCCCTGGTGGGCTGGTGCGCCCCCCCAAGGGGCCCAAGCCGCCTAGGGTTGGAAACCCTAGGGGGTGGGGGCGCCTCCCACCTTGCTTGGGGGCTAAGTTTCCCCCCCCCCCTTGGCCGCCCCCCCCCCTTAGATGGGATCTAAGGGGGTCGGCCCCCTCTCCCCTTCGCCCTATAAATAGAGGGGGGTGGGAGGGCAGCAGCACCCCTTCCCTGGCGCAGCCCTCCCCCTCTCCAAC
Source organism: Thinopyrum elongatum (assembly GCA_011799875.1). Lineage (NCBI taxonomy): Eukaryota > Viridiplantae > Streptophyta > Magnoliopsida > Poales > Poaceae > Thinopyrum > Thinopyrum elongatum. The sequence continues at coordinate 592,304,306 of CM022300.1, forward strand.
ACCTCCTCCTCCTCCGTAGTGCTGGGGGAAGCCCTGTCGGAGAACCACAAGCTCCACCACCACGCCGTCGTGTTGCCGGAGCCCTCCCTCAACTTCTCCTCTCCTCTTGCTGGATCAAGAAGGAGGAGACGTCCCCGGGCTGTACGTGTGTTGAACGCGGAGGCGCCGTCCGTTCGGCGCTAGATCGGATCTTCTGCGATTTGAATCGCTACGAGTACGACTCCATCAACCGCGTTCTTATAACGCTTCCGCTTAGCGATCTTCAAGGGTATGAAGATGCACTCCCTCTCTCTCGTTGCTAGCATCTCCTAGATTGATCTTGGTGATACGTAGGAAATTTTGTGATTTACTACTACGTTCCCCAACAGTGGCATCATGAGCTAGGTCTATGCGTAGATTCTTTGCACGAGTAGAACACAAGTAGTTGTGGGCGATGATTTGTTCAATTTGCTTACCGTTACTAGTCCTTTCTTGATTCGGCGGCATTGTGGGATGAAGCGGCCCGGACCGACCTTACACGTACGCTTACGTGAGACAGGTTCCACCGACTGACATGCACTTGATGCATAAGGTGGCTAGTGGGTGTCTGTCTCTCCCACTTTAGCCGGATCGGATTCGATGAAGAGGGTCCTTATGAAGGGTAAATAGCAATTGGCACATCACCGTTGTGGCTTTTGCGTAGGTAAGAAACGTTCTTGCTAGAAACCCATAGCAGCCACGTAAAACATGCAACAACAATTAGAGGACGTCTAACTTGTTTTTGTAGGGTATGCTATCTGATGTGATATGGCCAAAAAGGATGTGATGAATTATATATGTGATGTATGAGATTGATCATGTTCTTGTAATAGGAATCACGACTTGCATGTCGATGAATATGACAACCGGCAGGAGCCATAGGAGTTGTCTCAATTTATTGTATGACCTGCGTGTCAATGTAAAGGCCATGTAATTACTTTACTTTATTGCTAACCGTTAGCCATAGTAGTAGAAGTAATAGTTGGCGAGACTACTTCATGAAGACACGATGATGGAGATCATGGTGTCATGCCGGTGACGATGGTGACCATGCCGCGCCTTGAAGATGGAGATCAAAAGCGCAAGATGATATTGGCCATATCATGTCACATTATGATTTGCATGTGATGTTTATCATGTTTACATCTTATTTGCTTAGAACGACGGTAGCATAAATAAGATGATCCCTCACTAAAATTTCAAGAAATGTGTTCCCCCTAACTGTGCACCATTGCGAAGGTTCGTTGTTTCGAAGCACCACGTGATGATCGGGTGTGATAGATTCTAACGTTCGCATACAACGGGTGTAAGCCAGATTTACACATGCGAAACACTTAGGTTGACTTGACGAGCCTAGCATGTACAGACATGGCCTCGGAACACGAGAGACCGAAAGGTCGAACATGAGTCGTATAGTAGATGCGATCAACATGGAGATGTTCACCATTGATGACTAGTCCGTCTCACGTGATGATCGGACACGGCCTACTCGATTCGGATCATGTATCACTTGGATGACTAGAGGGATATCTATCTAAGTGGGAGTTCATTAAATAATTTGATTAGATGAACTTGATTATCATGAACTTAGTCTAAAAAAATTGTCTTTACAATCTATCCTGTAGATCAAATGGCCCACGCTAATGTTGCCCTCAACTTCAACGCATTCCTAGAGAAAACCAAGCTGAAAGACGATGGTAGCAACTATACGGACTGGGTCCGTAACTTGAGGATCATCCTCATTGCTGCCAAGAAAGCATATGTCCTTGAAGCACCGCTAGGTGACGCCCCCATTTTCCCAGCAACTCAAGACGTTATGAACGCCTGGCAGTCGCGTAGTGATGATTACTCCCTGGTTCAGTGCGGCATGCTTTACAGCTTAGAATCGGGGCTCCAAAAGCGTTTTGAGCAGCACGGAGCATATGAGATGTTCCAAGAGCTGAAAATGGTTTTCCAAGGTCATGCCCGAGTCGAGAGATATGAAGTCTCTGACATGTTCTACAGTTGTAAGATGAAGAAAAACAGTTATGTCAGCGAGCATATACTCAAAATGTCTGGGTTGCACAACCGCTTGTCTCAGCTGGGAGTTAATCTTCCAGATGATTCGGTCATTGACAGGATCCTCCAATCGCTTCCACCTAGCTACAAGAGCTTTGTGATGAACTACAATATGCAAGGGATGGAGAAGTCCATTCCCGAGTTATATTCAATTCTGAAATCAGCGGAGGTGGAAATCAAGAAGGAACATCAAGTGTTGATGGTGAATAAGACCACTAGTTTCAAGAAAGGCAAGGGTAAGAAGAACTTGAAGAAGGACGGCAAGGGAGTTGCCGCCCCCGGCAAGCCAGTTGCCGGGAAGAAGCCAAAGAATGGACCCAAGCCTGAGACTGAGAGCTTTTATTGCAAGGGAAATGGTCACTGGAAGCGGAACTGCCCCAAGTACTTAGCGGATAAGAACGCCGGCAATACCAAAGGTATATATGATATACATGTTATTGATGTGTACCTTACCAGTGCTCGTAGTAGCTCCTGGGTATTTGATACCGGTGCGGTTGCTCACATTTGTAACTCAAAATAGGAGCTGCGCAATAAGCGGAGACTGGCAAAGGACGAGGTGACGATGCACGTCGGGAATGGTTCCAAGGTCGATGTGATCGCCGTCGGCACGCTACCTCTACATCTACCTTCGGGATTAGTTTTAAACATCAATATTTGTTATTTAGTACCAGCTTTGAGCATGAACATTGTATCAGGATCTCGTTTGATGCGAGATGGCTACTCATTTAAATCCGAGAATAATGGTTGTTCTATTTATATGAGAGATATGTTTTATGGTCATGCCCCGCTGGTCAATGGTTTATTTTTATTGAATCTCGAACGTGATGTCACACATATTCATAGTGTGAATGCCAAGAAATGTAAGGTTGATAATGATAGTCCCACATACTTGTAGCACTGCCGCCTTGGTCACATTGGTGTCAAATGCATGAAGAAACTCCATGTAGATGGACTTTTGGAGTCTCTTGATTATGAATCATTTGACACGTGCAAACCATGCCTTAGGGGCAAAATGACCAAGACTCCATTCTTAGGAACAATGGAGCGAGCAACCAACTTGTTGGAAATAATACATACTGATGTATGCGGTCTAATGAGTGTTGAGGCTCGCGGTGGCTATCGTTATGTTCTTACCCTCACTGATGACTTAAGTAGATATGGGTATGTCTACTTAATGAAACACAAGTCTGAGACCTTTGAAAAGTTCAAGGAGTTTCAGAGTGAGGTAGAGAATCAACGTGACAGGAAAATAAAGTTCTTACGATTAGATCGTGGAGGAGAATATTTGTGTCACGAGGTTGGCACGCACTTAAGGAAATGTGGAATTGTTTCACAACTCACGCCGCCTGGAACACCTCAGCGAAATGGTGTGTCCGAACATCGTAATCGTACTCTATTGGATATGGTGCGATCTATGATGTCTCTTACCGATATACCACTATCATTTTGGGGTTACGCTTTAGAGACTACCGCATTCACTTTAAGTAGGGCACCGTTTAAATCCATTGAGACGACACCGTATGAATTATGGTTTGTGAAGAAACCTAAGCTGTCATTTCTGAAAGTTTGGGGATGCGATGCTTATGTCAAGAAACTTCAACCTGAAAAGCTCGAACCCAAATCGAAAAAATGCGTCTTCATAGGATACCCTAAGGAAACTATTGGGTATACCTTCTACCTTAGATCCGAAGGCATGATCTTTGTTGCCAAGAATGGATCCTTTCTGGAGAAAGAGTTTCTCTCGAAAGAAGTAAGTGGGAGGAAAGTAGAACTTGATGAGGTACCCCCTCTTGAACCGGAGAGTAGCGCAGCTCAGGAAGATGTTTCTGTGGTGCCTGCACCGACTAGAGAGGAAGTTAATGATGATGATCATGAAACTTCGGATCAAGTTGCTACTGAACTTCGTAGGTCCACGAGGACACGTTCCGCACCAGAGTTGTACGGCAACCCTGCCCTGGAAATCATGTTGTTAGACAACGGTGAACCTTTGAACTATGAAGAAGCGATGGCGGGCCCGGATTCCAACAAATGGCTTGAAGCCATGAAATCCGAGATAGGATCCATGTATGAGAACAAAGTATGGACTTTGGTGGACTTGCCCGATGATCGGCGAGTCATAGAAAATAAATGGATCTTTAAGAAGAAGACTGACGTGGATGGTAATGTGACCGTCTATAAGGCTCGGCTTGTCACTAAGGGTTATCGACAAGTTCAAGGGGTTGACTACGATGAGACCTTCTCACCCGTAGCGAAGCTGAAGTCCGTCCGAATCATGTTAGCAATTGCCGCATTCTATGATTATGAAATCTGGCAAATGGACGTCCAGACGGCATTCCTTAATGGTTTCCTTAAGGAAGAATTGTATATGATGCAGCCTGAAGGTTTTGTCGATCCTAAGAATGCTGACAAGGTATGCAAGCTCCAGCGCTCCATCTATGGGCTGGTGCAGGCATCTCGGAGTTGGAACATTCACTTTGATGAAATGATCAAAGCGTTTGCGTTTATAGAGACTTATGGAGAAGCCTGTATTTACAAGAAAGTGAGTGGGAGCTCTGTAGCATTTCTCATATTATATGTGGACGACATATTGTTGATGGGAAATGATATAGAACTTTTGGAAAGCATAAAGGCCTACTTGAATAAGTGTTTTTCAATGAAGGACCTTGGAGAAGCTGCTTACATATTAGGCATCAAGATCTATAGAGATAGATCGAGACGCCTCATTGGTCTTTCACAAATCACATACCTTGACAAGATATTGAAGAAGTTCAATATGGATCAGTCCAAGAAGGGTTTCTTGCCTGTATTGCAAGGTGTGAGATTGAGCACAGCTCAACGCCCGACCTCGGCAGCAGAAAGAGAAAAGATGAGTGCCATCCCCTATGCCTCGGCCATAGGCTCTATTATGTATGCCATGCTGTGTACCGGACCTGATGTGAACCTTGCCATAAGTTTGGTAGGGAGGTACCAAAGTGATCCCGGTAAGGAAGCGGCGCAGGAAGGAGTCTGGATGAAGGAGTTTATCACCGACCTAGGAGTGGTTCCCAATGCGTCGGGCCCGATGACTCTCTTCTGTGACAACACTGGAGCTATTGCCATTGCCAAGGAGCCCAGGTTTCAAAAGAAGACCAAGCACATCAAGCGCCGCTTCAACTCCATTCGTGAATATATTCAAGATGGAGATATAGATATCTGTAAAGTACATACGGATCTAAATGTCGCAGATTCATTGACTAAACCTCTTCCACGAGTAAAACATGATCAGCACCAGAACTCTATGGGTGTTCGATTCATCACAATGTAACTAGATTATTGACTCTAGTGCAAGTGGGAGACTGTTGGAAATATGCCCTAGAGGCAATAATAAAATGGTTATTATTATATTTCCTTGTTCATGATAATTGTCTATTGTTCATGCTATAATTGTATTAACCGGAAACCGTAATACATGTGTGAATACATAGATCACAGCATGTCCCTAGTAAGCCTCTAGTTGACTAGCTCGTTGATCAATAGATGGTTATGGTTTCCTGACCATGGACATTAGATGTCATTGATAACGGGATCACATCATTAGGAGAATGATGTGATGGAAAAGACCCAATCCTAAGCATAGCACAAGATCGTATAGTTCATTCGCTAGAGCTTTCTAATGTCAAGTATCATTTCCTTAGACCATGAGATTGTGCAACTCCCGGATACCGTAGGAATGCCTTGGGTGTATCAAACGTCACAACGTAACTGGGTGACTATAAAGGTGCACTACAGGTATCTCCGAAAGTGTCTGTTGGGTTGGCACGAATCGAGACTGGGATTTGTCACTCCGTATGACGGAGAGGTATCTCTGGGCCCACTCGGTAATGCATCATCGTAATGAGCTCAATGTGACTAAGGAGTTATCCACGGGATCATGCGTTACGGAACGAGTAAAGAGACTTGTCAGTAACGAGATTGAACAAGGTATAAGGATACCGACGATCGAATCTCGGGCAAGTAACATACAGATGGACAAAGGGAATTGCGTACGGGATTGATTGAATCCTCGACATCGTGGTTCATCCAATGAGATCATCGTGGAACATGTAGGAGCCAACATGGGTATCCAGATCCCGCTGTTGGTTATTGGCCGGAGAGATGTCTCGGTCATGTCTGCATGGTTCCCGAACCCGTAGGGTCTACACACTTAAGGTTCGGTGATGCTAGAGTTGTTATGGGAAATTGTATGTGGTTATCAAAGGTTGTTCGGAGTCCCGAATGAGATCCCGGACGTCACGAGGAGTTCCGGAATGGTCCGGAGGTGAAGAATTATATATGGGAAGTCCAGTTTCAGTCACCAGAATGGTTTCGGGGGTTATCGGTATTGTACCGGGACCACCGGAAGGTGTCCGGGGGTCCACCGGGTGGGGCCACCTGCCCCGGTGGGCCAAGTGGGCTGAGCAAGGGAGGGAACCAGCCCCTGGTGGGCTGGTGCGCCCCCCCAAGGGGCCCAAGGTGCCCAGGGTTGGAAACCCTAGGGGGTGGGGGCGCCTCCCACCTTGCTTGGGGGGTAAGTTTCCCCCCCTTGGCCGCCGCCCCCCCCCCCTTAGATGGGATCTAAGGGGGCCGGCCCCCTCTCCCCTTCGCCCTATAAATAGAGGGGGGGTGGGAGGGCTGCAGCACCCCTTCCCTGGCGCAGCCGTCCCCCTCTCCAACACCTCCTCCTCCTCCGTAGTGCTTGGCGAAGCCCTGTCGGAGAAACACAAGCTCCACCACCACGCCGTCGTGCTGCCGGAGCCCTCCCTCAACTTCTCCTCTCCTCTTGCTGGATCAAGAAGGAGGAGACGTCCCCGGGCTGTACGTGTATTGAATGCGGAGGCGCCGTCCGTTCGGCGCTAGATCGGATCTTCTGCGATTTGAATCGCTGCGAGTACGACTCCATCCACCGCGTTCTTGTAACGCTGCCGCTTAGCGATCTTCAAGGGTATGAAGATGCACTCCCTCTCTCTTATTGCTAGCATCTCCTAGATTGATCTTGGTGATACGTAGGAATTTTTTTATTTACTACTATGTTCCCCAATAGAATTATCACAAACTGAAGAAGAATTATCAAGTTCTTCCATCCACTGAACCCGATAAGCCGTTTTTGGCTAGCACATCCAGTCAACCCATCCACTGAACCCACTAATTCAGATTTTCTCTTCTGCTTAAACACATACTGATTGTAATGATACTCTGCCTTCTCTATGCTATTGAACGAGTCGTGGGAGCTGCCTTCATAGTAAATCACTTGTTCATTGCCTTCAGACCATGAATCGTAGACTCCTGGATATCTACCTCTGTACACCGCATACCACTTCATCTACAAAGATAGAGAAAAAAAAGGCAGAGAAAGAATGCATGGTTAAAAATAGCACATCATACATAATCCACGTAAGCGTTCATCAGTCATACAATCAAAAGCATCCCAAGTGGCAATATAAGAAGTCCATATCAGCACCTACATGACTATATTACTAAATCAACGCCAAACTATCTAGGTGGACTACTCAGAGGTGTAGTCGGTGAAACCGGTGATCGTGGAGTTAGAGCACGTCGGGGCATCCCCCACGGTGGAGGACCAAGCGTCGTCGGAAATGTACGTCGGTGGACTCAATGGCATCGAGTCGTCACACTCCTTACGTGGTGGGGCCTTCTTCTCCTTAGCTGGGGGATTCTTCTTGTCCAGATCTTCAAAATACTTTGTTAGGATCAGCTGCGGGTGCTTCTCAATGAGCACCGCCAAGCGGTCCTCGGTGAGCTTCTCCTTGACCGCGGAGTCGACCCTAATGGAAGATGCTTCGTCGGAGGAAGCCATAGCCACGAAATCGATCGGAGCTAACACCTTTGATCACACAATGAAAAATAGCATAAGAATCAAACGTCAAAGATTACTTCTAAGAAAATTAATCATGATGGACACTATCTCACGAATATTTTGACTTTTGGTGATGGTCGAGCTGGGCGAGTCCATCGTGCGTGAAAAATGTATATCACAGGACGAACTCGCACAGATCGACCGCCATCATCAAAAGTCAATTTTCTTTCTCCAAGAACAACTCTCATCTCTCTGACGTATATATGGTGGAAATCTCTCTGGTGGTGGTATATATGGCGGACAATATCTCACGGATATTTTGACTTTCGGTGGTGGTCGAGCTGGGAGAGTCCATCATGCGTGACAAATGTATATCACAAGAAGAACTCGCCCAAATCGACCGCCATCGTCAAAAGTCGGTTTTCTTCCTCCAACAACACTCATCGACTGTCGGTGATGGTCGCTCTTCCTCTGTTCCTCCTACTATGAAAAGATCACAAAGGAGGAACAGAGGAAGCGCGACCCCCTACGACAACAACCGGCATCTGTCAAATATCATCGGGGTGACCTCCATAGCATCCATACAAATAACCAGAACTATTAGATGTATCAACAATTATCTATACAAAAAAATTAACAATTATCTACATTCATTCATACTTCTTTGCATCCATCTATGCATTCATGCATACATACATACATCCATCTATATATTGATACATACAAAAAATTACAAAAAAAAAGTCCATGCATCAATTCATGCATTAATACATACATATATACATCCATACATCCATGCATCCATCAATCCTTGCATCCATATAAAAATCCATACATCCATATATACACTCATGCATCCATACATACACTGATGCATACATACAAGATCAGGGAGGGGGAGACGAAGCTCACCGAGAGGGAGAGGTGGTGCCGGCGGGGTTGGGGGGGGGGGCGGGGGGTCGGGGTGGGCGCCGGTGGGTCGGGGGACGCCGGTGGGGCATGGGGGGTGCTGGTGGGGCATGGGGGGTGCTGGGGGGGTGGGGACAGGGAGGGCGCCGGCCGGCGCGGGGGGGGGGGGGGCGCCGGTGGGGTGGGGGGGGCGTGGTGAGAAAGAGAGAGAAGAGACCGCGCGGGGGGTTAAGTGTTCGCCGACCTTTACCGAGAGTCTCTCGGTGCGGCTCTCGGTAAAGGTACGAGGACTAGATCTAGGGTTCACACCTTTTTCGAGAGTCACTCTCGGTAAAGAATATAACCTAATATCTAGTTTATGTTATCCCGAGAGCGGCACTCGAAAATGCCACACGTACCGAGCGCCGCACTCGGAAATACCCCTCCTCCCTCTTCTATGCAAGGCCTAGGCATGCCATAAGGACATCATAAATGATTTCCCATGCCGCTACCGGGCATGATTTCATGTGCCGCCTTGCTGATCTGCAATTCCCGGCAATGAAACCCTAGCAGAGCAATATATTTCTCAAATATTGCACGCGTCCCCAAAAAATACGAGGCCATGGCAAATGCCATGCGGTTGCCCCCTCTTAGAGCACGAGAAGATTTGAGGCCAATGGAGAAACAGGACCGGCACTTCCTGCACAAACCGGACACATTCCCTGTCGATACCCAGATACATTTCTCGGAGACAGTGCCGTTTACACGCGGCCTCAGGGGAGGCTAACTCGAAACACGCGCAAACTTTTACCACACCCTACAGAGGCCCTGTGATGACACCATGCCAGATCCCGAGCAATCCTACCATCGTACGATTTTCCAAGGATTTCAATGGTTGCATCAGGAATGACATTGAGGTACTTTCGGTAACCCGGTGGCAGGGCATGCCCCTCCCTCGTCTGTGCAAGGCCTAGGCATGCCACAAGGACATCACAAATGATTTCCCATGCCGCTACCGGGCATGGTTTCATGTGCCGCCTTGCTGATCTGCAATTCCCGGCCATGAAACCCTAGCAGAGCAATATATTTCTCGAATATTGCACGCGTCCCCGAAAAATGCGAGGCCATGGCACGTGCCATGCGGTTGCCCCTCTTAGAGCACGAGAAGTTTCGAGGCCAACGGAGAACAGGACCAGCACTCCCTGCACAAACCGGACACGTTCCCTCTCGATACCCAGATACATTGCTCGGAGACTTACAAGCTCAGGGCCCTGTTGGAAATATGCCCTAGAGGCAATAATAAAATGGTTATTATTATATTTCCTAGTTCAAGATAATTGTCTATTGTTCATGCTATAATTGTATTAAACGGAAACCGTAATACATGTGTGAATACATAGACCACAACATGTCCCTAGTGAGCCTCTAGTTGACTAGCTCGTTGATCAATAGATGGTTGTGGTTTCCTGACCATGGACATTGGATGTCGTTGGTAACGGGATTACATCATTAGGAGAATAATGTGATGGACAAGACCCAATCCTAAGCATAGCACAAGATCGTGTAGTTCGTTTGCTAGAGCTTTTCTAATGTCAAGTATCAGTTCCTTAGACCATGAGATTGTGCAACTCCCGGATACCGTAGGAATGCTTTGGGTGTATCAAACGTCACAACGTAACTGGGTGACCATAAAGGTGCACTACAGGTATCTCCGAAAGTGTCTGTTGGGTTGGCACGAATCGAGACTAGGATTTGTCACTCCGTATGACGGAGAGGTATCTCTGGGCCTACTCGGTAATGCATCATCATAATGAGCTCAATGTGACTAAGGAGTTAGCCACGGGATCATGCGTTACGGAACGAGTAAAGAGACTTGCCGGTAACGAGATTGAACAAGGTATAGGGATACCAACGATCGAATCTCGGGCAAGTAACATACCGATGGACAAAGGGAATTGTATACGGGATTGATTGAATCCCCGACATCGTGGTTCATCCGATGAGATCATCGTGGAACATGTGGGAGCAAATATGGGTATCCAGATCCCGCTATTGGTTATTGGCCAGAGAGGTGTCTCGGTCATGTCTGCATGGTTCCCGAACCCGCAGGGTCTACACACTTAAGGTTCCGTGACGCTAGAGTTGTTATTGGAAATTGTATGTGGATACCGAAAGTTGTTCGGAGTCTCGGATGAGATCCCGGACGTAACAAGGACTTCCGGAATGGTTCGGAGGTAAAGATTTATATATGGGAAGTCCTATTTTGGCCACCGGAAAATGTTCGGGATTTTTCGGTATTGTACCGGGAAGGTTCTAGAAGGTTCCGGAGTGGGGCCCACCTGCATGGGGGGACCCACATGAACATGGGTAGTGAAGGCAAGGCCCCACACCCCTGGTCAAGGCGCACCAAGATCCCCCCTTAGAAGGAATAAGATCATATCCCGAAGGGATAAGATCAAGATCCCTAAAAAGGGGGGATAACAATCGGTGGGGAAGGGAAAGGATGGGATTTCTTTCCTCCCAACTTTGCCAATGCCCCAATGGACTTGGAGGGAAAGAAACCAGCCCCCTCCACCCCTAAATATAGTGGGGAGGTGCATGGGCGCTGGACCCCTTGCCCCTGGCGCAGCCCTCCCCTCTCCTACTCCTCCTCCTCCGTAGTGCTTAGTGAAGCTCTGCCGGAGAACCACGAGCTCCACCGCCACCACGCCGTCGTGCTGCCAGAGCTCTCCCTCAACTTCTCCTCTCCCCTTGCTGGATCAAGAAGGAGGAGATGTCCCCGGGCTGTACGTGTGTTGAACGCGGAGGCGCCGTCCGTTCGGCGCTTGAATCGGATCTTCCGCGATTTGAATCGCCGCGAGTACGACTCCATCAACCGCGTTCTTGTAACGCTTCCGCTTAGCGATCTTCAAGGGTATGAAGATGCACTCCCTCTCACTTGGTGCTAGCATCTCCTAGATTGATCTTGGTGACATGTAGGAAATTTTTGAATTATTACTACGTTCTCCAACAGTGGCATCATGAGCTAGGTCTATGCGTAGATTCTATGCACGAGTAGAACACAAGTAGTTGTGGGCGATGATTTGTTCAATTTGCTTACCGTTACTAGTCCTATCTTGATTCGTCGGCATTGTGGGATGAAGCGGCCCGGACCGACCTTACACGTACGCTTACGTGAGACAGGTTCCACCGACTGACATGCACTTGTTGCATAAGGTGGCTAGCGGGTGTCTGTCTCTCCCACTTTAGTCGGATCGAATTCGATGAAGAGGGTCCTTACGAATGGTAAATAGCAATTGGCATATCACCGTTGTGGGTTTTGCGTAGGTAAGAAACGTTCTTGCTAGAAACCCATAGCAGCCACGTAAAACATGCAACAACAATTAGAGGACATCTAACTTGTTTTTGCAGGGATATGCTGTGTGATGTGATATGGCCAAAAGTATGTGATGAATTATATATGTGATGTATGAGATTGATCATGTTCTTGTAATAGGAATCACGACTTGCATGTCGATGAGTATGACAACCGGCAGGAGCCATAGGAGTTGTCTTAATTTATTGTATAACCTGCGTGTCAATGAAAACGCCATGTATTTACCTTACTTTATTGCTAACCGTTAGCCATAGTAGTAGAAGTAATAGTTGGCGAGACAACTTCATGAAGACACGATGATGGAGATCATGGTGTCATGCCGGTGACGATGGTGATCATGCCGCGCCTCGAAGATGGAGATCAAAAGCGCAAGATGATATTGGCCATATCATGTCACTTTATGATTTGCATGTGATGTTTATCATGTTTACATCTTATTTGCTTAGAACAATGGTAGCATAAATAAGATGATCCCTCACTAAAAATTTCAAGAAATGTGTTCCCCCTAACTGTGCACCGTTGCGAAGGTTCGTTGTTTCGAAGCACCACGTGATGATCGGGTGTGATAGATTCTAAAGTTCGCATACAACGGGTGTAAGCCAGATTTACACATGCGAAACACTTAGGTTGACTTGACGAGCCTAGCATGTACAGACATGGCCTCGAAACACGAGAGACCGAAAGGTCGAACATGAGTCGTATAGTAGATGCGATCAACATGGAGATGTTCACTGTTGATGACTAGTCCGTCTCACGTGATGATCGGACACGGCCTAGTCGATTCGGATCATGTATCACTTAGATGTCTAGAGGGATGTCTATCTGAGTGGGAGTTCATTAAATAATTTGATCAGATGAACTTAATTATCATGAACTTAGTCTAAAATTGTCTTTACATTCTATCTTGTAGATCCAATGGCCCACGCTAATGTTGCCCTCAACTTCAATGTGTTCCTAGAGAAAACCAAGCTAAAAGATGGTGGTAGCAACTATACAGACTGGGTCCGTAACTTGAGGATCATCCTCATAGCTGCCAAGAAAGCATATGTCCTTCAAGCATCGCTAGGTGATGCACCCATTTTCCTAGCAACTCAAGACGTTACGAACGCCTGGCAGTCGCGTAGTGATGATTACTCCCTGGTTAAGTGCGGCATGCTTTACAGCTTAGAACCGGGGCTCCAAAAGCGTTTTGAGCAAGACGGAGCATATGAGATGTTCCAAGAGCTGAAAATGGTGAATAAGACCACTAGTTTCAAGAAAGGCAAGGGTAAGAAGAACTTCAAGAAGGACGGCAAGGGAATTGCCGCGCCCGGTAAGTCAATTGCCGGGAAGAAGCCAAAGAATAGTCCCAAGCCTGAGGCTGAGTGCTTTTATTGCATGGGAAATTGTCACTGGAAGCGGAACTGCCCCAGTACTTAGCGGATAAGAAGGCCGGCAACGCCAAAGGTATATATGATATACATGTTATTGATGTGTACCTTACCAGCGCTCGTAGTACCTCCTGGGTATTTGATACCGGTGCGGTTGCTCACATTTGTAACTCAAAAAAGTTGCTGCGGAATAAGCGGAGACTGGCGAGGGACGAGGTGACGATGCGCGTCGGGAATGGTTCCAAGGTTGATGCGATCGCCGTCGGCACGCTACCTCTACATTTACCTTCGGGATTAGTTTTAAACCTCAATAATTGTTATTTAGTGCCAGCTTTGAGCATGAACATTGTATCTGGATCTCGTTTAATGCGAGATGGCTACTCATTTAAATCGAGAATAATGGTTGTTCTATTTATATGAGAGATATGTTTTATGGTCATGCCTCACTGGTCAATGGTTTATTTTTATTGAATCTCGAACGTGATGTTACACATATTCATAGTGTGAATGCCAAAAGATGTAATGTTGATAATGATAGTCCCACATACTTGTGGCACTGCCGCCTTGGTCACATTGGTGTCAAATGCATGAACAAACTCCATGCAGATGGACTTTTGGAGTCTCTTGATTATGAATCATTTGACACGTGCGAACCATGCCTCATGGGCAAAATGACCAAGACTCCGTTCTCCGGAACAATGGAGCGAGCAACCAACTTGTTGGAAATAATACAAACTGATGTATGCGGTCCAATGAGCGTTGAGGCTCGCGGTGGCTATCGTTATGTTCTAACCCTCACTGATGACTTAAGTAGATATGGGTATGTCTACTTAATGAAACACAAGTCTGAGACCTTTGAAAAGTTCAAGGAGTTTCAGAGCGAGGTAGAGAATCAACGTGACAGGAAAATAAAGTTCTTACGATCAGATCATGGAGGAGAATACTTGAGTCACGAGTTTGGCACGCACTTAAGGAAATATGGAATTGTTTCACAACTCACACCGCCTGGAACACCTCAGCGTAACGGTGTGTCCGAACATCGTAATCACACTCTATTGGATATGGTGCAATCTATGATGTCTCTTACCGATCTACCGCTATCATTTTGGGGTTATGATTTAGAGACTGCCGCATTCACTTTAAATAGGGCACCGTCTAAATCCGTTGAGACGAAACCATATGAATTATGGTTTGGGAAGAAACCTAAGCTGTCGTTTCTGAATGTTTGGGGATGCGATGCTTATGTCAAGAAACTTCAACCTGAAAAGCTTGAACCCAAATCGGAAAAATGCGTCTTCATAGGATACCCTAAGGAAACTATTGGGTATACCTTCTACCTCAGATCCGAAGGCAAGATCTTTGTTGCCAAGAATGGATCCTTTCTGGAGAAAGAGTTTCTCTCAAAAGAAGTAAGTGTGAGGAAAGTAGAACTTGACGAGGTACCCCCTCTTGAACCGGAGAGTAGCGCAGCTCAGGAAGATGTTTCTGTGGTGCCTGCACCGACTAGAGAGGAAGTTAATGATGATGATGATCATGAAACTTCGGGTCAAGTTGCTACTGAACTTCGTAGGTCCACGAGGACACGTTCCGCAGCAGAGTGGTACGGCAACCCTGTCCTGGAAATCATGTTGTTAGACAACGGTGAACCTTCGAGCTATGAAGAAGCGATGGCAGCCCCAATTCCAACAAATGGCTTGAAGCCATGAAATCCGAGATAGTATCCATGTATGAAAACAAAGTATGGACTTTGACGGACTTGCCCGATGAACGGCAAGCCATAGAGAATAAGTGGATCTTTAAGAAGAAGAGTGACGCGGATGGTAATGTGACCATCTATAAGGCTCGGCTTGTCGCTAAGGGTTATCGACAAGTTCAAGGGGTTGACTACGATGAGACCTTCTCACCCGTAGCGATGCTGAAGTCTGTCCGAATCATGGTAGCAATTGCCGCATTCTATGATTATGAGATCTGGCAAATGGACGTCAAAACGGCATTCCTTAATTGTTTTCTTAAGGAAGAATTGTATATGATGCAACCGGAAGGTTTTGTCGATCCTAAGAATGTTGACAAAGTATGCAAGCTCCAGCGCTCCATCTATGGGCTGGTGCAAGCATCTCAGAGTTGGAACATTCACTTTGATGAAATGATCAAAGCGTTTGCGTTTATACAGACTTATGGAGAAGCCTGTATTTACAAGAAAGTGAGTGGGAGCTCTGTAGCATTTCTCATATTATATGTGGATGACATACTTTTGATGGAAAATGATATAGAACTTTTGGAAAGCATAAAGGCCTACTTGAATAAGTGTTTTTCAATGAAGGACCTTGGAGAAGCTGCTTACATATTAGGCATCAAGATCTATAGAGATAGATCGAGATGCCTCATTGGTCTTTCACAAAGCACATACCTTGACAAGATATTGAAGAAGTTCAATATGGATCAGTCCAAGAAGGGGTTCTTGCTTGTATTGCAAGGTGTGAGATTGAGCGCAGCTCAACGCCCGACCTCGGCAGAAGAAAGAGAAAAGATGAGTGTCATCCCCTATGCCTTGGCCATAGGCTCTATTATGTATGCCATGCTGTGTACCAGACCTGATGTGAACCTTGCCATAAGTTTGGTAGGGAGGTACCAAAGTGATCCCTGAGTGGAACACTAGACAGCGGTCAAGAATATCCTGAAGTACCTAAAAATGACCAACGATATGTTTCTCGTTTATGGAGGTGACGAAGAGCTTGTCGTAAAGGGTTACGTCGATGCTAGCTTCGACACAGATCTGGATGACTCCAAGTCACAAACCGGATACATGTATATTTTGAATGGTGGGGCAGTCAGCTGGTGCAGTTGCGGGATCTACATGTGAAGCGGAGTACATAGCTGCTTCAGAAGCAGCTCGGGAAGGAGTCTGGATGAAGGAGTTTATCACCGACCCAGGAGTGATTCCCAATACGTCGGGCCCGATGACTCTCTTATGTGACAACACTGGAGCTATTGCCATTGCCAAGAAGCCCAGGTTTCACAGGAAGACCAAGCACATCAAGCGCCGCTTCAACTCCATTCATGAATATATTCAAGATGGAGACATAGATATTTGTAAAGTACATACGGATCTGAATGTCGCAGATCCGTTGACTAAACATCTTCCATGAGCAAAACATGATCAGCACCAGAACTCTATGGGTGTTCGATTCATCACAATGTAACTAGATTATTGACTCTAGTGCAAGTGGGAGACTATTGGAAATATGACCTAGAGGCAATAATAAAATGGTTATTATTATATTTTATTGTTCATGATAATTGTCTATTGTTCAGGCTATAATTGTATTAACCGGAAACCGTAATATATGTGTGAATACATAGACCACAGCATGTCCCTAGTGAGCCTCTAGTTGACTAGCTCGTTGATCAATAGATGGTTATGGTTTCCTGACCATGGATATTGGATGTCGTTGGTAACGGGATTATATCATTAGGAGAATGATGTGATGGACAAGACCCAATCCTAAGCATTGCACAAGATCGTGTAGTTCGTTTGCTAGAGCTTTTCTAATGTCAAGTGTCATTTCCTTAGACCATGAGATTGTGCAACTCCCAGATACCGTAGGAATGCTTTGGGTGTATCAAATGTCAAAACGTAACTGGGTGACCATAAAGGTGCACTACAGGTATCTTCGAAAGTGTCTGTTGGGTTGGCACGAATCGAGACTGGGATTTGTCACTCCGAATGACGGACAGGTATCTCTGGGCCCACTCGGTAATGCATCATCATAATGAGCTCAATGTGACTAAGGAGTTGGCCACGGGATCATGCGTTATGGAACGAGTAAAGAGACTTGCCAGAAACGAGATTGAACAAGGTATAGGGATACCAACGATCGAATCTCGGGCAAGTAACATACCGATGGACAAAGGGAATTGTATACGGGATTGATTGAATTCCCGACATCGTGGTTCATCCGATGAGATCATCGTGGAACATGTGGGAGCCAATATGGGTATCCAGATCCTGCTATTGGTTATTGGCCGGAGAGGTGTCTCGGTCATGTCTGGATGGTTCCCGAACCCGTAGGGTCTACACACTTAAGGTTCCGTGACGCTAGAGTTGTTATGGGAAATTGTATGTGGTTAACGAAAGTTGTTCGGAGTCTCGGATGAGATCTCGGATGTCACGAGGACTTCCGGAATGGTCCGGAGGTAAAGATTTATATATGGGAAGTCCTATTTTGGCCCCCGGAAAATGTTCGGGATTTTTCGGTATTGTACCGGGAAGGTTCTAGAAGGTTCCGGAGTGGGGCCCACCTGCATGGGGGGACCCACATGAACGTCGGTAGTGGGGGCAAGGCCCCACACCCCTGCTCAAGGCGCACCAAGACCCCCCTTATAAGGAATAAGATCATATCCCGAAGGGATAAGATCAAGATCCCTAAAAAGGGGGGATAACAATCGGTGGGGACGGGAAAGGATGGGATTTCTTTCCTCCCACCTTTGCCAACGCCCCAATGGACTTGGAGGGCAAGAAACCAGCCCCCTCCACCCCTATATATAGTGGGGAGGTGCATGGGAGCTGGACCCCTTGCCCCTGGCGCAGCCCTCCCCCCTCCTACTCCTCCTCCTCCGTAGTGCTTAGCGAAGCTCTGCCGGAGAACCACGAGCTCCACCGCCACAACGCCGTCGTGCTGCCGGAGCTCTCCCTCAACTTCTCCTATCCCCTTGCTGGATCAAGAAGGAGGAGACGTCCCCGGGCTGTACGTGTGTTGAACGCGGAGGCGCCGTCCGTTCGGCGCTTGAATCGGATCTTCCGCGATTTGAATCGCCGCGAGTACGACTCCATCAACCGCGTTCTTGTAACGCTTCCGCTTAGCGATCTTCAAGGGTATGAAGACGCACTCCCTCTCACTTGTTGCTAGCATCTCCTAGATTGATCTTGGTGACACCTTGGAAATTTTTGAATTATTACTACGGTCCCCAACAGGCCCTGTTATGACACCATTAATTAAAAAAACGCCGGCATCCACCATTAAGAAGATGGCCTATAACTTTGAAAGTTCTCTGCTCGAGACAGGTGATCATTCAAAGTGATAGTCCATCTCCTTAACAAGAGTGTAATGAATACCGAAGCTTACTGCATCTGGACTATCCCACTATATAAACAGGTTTTGTTGCTTGTCTCCAGGCGAGGTGGGACTAAACTTTGATGGTGGCCTTATCATTACCGAGAGCCACTCTCGGAAACTTCTCTCTTACCGAGAGCCCTCTCGGTAACGGTGTGGAACATAAATTTGGAAAAACTCCGGCATCCATTTTTAGAATACGACAGGCGGTTGGACTATTGAACTATTTAAACAAGTATTTTTGCTAGTCGGTAGGCGAGGTGGGACTAAATCTTTGCCGAGAGCCACTCTCGGCAAAGAGTTACAACCGTGACTGTGCTGTTAGTCGTCGCCGAATGCGCCATGTGGCAATACTTTGCCGAGTGTGACCAGATGGCCCTCGGCAAATAGTGCCTTTGCCGAGTGTATCCCGTTTGCTGAGCAATACTGTCGGCAGCATCATGTGTTTGCCGATTTACTTCCTTTGCCGAGTGCTGCTCTCGGTGTTCTTTACTTTGCCGAGTGCCCGTGTTTTGGCTCTCGGCGAAGACGTCGATACCCGGCGTATACGAAAATTCCAGTAGTGAGAACATGATATCGTGGTCGAACATGCTGACGAGACGAAGAGATCGGCACCTGCAAAAGAATGAAACATTGGCAACAGCGAGGACGTAATGCAAGTCCCATGGTCGCCGCACATCCACATCTCCATTGTCCCGGAGCCCTGCTCTTGCCAAGGCACACACATGCACAACACCCCATGAATCTCGCTAAACTGGTCGGCACATAGACAAGTCTTGGGCCACGATAAGGAGGTAGCATAACGCTGAATGACTCGTCCTTCATGCTAAAGCGGAGAAAATCGGGGGCGTCCCGAAGAATCTCTACCTTGACGGTTCAAATAAAAGAGCCCTTGAAGAAGGTGGTCATTCGCCCTGGCTTCACGGGGTGCAACGGTCGCACCGCAGTCCCTCGCCGGCGGTGCTCTCCTCTGATGGTGATGACATCCATCCCAATGTCGTGCTTGGAGCGGTAGAAGAAGCGAGCAACTTTTTGGTGTTGGAACTAGGTCATGGCCGAGGCCAAACCCCTGATGGCCGGAAGAGAATTCGTCCGGCCTGGTGCCGTGGGTGCTCAAAGGATGCATGACAAAGAGACATGTTGCCGGTTTGCGCAGGTGCATCTTCATGTCGCTCGGCAGCAGCACCAGCCCGTCGCAGTGGGCAAGGTCAGACGCTATGCCCGCGGGGGGCATGGTAGTAGGGCATGTTGTGCACGAGGGTGGGGGCGTCCTTCTGGCTGTCCTCCAACCAGTACAGCATTGCAGTGGCGAGCACTCTGCCACAAGGCACAGCACGGCTGGAGACCTGCGGCGCGATGAGCACGGAGGAGTTCTGGAGGTGTCGCGCCATGCCTTGCAGACGAACCTGAACCGCAGCAGTGATGTGATGGGTAGTCAGGGAAAGGATTAGAGAGACGATGACCTCGTGTGGCACGTACGGCATCGCTGTCTCCATCATGATCACCGCCAAGCTCATCGATCATCCGGGTGCTGCCACCGTCGCCACTTCTTGTTGACTCTCGGGAGGCGACTCATGTGGGGAATAAAAATATCTTCTCTTTTGAATTAGCACGGTTTGAGAGAGAAGGTTTCTTGGATCTGGTTGCACGGGAATGGGCAAAGGATTTAGGAGGGAGATCGAACGTAGAAAAATGGCAGAATAAGATTAGACACTTGAGACAGTTCCTTCGCAGTTGGGCCAAACATTTGAGTGGCGTCTATAAGGTCGAAAAGGAAAGTCTTCTTAACCTTATAGATGCCTTCGATTTAAAGGCCGAGTTCTCCATTTTAGTTACCAGAGAGCTGGAGGCTAAAGTGGAGGCGGAGCTGAGACTGAAAGAATTGCTGTGAGAGGAAGAATTGAAGTGGGCGCTTAGAGCTAAAGTGCGAAAAGTCTTCCAAGGGGACAATAACACGCAATTCTTTCATATGACTGCAAATGGCAAGCATCGCAAGAAGAAGAAATTTCAGCTCGAGCAAGATGAGGGGACGATTTTGGGTCAGGAGAACCTAAAATTATTCATTACCAATTATTACAAGCAGTTGTTTGGGGCTCCTAATGATAGTTTTGTGTCCTTAGATGAGTCGAGGGTTGAGGATATCCCTCAACTTGTGACGGATGAGAATGAGATCTTATCCGCCCCGTTTTCGGAGAAAGATGTGTTTGAGGCAATTTCACAGATGAAAAATAATAAAGCGCCTGGGCCGGATGACTTTCCGGCAGAGTTTTATAAAAAGTGCTGGCATATTATTAAGGGTGATTTGCTTCCAATGTTCCATGATTTATTTTCTGGGCATTTGCAGCTATTTCACTTAAATTTTGGAACGATAACTTTGCTCCCCAAGAAAACAGAGGCGGTACGGATTGAGCAGTTCCGACCGATATGTCTTCTTAACGTCAGTTTTAAAATCTTCACCAAGGTGGGGACTAATAGGTTGACGCAGATTGCACACAGTGTGGTGTAACCATCTCAAACAGCCTTCATGCCAAACAGAAACATCCTTGAAGGGGTTGTGGTCCTTCATGAAACGCTCCATGAGATCCACACGAAAAAACTAGATGGGGTGGTTTTTAAGGTGGATTTTGAGAAAGTGTACGATAAGGTTAAGTGGCCTTTTCTTCAGCAGGCCTTGCGAATGAAAGGATTCGATCAATCCTAGAGAAAGCAGGTAGATTCTTTCATGCAAAAAGGCAGTGTCGGAATAAAAGTGAATGATGATATAGGTCATTATTTCCAGACACACAAGGGTCTAAGACAGGGAGACCCGATGTCACCTATCTTGTTCAACATAGTGGTAGACATGTTGACAATTCTGATAGGAAGAGCTAAAGAAAATGGCCAGGTAAGTGGTCTCGTCCCGCATATAGTGGATGGTGGAGTGTCCATTCTAAAGTACGCAGATGATACTATCATCTTCATGGAGCATGATCTGGCGAAAGCAAGAAATATGAAGCTTGTGTTATGCTTATTCGAGCAGTTGTCGGGGTTAAAGATTAACTTCCATAAAAGTGAATTGTTCTGCTTTGGAAGAGCTAAAGACGAACAAGAAGCTTACAAACAACTGTTTGGATGTGGGTTGGGCTCGCTGCCTTTCACATATCTGGGCATACAGATTCACCATCGCAAGCTCTCTAACAAAGAATGGAAGTGCATTGAAGATCGATTTGAGAAGAAACTAAGTTGCTGGAAGGGCAAACTTATGTCATATGGAGGCCGACTAATTCTCATTAATTCGGTGCTCGCGAGTATGCCAATGTTTCTCTTGTCCTTCTTTGAGGTACCAGTAGGGGTACGGAAAAGACAGGACTTCTATCGATCGCATTTTTTCTGGTAGAGTGACGAGTCAAAACAGAAATACAGACTTGCTAAATGGGATATTATTTGTAGGCCAAAGGACCAAGATGGTATTGGCATTGAAAATTTAGAGGTGAAGAACAGGTGCTTACTAAGCAAGTGGTTGTACAAGTTATCTGTAGAGACGGATGCCACATGGGCCTAGATTCTGCGTAATAAGTACCTTCATTCTAAAACCTTATCACATGTGACGGTCAGACCAACCGATTCGCCATTTTGGAAAGGACTGATGAGAGTGAAATCAGTCTTCTTCCACAGGACAAAATTTATCGTTTGTAATGGTACTTCCACGAGATTCTGGGAGGATACGTGGCTAGGGGAGACGCCTCTAACTATCCAATATCCTTCTCTTTATAATATTGTTCAGCGTAGAGATGCTTATGTTGCAACAATATTACAGTCCAATCCTCTAAATATTCAATTCAGAAGGACTTTAGCGGAAACCGTTGGGAAGCTTGGCTCCATCTTGTGAGAAGATTCATGGATATCCACCTCTCTCAACAGCCAGATCAGTTGCACTGGAAACTAACTAAGAATGGAGTGTTTTCGGTAAAATCCATGTATTTGGATATTATTAACCCTGCCTCTATCCCTCGATCTGTGCATATTTGGAAAGTCAAAGTGCCCTTAAGAATTAAAGTGTTCATGTGGTTTGTCCACAAACAAGTCATTCTCACTAAGGACAATTTGGCAAAACGTAACTGGTCAGGATCTCGAAGGTGTAGCTTCTGTGATCATGATGAATCTATCAAACACCTCTTTCTTGAGTGCCCAATAGCCAAAATTTTATGGCGGTCTATCCATATAGTATTTAACATTGCTCCTCCTACTAGCGTCCACACGTTATTTGGGACGTGGCTAAATAGAGTTGACATAGAAACAGCGAGACACATCCGTGTAGGCGTATGTGCTTTATTATGGGCTATAAGGACCTGCATGAGCGATTTGGTTTTTAACAAAACAACATATATTAATTTCTTGCAGGTTATCTTCCGGGCCACTACGTTGATCCGTATATGGTCGCCACTCACTCCGACCAATGCCAGAGAGCGTATAATTACTGGGTCTATCCGATGGAAGACGGTAGCACGGGCTATCTTCAACCGGTTTGGATGACAGTCATGTAATAGGATAGGTGTTTAGTTTTCTTTCTATTTTTTATGCCGCCGGTTGTGGCTGTCCCGATTCCCTGTTTCTAGCTCCATGTGAGCGTTTTTATTTTTTGAGACTTGGAGACTTTGTTGAACTATTTGATTATTAATAAATTGGCCACATGCATCGTTCTGATGCAGAGGCCGGGGATAACCTTCTTTTTGAAAAGAGAAAAAAAAAAGCGTCGGTATGTATAACGATACATGCAGCTGATAGGATCGATTAGACTACAACTCTAAATGTTAACTGTTTCAGGGTCACGTCCACACGATGGCACAACATTTTTTTTAGCAAAGATAGCTAGGCTTTATTCAATATTGGAAATGTTTACAGGGATAACATCCGTATCAAACGGAGTACCAGGCCAAACACGATGGCAGAACAAACTTGGGCGTGCCGGCTCGTGACGTTTAGCAGTTTCGGCCCAATGCGCCTCAAGTATCAACTGGCCCAATGTCCATGAAACGTTCCTCCACCACACTTGTGAGAAGTTACATTTTTTTAGGGGTTTGTGAGAAGTTATATACTTGGGCAAACGCACAGGCGCTTGTCATCGTAGACCGGCCCAGTTTAAAAACCTGTTCATGGAAATATTGTTCAGGCACTTTAAGAAAATTGTCATATAATTGAATTTTTTTATATATTTAAAATGTAATGTGGTTTTTAAAGCATTCACATAATTAAAAAAATTTGTGTAATTTTATAGTTTATGGATTCAAAAAATATGCGTGATTTTTAAATATTCATGTCTTTCAAAAACCATTTGTATTTTTCAAAATTATTTTTTTATTTTGATAAATTTTGGTAAATTTATAATAAAATTTTAATTTAAAACTATGCCACAAAAATAGAACATAAAATGAATGGAAAAGAATTAAAAGAAACAAAAAATATAATCAAAAACCAAGTACAAGACAAAAGGAAACCGATGTCATTGGTCAACCTTGCTCGCGCGCGCCCGTGTGCACTATGGCGCCAATCAACCGCACAAAGCTCGAATATGAAATGCCCAAGAAGTAGGCAACATGCATTTGTATTATGTATTTTTCATGATGAACTATGTTATGATTTTTTTTTTGTTTGGACATGTGTGGAATGATCATACTTGATGATAATCTTTTAGGATAAGTTTGTACAACCAACCCACATGAGTATTTTGGTAACCTTGTGGAAGTTATAAATATCAATTTTGTGAAGTTTTGAAAAATGATTGATTACTTAAAGTTTGCTTTATATTCAAGTAGACTGTGCGGTACATTCAGAAGTTTTACGTGTATCTATTGTTTTGTAGGGCAATGTGTAACTATGGTGAGTAAAAAAAATGGACATCAAAACATCATAAAGCCTATAAATATCATTAAAACTTTTGAAAA
Organism: Thinopyrum elongatum; assembly: GCA_011799875.1. Taxonomy (NCBI): domain Eukaryota; kingdom Viridiplantae; phylum Streptophyta; class Magnoliopsida; order Poales; family Poaceae; genus Thinopyrum; species Thinopyrum elongatum. Next base: position 592,328,881 of record CM022300.1, read on the forward strand.
TTTGAAAACTATCTGGTATGTATCAAAGTATTGACGATTATCCTGTTATGAAATCAAGTAGACTACCGGTACAGTTGGAAGTTTAATGTGTAACCACAAAGGGAAAAAGCAAGTGGACCGAGGGGTATATTTGAAAACATATTTTGGAAGTTCGGAAAACAAACTGGTATGTATCGGTACACTTGGAAAAATATTTTTGAACTTTAACGTGTAACCAGAAAGACAAAAAAGGCACCGTGCATTTGTCATGCGCGACGGTAATCTGGTTTGCAACTGACTTTAGCCCTTTTTTATCATGCCTTATATGATATGTTTGCGTATTGTGTAAAGCCACACAAACGGGTCACATGCTGCCTACCGCTTGATGTGCTCGGGCACGTAGACACTGCCACCGGTTGCTCTTTTAAACAATGCCAAATATCCGCAACTCTGGGACTAAAGCAAAACATGCACCTTCTCTCTTAAACGGCAGGGACGTACCTACCTGAGTTCATTAAACACGTGTGTACAAACAGATAGACGCGCGAGACGGACATGCTGTGCCTGTGGCGTGCGGAAATCTGGAATTGATAAGAAGATACCTTTCTTTACTATATCAGCTGTACTGGATATGAGTGTGTAGACACCTAACTACTCGTAGCTAGCTAGGCACACACGTGAAGGCCTCATGGTGAACGAGGAAACCGGATCCTCTAACATAGAGAAGGAAAGTCACAGTGCTATAATGCTAGACTAGTGTAAAATGAAGAAGAGAAGGTTAGAGCATCTCCAGCCGTTGGAGCCCTCAAAAACACCACTGAACCAAAAAAGTTCGTGTCTTGGGGGTCATTCGGCGAAATAGGGGGGCATGAGAAGGGCATCTTCCTAGTCACACCCCACTCCAAGCAAAAATTTGTGAGAAGAATGATTAAGTGGGCCAAGAAAAAGGACATGTGGTGAGACACGATTCGCCGAAACTTCTGCCGGCGCCCCCAAGAGCCCCCCAACGTGCCGGGTTTCGCCTGGGTTTGCCGGCACTATATTGACGTCCTGGGGGGAGCTGGGGGCGTGGCTGGGCCGTTTTTCGGCAAAAAGCGCCGTCCGAGCCTAAAACTGAGCCTAAAAAGGTGTCCTGGGGGCGTCTTGGGGGGGAGGGGGGTGGAGATGCTCTTAGTACGTAGTTAGCAGGTTGTTTACTGTTGATATTTATTGCATATATAAATAATTTAAAATTGATTTTACTTCACCATCAACTTATTTGTGTGTAATTACTATAAATGTACACAATAGATTATCAATTTGCAAATTAATTTGAGTCATTTTAGCCTTAATCGTATGAATAGAAAGAAGGAAAGTTAGGATACTGTATCTTCTCTAACTTCCCTTCTCAATGTTAGAGGATCTGGTTCCGTGAAGGAGACGGCCATGTATCGATCAGCTATTTTTTTTTAACAAAGCATATACTCACCTCTATGACACCTGCACACACACATCCTAATTCTATAAGCACCTCTTAGAGACTGAGCTGTTATCATCTTAAGATTTACGAAGTAACCACAACGTCTCAGTTGTCGACGGGAACATCTCCTCTCGCTAAATAAACATCTTCGGATCCTAAAGTAAATCCAAAAAAGGCAAGCACCAGCGTCGAGACTAGGACCTTGAACCTTGGTGGTCTGGTTAACCATCTGACCTACTCTCAGTTCGTATGTTATCAGTATCTGATATTATCTCCACATTGCATAATATTATAGTTTGTTATTTTAGATAACCTTATTTATTATTTGTAGTCTTATACTAACATCCCAATTATTGTGATACAATATCATAATGTGATATTAGTAGATTTTCTCATTTTACATTGATATATGTGAGTAATATGTCTAATTGACATGGCATGAGTTCGCATGAAATTACATTGTGCTACCCCTACTGTGAGAGGTCTTACGCTCTCCTAGGCTTACCCGCAAAAAAATATGGGGCCAATCTACCGCACAAAGCGGCAAATATGAAATACCTAAGAAGTAGGCAACATGCATTAGTATTATGTATTTTTCATCATGACCTATGTTGTGATTTTTTCATGGACATGTGTCAAATGATCATACTTGATGATAGTATGCTAGGATAAGTTTGTACAACAAACCCACATGAATATTTTTGTAATCTTGTGGAAGTTAAAAATATCAATTTTGCTAAGTTTTGAAAAATGATTGATTACTTAATGTTTTCTTTTATATTTAAGTAGATTGATGGCTACATTCAGAAGTTTTATTTGTACCTATTGTTTTTTGGAGCAACGCCTAACTATGGTGAGTAAATAAAAGGATATCGAAACATAACAAAGGCTATACATATCACTAAAACATTGGAAGTTATGAAAACTATCCGGTATGTATCTAAGTACTAAAAAATTATCCTGGGATGATATCAAGTAGACTAGGGGTACATTTGGAAGTTTAATGTGTAACCAGAAAGGAAGGAAAAAGCAAGTGGATTGAGGGGTACATTTGAAAACATATTTTGGAAGTTCTGAAAACTAACTGGAATGTATCTAAGTACTGAAAATTATTGTAGGATGATATCAAATTGACCGAGGAGTACACTTGGAAACATATTTTGGAAGCTTAATGTGCAAGCAGAAAGAAAGAAAAGAAAAAGAAAAAAGGCAAAAGGCAACGCGCATTTGTCACACGTGATGGTAATCTAGTTTGCAACTGACTTTAACCCTTTTTATCATGCCTTATAGTATGATATATTTGCGTATTGTACAATGCCACACAAAATGGTTACATGTTGCCTACCGCTTGATGTGCTCGAGCACGTAGACATTGCCAACACTTTTATTTTATTACGTGTAGGCATTGGCAACACCTGGTTTTCTAAACAATGCCAAATATCCACAATTCTCCGATGTGGGACTAAAGCAAAACATGCACCCTCTTTCTTACATCGCAGGGACACCTACGTACCAGAGTTCATTAAACACGTGTGGACAAACAAATCGAAGCCATCAAACTAAAAAAATCTACACACAGGAGACAGACATCATTTGTTGGTGCATGTGGCGCGTGGAAATTCTAGAATTGATAACAAGATACTCCCTCCATAAAGAAAAACAAGAGAGTTTAGATCACTACCACTAGTAGAAAACAGGGCTTTGGTTCAGGCCTGGCCAGGCCATTAGTCCCGGTTCAGTGATGAACCGGGACCCATGGGGGCATACGTCCCGGTTCATGCGCCCAGGGGGCCGGCCGGGCCTCGTGGGCGTTGGTCCGAGTTCGTCTAGACCCATTGGTCCCGGTTCCAGACACGAACCGGGACCAATGGGCCTCGCTCCTTGCCCACATTCATTGGTCCCGGTTCATGGCTGGAACCGGGACCAAAGGAGGTCCTTTAGTTCTGGTTCCAGCCACCAACCGGGACCAATGAGGTGCCTATATATACCCCATCGCCCGCAAGCAGAGCACTCCACTGCTCTGTTTTTTCTCGCCGGCTAGGGGAGGGCTTTGTGATGCTTTAGCTCACCTCCTATACACATGAGGTGTTCGATGAAATGCCCGAGCCACACTACTTAAGCTTTCTTCTCCAAGCTCGACCTCCAAGCTCCATTTTCCTCAAGATTTGTCTAGATTGAGCGGTCCGTCACGTCCCGTCCCCGTCTTCACCGCCGTCGATCGCCCGTGCTGATCTCGTCGCCGGCACCACCGTGGTGAGCCTCTTGTTCTTATCTTCTTTCTAAAAGAGAAAAATTCTTACTTGTATGATTTAGATAGATACTTGTATAATTTGCTTACTTTTATTATTGTTTGTTATTATATAGTGCGATGGTTTTGGTTCCGCCCCCGTCGGCCCATGTCCTGTCTATGATTCGGATGTGGTATATATTATATTTTATAACTATTTGGTTCATTTATTGTTTATGACAATTATGCCGACCAACGTGACATAGATTTTTTATCTAGGAGGTATGTGAACCAGAAATTCCAACCGACCCTATTGTCGAGAGGTTAAATTTAGTTGAACAAGAAAACAATTACTTGAAGGAAAAATTGAAAAAAATTGAGGAGGAGAAGATGATATTGGAGTTGCATATTGCGGATGTCGTCGATGATCACAAGATCAAGATGGATGCAATGCGCTTCAAGATTAGAAAGTATAGAAAATATGCCATTCATATGGAGGCTTGGTATCATTATGCCGTTGGATCAATTGTTACCTTGGTTGCGATTATGATCGCATTTGTTGTTGCATTGAAATGTTTTACATAGTTTCAATGTATGGTTTAATTAGATGCTCTGGAGAGCTATATGTTGTTCAATGAGAACTATGTATGTACTTTGGTTTTAATGTGATGATGAACTTCTATTAATTTGGTCACTTATCTATTCATGATGTTTTGTAATGGTTTTTTACATACTTAATTATATATAATGCACGCAGATGAATCGGCAATGGATGTACGGTGACAGACGCACCTCCGAGTACATCAAGGGCGTGCATAATTTTCTCGAAGTGGCTGAGGCAAACAAGCAGAATGGTTTTATGTGTTGTCCATACCCTATATGTGGGAATACGAAGTCTTACTCTGACCGGAAAATCCTTCACACCCAGCTGCTTTATAAGGGTTTCATGCCACACTATAATGTTTGGACCAAGTACGGAGAAAGAGGGGTTATGATGGAAGACAGCGGAGAAGAAGAGGATGATGACAACTATGTGCCCCCTGAATACGGTGATGCTGCAACGGGGGAAGCTAAAGATCAAGAGGAATCAGACGATGTGCCCGATGATGATCTCCGCTGGGTCATTGTTGATGCAAAGAGACAGTGCGAAAATGAAAAGGAGAAGCTGAAGTTCGATCGCATGTTAGAGAATCACCAAAAAGGGTTGTACCCCAATTGCGAAGATGGCAACACAAAGCTCGGTACCATACTGGAATTGCTGCAATGGAAGGCAAAGAATGCTGTTCCTGACAAAGGATTTGAGAAGCTACTGAAAATATTGAAGAAGAAGCTTCCAAAGGATAACGAATTGCCCGACAGTACGTACGTAGCAAAGAAGGTCGTATGCCCTCTAGGATTGGAGATGCAGAAGATACATGCATGCCCTAATGACTGCATCCTGTACCGCGGTGCGTACGAGGATTTGAACGCATGCCCAGTATGCGGTGCATTGCGGTAGAAGATCAAACGAGATGACCCAGGTGATGTTGACGACGAGCCCCCCAGGAAGAGGGTTCATGCGAAGGTGATGTGGTATGCTCCTATAATACCACGGTTGAAACGTCTGTTCAGAAACAAAGAGCATGCCAAGTTGATGCGATGGCACAGAGAGGACCGTAAGAAAGACGGGAAGTTGAGAGCACCCACTGACGGGTCGCAGTGGAGAAAAATCGAGAGAAAGTACTGGGAGGAGTTTGCAGGTGACGCAATGAATGCATGGTTTGGTTTAAGCGCGGATGGCATTAATCCATTTGGGGAGCAGAGCAGCTATCACAGCACCTGGTCTGTGACTCTATGTATCTATAACCTTCCTCCTTGGTTGTGCATGAACCGGAAGTTCATTATGATGCCAGTACTCATCCAAGGCCCTAAGCAACCCGGCAACGACATTGATGTGTACCGAAGGCCATTAGTTGAAGAACTTTTACATCTGTGGAATGGAAACGGTGTACGTGTGTGGGATGAGCACAGACAGGAGGAATTTGACATGCATGCGTTGCTGTTTGTAACCATCAATGATTGGCCTGCTCTCAGTAACCTTTCAGGACAGACAAATAAGGGATGCCATGCATGCACGCACTGTTTAGCTGAGACCGAAAATATATACCCGGACAAATGCCGAAAGAATGTGTACCTGGGGCATCGTCGATTTCTTTCGACCAACCATCAATGTCGAAAGAAAGGCAAGCATTTCAAAGGCGAGGCAGATCACCGGAAGAAGCCCGCCATGCGTACCGGTGATCACGTACTTTCTATGGTCAATGATTTACACGTAATCTTTGGAAAGGGTCCCGGCGGACTATCTGTTCTGAATGACGCTGAGGGACACGCATCCATGTGGAAGAAGAAATCTATATTTTGGGACCTACCCTCACTACAAGAAACCTATTAATCCGTGACGGATTTGTGGTGACGTTCCAGGAGACTGTCACGGAAACCGTCATGGATGAGCAAGATCCGAATGTGCCTAAAAACTATAGCTCCTATATGACAGACATCGAGTGTCTTTCACAGAAACCGTCATCAATCGACCAGTTGGGCCTAGTCGGGCCTACACTTATCTTTCTTTATACATTATTTAGACCATCACCGATGACTCCTGCATATGTGTATGTGTCTTTTGTTTGGTCCACATGTCATCAGGATGAAAAAAACCGAGGCCGAAACTGAGAGAGCGCGCGTGAGAAGGAAAATTTTAATTTGCTGGCGCGGGGAGTCGAAATTTTCGAGCCAGCCCATTTAACTGCGAGTCCACACCAACCAAACCCTAGTACTCTTCTTCCATCTCCCGTACCAACCATCAGCCACAGGCACTCCACCTATCCACCTCCCGCCGCTCCATGTCGGCGCCGGCGCCGCCGGTGCTAAAACACCCTGCGCCGGGCCCCTCCCCATCTATCCCGCGCCGGATCCCTCCCCATCAAGGCCACGCTATGCCCCTCCTCGTTCAGATCGCCCCCTCAAGCTACGGCAGCCCAGTCCTACCCCCGAGCTGAGGAGGCAGCGGTGGCGGCGCGACGGACTACCGGATCTGGAAGTCCCCTTGGTCGCCAGCGGTCTGAATGGATCAATCTCCATCCAGCGGCGAGCCAAGGTGAGGTACAGGAGGAGTGACACCGCCCCAGATCCAGAGTACATGGGCGGCCCATGTGGCTGGGTCTAAGTCCGTCAGCCGCGCCACCGTCGGTCCCCTCGTCATCGCGGTCGTCTTCTCTGTCCGTGGTGCGCGTTTCCTCAAGGCGTTGTTGTGAAGGTAATATCCTGATGTAGTGGATCTAGTCAAATAAAGTTAATTCAGAGATGGCTTTTAAAACTTCTGATTTAGAGGCTAAAGCGGAGGAGAAATTGCTATTTCAGCTAGCGTAGACAAAGAAACAGGGTAGTATTCTCTCTGTATCATATTCTTAGAGCAAGTCAGCTGAAACTATGAAAACATTTTACAGACTAAACCATTAGAAATCTGTACTCAAAATTTAGCTTAATAAATTAAATCTTCAGAAAATATTAGAGGGCATGGACATTAGTGAGTGTATTCTTATTTGTGCTTTTCCTAATAGTTTTCTGGTAACAAAATAATAATAATCTGGACACCACCAACATTTACACTTAAGGGATACATTTTCCATTGCCCACTGATTCAGCTACACGAGCTATTCATCTACAGAAGCAAAGTTATTATTTTATAAAGGCAATGTAAAATATCCTCTAGAGAAAATTTCAGTGTATAGCTATGGCGTGTTTTAGTTTTTACTGATATTTTGTCACCACGTCTAAAACTGGCTGATAGACATTCTTTTGTTTTTACTGATATGTATTGTTGTCGTACAAACAGGGAAATTAATTCTTGTTGTTGAAAGCAAGGTATTACTAACTCACAAGTTTCATGCTCTCTTTTTTCTCATTCTGTCAGATGACCATGAATACACTCATTTTTGGAAACTGCAAACAAATCATAATAACACTGAGGACTGTTGAAAAGTAAATTAGCATGGCCATTCTCTTACTACGTAGTGCTTAACTGCCCACTATTCTCCAATTCGAGTCGTACCACCAACTGCTGCTAGTTAGACGCAATTTGGATCAGCTGGGTACTTGCGCCTATTGATTTTACATTTTCTCTGGTCCTCATATATGAGGTGAATTTAAATCTACAATCAAATCATCAACCGTGACTCTGCAATTGATAAAGTTTCATATGATTCATGGTGGTACGAAGTATGGCCTGCTGAAACATATAAAGGCAGGAGTTCCAAAAATGACGAAAATCATACCAATCAAGTGAATCATGCGACCAGCTGCATCAAGCATGAAAAATAAATAGAGATATGTACTGGATCCAATTCTGATTTGTACCCTAGTTCTGCAGGTAAATCTATGCAACTCTGATTCATGCCACCAGCCGACAAACTAACAGAATGTGGAAATAGAGAGCATGGAACTCTGATTCATGTCCCCTTGTCATCGTGGATGTCTTCTCCACCCCTGCTGCACGTCTCCTAAAGGCAATTTTCATAAAGCCGCTGCTTCTCCCAGCTTCCCATCTCTGCCTCCCCTTCGTCGATTCTGCCTCCTTCTCTGCTGCTTCTCCCGGCCAGGTAATACTCAAAGCTTGGATGTTTATGTTGTATGCCTTTAGTCGAGCTATAATCTAATATATTTTTATGCTTCCTGGAATCACTTGAGATGGATGTGCATATTGACCTGCAATTGATATTTTCCCTATCTATGTAAATAATTTACCAATGTAAATGCTGACATCTATTAATTGACAATGTACTATGGTTAGTGCATAGGTACTGAACATGCTTATGGTATGTCTTTTGAATTTGTAATAATCTGTATATTGAAAGAGTTTCACGAGAATACTTGAAATTGGACCCAGATTTGCGGGTATTATAGATTGCAGTTTGTTATATTGAAGTGTGAGAAGAGATAATTATAAACCTTGTATGCCATGGAGGCTAATCAGTAAATGGGAGAATGCATTTTTTTTCGTCTTACATATGGTTCTTTTCTTCACAATATATTTCATGCAATGCATGGTGAACATTATTTTGGTGGGCATTAAATTTCTTCTTTCATCCACCCAAATGTGTTATCTTTTAGAAAAGGCAATACCTAAAGCGAAATTGACGCCTACTGTTTACATAGATGCATAAATTCCTGAAAACTTTGCCTGAAATGTTTTTGATTGTTATGCCTAATCCAGTTAACTAAACTGAAGTGAATTGGTACATCTTTCAGTGCTACACAGATGCAATATGATGCTAATTGGAATCCTGGTGCTACCAATTCCTGGGTTTGGTTAATCTAGATGTGACGATTATGGTCTGAAAGCATTGGTGTAAATCTGAACCATTAGGTTCAACTTTGTTCTGAAATGCTTAACTGAAGTTCTATGATGCTTGCGAATATTGGCCCTTTTAAAGAAGTCTACTGTTAGCATAATGATATAATTAAGTGGATCATTTAATTGCCTAAAATGGTCTTTCCTTGGAGTGTTTTATTTGAAATGCAAAAGAGCAAGTTTATTGACATGAATTGGGTTTAATTGATGAAGAAAGTATGCCTCCAGTATTACTATTTTCAGGTTTTGTTCACTATGAACTACTACTTTGTCCCATAATAAGACGTTTTTGCAAGCTGCTTGAGCATGCAAAACGTTCTATTTTATTGGACAGAGGGAGTACATTGTATTGTATGAAATCATCCATTTCGATACACTAAATCCTGTGATGTGCATGTACCTATAAACTTGATTTTTTTTAATGGTACTTGATGAATATGAAATGATAAGTCCATTCTTTGTTTCAGACAATTAAAATGATTTATACCTTTCTATGTTTGGATGATAAATGTCAAATTTATAGGACAAAACTTTTAACTCGTAATTAGTCTGCTCGTTTTTATGTGTGTTGCCCACATTTTCATGGTACCTTAATATATTAATATTATTCCTCTATTTTCATTTCGTACCTGATCGTTATTACTTACTATAATTTTTTGTATGTGTTTTAGATCTATGCAGGTTTGGTAGTCAGCCCGTATTACAAGAGATTGATGTTTTTTCGCAGGAATTACTTGGTCCAAATAGCTACCTGGAATGGAAGCATCTATGGCCTTTGAGATTAAATCAGCTAGTAGTTCATTTTTTCACCAAAGTCATGTTACTCAAAATTTTAAAATATATGCTTATAGTGCCCTTTAGATATGTTTGATGTTTCGGTATTAAGCTTAGTTTGGTGCTTTGAAATCAGACTGGACTATTGGAAGTCTGTATTGTCATGTGAACAAATGCTAATTGTTGAATGAATACAAATTTGGTTGTCTTCTGTATATTATGCTGGATGAAAAAAATGGGCTAGACTAAAAAAGAGGCTAATGGGTTGGACTAAAAAAACTGATAGCCTAATGGGCATCACTGAAAAAACAAGTTCATGGGTTGGATCAGACGAAATTAGTGGACCAAAACACTAATTGGGCTGGTTACTATATGGGCCATGTTGACTGCCACGTCAGATTCATGTAGGTGCCACGTCAGGTGCATGTTGCTTCCACGTCACAGAGTCCCAGGCCTGGCTTGGGCCGGACGGGCCTAGGTACATATCGATGACAGACAAAAACCGTCATGGAAGGTACGGTGTCAAATTATGACGTGATATACAAGACAGATTCCGAATCTGTCATCGATGCGCAGCCTTGACGATTTTCCACTCATCTGTGACGGACTGGATCTGTCACGTATTAACAGATTTCTTGAAGTGCCTACTGTAAAGACCTAGAGGTCCGCTCTTCAATCGACGTGATGCACGTGACAAAGAACCTTTGCGTGAACCTGCTAGGCTTCTTGAGCGTGTATGGGAAGGCAAAAGATACACCGGAGGCACGGGAGGACCTGCAACGTTTGCACGAAAAAGACGGCATGCCTCCAAAGCAGTATGAAGGTCCTGCCAGCTACGCTCTTACCAAAGAAGAGAAGGAAATCTTCTTTGAATGCCTGCTCAGTATGAAGGTCCTGTCTGGCTTCTCGTCGAATATAAAGGGAATAATAAATATGGCAGAGAAAAAGTTCCAGAACCTAAAGTCTCATGACTGCCACATGATTATGACGCAACTGCTTCCGGTTGCATTGAGGGGGCTTCTACCGGAAAACATTCGATTAGCCATTGTGAAGCTATGTGCATTCCTCAATGCAATCTCTCAGAAGGTGATCGATCCACAAATCCTACCAAGGCTAAGGAGTGATGTGGCGCAATGTCTTGTCAGTTTCGAGCTGGTGTTCCCACCATCCTTCTTCAATATCGTGACGCACCTCCTAGTTCATCTAGTCGACGAGATTGTCATTCTGGGCCCTGTATTTCTACACAATATGTTCCCCTTTGAGAGGTTCATGGGAGTCCTAAAGAAATATGTCCGTAACCGCGCTAGTCCAGAAGGAAGCATCTCCATGAGCCATCAAACAGAGGATGTCATTGGGTTTTGTGTTGACTTCATTCCTGGCCTTAAGAAGATTGGCCTCCCTTAATTAATCGCGGTATGAGGGGAGACTGACTGGAAAAGGCACGCTAGGAGGGGACTCAATAATATGTAGGGACGGGCATTCTTGGTCTCAAGCACACTACACAGTTCTACAGAACTCTACCTTGGTGACCCCGTATGTCGATGAACAAGAACATTCTGCGCTCCAAACATCCGGAGCAGTGTGATGACTGGATTACATGTGAACACATCAGGACTTTCGGCAGTTGGTTGGAAACACGTCTCAGAGGTGACAACACTGTTTCTGATGAGCTGTACTCGTTGTCCAGGGGACCATCTTCGACTGTATTGACTTACAAAGGATACGAGATAAATGGGAATACATTTTACACGATCGCCCAAGATCAAAAAGCACCAACCAAAACAGCGGTGTCCGCTTTGATGCAGCAACCAAGAGGGGAAAGGACACATATTATGGTTACATAGTGGATATATGGGAACTTGACTACGGACATGATTTTAAGGTCCCTTTGTTTAAGTGCAAATGGGTCAATATGTCAGGAGGAGGGGTACAGGTAGACCCACAGTACGGAATGACAATAGTGGATCTGAGCAATCTTGGGTACACAGACGAACCATTCGTCCTAGAAAATGATGTGGCGCAGGTTTTCTATGTGAAGGACATGTCTACCAAACCAAGAAAAAGAAAAGATAAGGAAGCGAATACATCATACGATGAGCCAAAGCGCCACATAGTTCTTTCAGGAAAAAGAGACATCGTGGGATTGGAGGGCAAGACAGACATGTCTGAAGATTATGAAAAGTTTCATGAAATTCCTCCCTTCAAAGTCAAGGCTGACCCAAGCACCCTGTTAAGCGATGAAGAATATCCATGGTTACGGCGCAATAAGCAAAAGACACAAGCGAAGAAAAAGTGAAGACTTTCTCTCCACAACTATTATGATGATGCCTTTGATCTAGAATATCACTGCAGTTACATGTGAAGAAATGAAATGCCTTTTGTAACAGACGAGTTTCCGGAAACCCTGATACTTCGAAACATATTATCCGTTTTGTACATGAAGTGCATCCAGTTTTTGCCGTAACCCTCTCAACTTTTTAGCACATGCTATGTGGGTGAAATGATGATACCATGCCAATTTTCAACCTCTTCAGAGTTCATTTGAAGTGCTTTTCAATTTCAGGGTCATATAGCTCAAAAAAAATCAGTAAATGCATGAAAAATATCAAATGAAGTCAGAAAGGGTTGAAAATTGATGATGTGGCTTTGAATGGTGCATTTTGAACACACAAAAAGTCTGGAGTTCAAATAAGTTGAAAAAAATGAAATCCCTTTGTAACAGACGAGTTTCCATATGAAACCCTGATACTTCGAAACAGATTGTCCGTTTTGTACACGAAGTGCATCCAGTTTTTGCCGTAACCCTCTCAACTTTTTAGCACAAGCTATGTGGGATGAAATGATGATACCATGCCAACTTTCAACCTTTTCAGAGTTCATTTGAAGTGGTTTTCAATTTCAGGGTCATATAGCTAAAAAAAAAATCAGTAAATGCATGAAAAATAACAAATGAAGTCAGAAAGGGTTGAAAATTGATGATGTGGCTTTGAATGGTGCATTTTGAACACACAAAAAGTCTGGAGTTCAAATAAGTTCAAAAAAATGCTACCTACTAGGCCCATAGGCCTGCAGTTCAGAGGAGTTCAATAGGGACGAGGCAGTTGAGCTTATAAACCGGTGCGGGGCGCTCTCAACTAGCGAGGTGGGACTAAACTCCCGCCACCACGCCGCTGTGCAAGCCCATTGGTCCCGGTTGGTGCCACGAACAGGGACCAATGCTCACCTTTGGTCCCGGTTCGTGGCACCAACCGTGACCAATGGCCCCCTTTAGTCCCGGTTGGTGCCACCAACTGGGACCAAAGGTCCCTGTTTCCCGCCCTTTGGGCTGCTGAAAACAGACCTTTGGTCCCGGTTGGTGGCACCAACCGGGACTAAAGGTGGGCATTGGTCCCGGTTGGTGCCATGAACCGGGACCAATACTCTGGGTATATAAGTAGCACTTAGGAATTTTCTGAACTGCCCATCCTCACTACGATCTCTCCTCCTCTTCTCCCCCCCGATGGCGGCGAATCCATCCACGACACCGACAGGCTGCCCAAGCTAGCCGTCGCCGACGCCCTCGCCGTGCCCTGCCCCCAATGCCGCCGCTCCTCGCGCCCCTCTGCCCTGACCCGAGGCGTCCCGCGCGCCCCTGCCCCCGATGCCATCGCCGCGCCGCCCCTGCCCCGCGCCCCTGCCCTCGTCGCCGTGCCGCCCCTGCCCCGCGCCGTCACCGCCCCCGCGCCGTCATCGCCCCGGTCCGCGCCGCCCCGCGCTACGGTCCGGCCGGCCCCCTGTTCATATACATTTTTTTTCATATGATTTTGGTAGATGATGTTGATGATAGATATGATGATGTTGATGATAGATGTTGTATGCTTTTTTTGTTCATATACTTTTTTTTGTTCATATAAATTTTTTTGTTCATATGATGATTTTTTTTCATATATGTATTAATTTTTTTATTTAGGTTGTTAGTAGATATTTATTTTAGGTTAGTTGATTTAGTGCATTTTAGGTTAGTTGTACTGTTAGTGCATTTTAGTTCAGTATATTTTAGGTTAGCGGAGAGGGAAAAGGAAAATAAGGAAAAAGAAGAAAAGAGATAGAAGGAAGAAGGAAGAAGAAGAAAAATGAGGAGAGGAAAAAGGAAAATAAGAATAATAAGAGGAAGAAGAAGAAGAAGAAGGAGAAGAAGAGGAGAAAAAATAAGAAGAGGAAGAAGAAGAAGAAAAAAGATCGCCGAGGGGTCAAGAGGGGGAGGGTCGAGTATCACCGAGGGGTCGAGAGGGGGACGTCGATCAACCCCCTCCCCGATAACATTTTTTTCCATGTTTGTATGTCGTTGTCGATATACCCCTCCCCGATAACTTCGACATGATGGGGGGGGGGTCGATATACCCCCTCCCCGATAACATTTTTTTTCTAAGTTACTAAGGTAAAATGTTCACCCCCCTCTCGATATATCGGGCGACCAACTCTCGAGGCCACCCAAACCCTAGAAAAAAAAGCGTTGTCGATCTCCTACCCCCTCCCGCCCCTACCTGACAAACTCTCAAGGCCACCCAAACCACTAGAAGAAAACTCCGGTAACTTCGACATGAGGGGGGACGTCGATCAACCCCCTCTCGCCAGAACAAGTCTATGTATCATTTTATATCGCGGTGGACATATATCAAAGTTTGATCATATGTCAAAGTTTGAATTTTGACATATGCAACATTTGATCATATATCAAAGTTTGATCATATGTCAAAGTTTGAATTTTGACATATGCTGTTGGGGATCGTAGCAGAATTTTAAAATTTTCTACGCATCACCAAGATCAATCTATGGAGTCATCTAGCAACGAGAGAGAGGGGAGTGCATCTACATACCTTTGTAGACCGCGAGCGGAAGCGTTCAAGAGAACGGGGTTGATGGAGTCGTACTCGTCGTGATCCAAATCACCGATGACCGAGCGCCGAACGGACGGCACCTCCGTGTTCAACACACGTACGGTTGGGAGAGACGTCTCCTCCTTCTTGATCCAGCAAGGGGGAAGGAGAGGTTGATGAGGATCCAGCAACACGACGGCGTGGTGGTGGAAGCAGCGGGATCTCGGCAGGGCTTCACCAAGCACCAACGAGAGGGAGAGGTGTCACGGGAGGAGAGGGAGGCGCCAGGGGCTGGGGTTGTCCTCCCTCCCACCCCTCCACTATTTATAGGGGGAAGGGGAGAGGGGGCCAGCCCCCTCAGATCCAATCTGAGGGGAGGGGCGGCGGCCAAGGGGGTGGCTTGCCCCCCAAGCCAGGTGGAGGCGCCCCCCACCCCTAGGGTTCCCAACCCTAGGCGCAGGGGAGGCCCATAGGGGGGCGCACCAGCCCACCAGGGGCTGGTTCCCTTCCCACTTCAGCCCATGGGGCCCTCCGGGATAGGTGGCCCCACCCGGTGGACCCCCGGGACCCTTCCGGTGGTCCCGGTACAATACCGATTACCACCGAAACCTTCCCGGTGGCCGAAACTGGACTTCCTATATACAATTCTTTACCTCCGGACCATTCCGGAACTCCTCGTGACGTCCGGGATCTCATCCGGGACTCCGAACAACTTTCGGGTTACCGCATACTAATATCTCTACAACCCTAGCGTCACCGAACCTTAAGTGTGTAGACCCTACGGGTTCGGGAGACACGCAGACATGACCGAGACGACTCTCCGGTCAATAACCAACAGCGGGATCTGGATACCCAATATGGCTCCCACATGCTCCTCGATGATCTCATCGGATGAACCACGATGTCGAGGATTCAATCAATCCCGTACGCAATTCCCTTTGTCTATCGGTACGATACTTGCCCGAGATTCGATCGTCGGTATACCGATACCTTGTTCAATCTCGTTACCGGCAAGTCTCTTTACTCGTTTCCGTAACACATCATCCTGTGAACAACTCCTTGATCACATTGAGCTCATTATGATGATGTCCTACCGAGTGGGCCCAGAGGTACCTCTCCGTCACACGGAGTGACAAATCCCAGTCTCGATTCGTGCCAACCCAACAGACACTTTCGGAGATACCCGTAGTGCACCTTTATAGCCACCCAGTTACGTTGTGACGTTTGGTTCACCCAAAGCACTCCTACGGTATCCGGGAGTTGCACAATCTCATGGTCTAAGGAAAAGTTACTTGACATTGGAAAAGCTTTAGCAAACGAACTACACGATCTAGTGCTAGGCTTAGGATTGGGTCTTGTCCATCACATCATTCTCCTAATGATGTGATCCCGTTATCAATGACATCCAATGTCCATGGTCAGGAAACCGTAACCATCTATTGATCAACGAGCTAGTCAACTAGAGGCTTACTAGGGACATGTTGTGGTCTATGTATTCACACATGTATTACGATTTCCGGATAACACAATTATAGCATGAATAACAGACAATTATCATGAACAAGGAAATATAATAATAACCATTTTATTATTGCCTCTAGGGCATATTTCCAACACCCCCCACCCCTAGGGTTCCCAACCCTAGGCGCAGGGGAGGCCCATAGGGGGCGCACCAGCCCACCAGGGGCTGGTTCCCTTCCCACTTCAGCCCATGGGGCCCTCCGGGATAGGTGGCCCCACCCGGTGGACCCCCGGGACCCTTCCGGTGGTCCCGGTACAATACCGATTACCCCCGAAACCTTCCCGGTGGCCGAAACTGGACTTCCTATATACAATTCTTTACCTCCGGACCATTCCGGAACTCCTCGTGACGTCCGGGATCTCATCCGGGACTCCGAACAACTTTCGGGTTACCGCATACTAATATCTCTACAACCCTAGCGTCACCGAACCTTAAGTGTGTAGACCCTACGGGTTCGGGAGACACGCAGACATGACCGAGACGACTCTCCGGTCAATAACCAATAGCGGGATCTGGATACCCATGTTGGCTCCCACATGCTCCTCGATGATCTCATCGGATGAACCACGATGTCGAGGATTCAATCAATCCCGTACGCAATTCCCTTTGTCTATCGGTACGATACTTGCCCGAGATTCGATCGTCGGTATACCGATACCTTGTTCAATCTCGTTACCGGCAAGTCTCTTTACTCGTTTCCGTAACACATCATCCTGTGAACAACTCCTTGATCACATTGAGCTCATTATGATGATGTCCTACCGAGTGGGCCCAGAGGTACCTCTCCGTCACACGGAGTGACAAATCCCATTCTCGATTCGTGCCAACCCAACAGACACTTTCGGAGATACCCGTAGTGCACCTTTATAGCCACCCAGTTACGTTGTGACGTTTGGTACACCCAAAGCACTCCTACGGTATCCGGGAGTTGCACAATCTCATGGTCTAAGGAAAAGTTACTTGACATTGGAAAAGCTTTAGCACACGAACTACACGATCTAGTGCTAGGCTTAGGATTGGGTCTTGTCCATCACATCATTCTCCTAATGATGTGATCTCGTTATCAATGACATCCAATGTCCATGGTCAGGAAACCGTAACCATCTATTGATCAACGAGCTAGTCAACTAGAGGCTTACTAGGGACATGTTGTGGTCTATGTATTCACACATGTATTACGATTTCCGGATAACACAATTATAGCATGAATAACAGACAATTATCATGAACAAAGAAATATAATAATAACCATTTTATTATTGCCTCTAGGGCATATTTCCAACAGTCTCGCACTTGCACTAGAGTCAATAATCTAGTTACATTGTGATGAATCGAACACCCATAGAGTTCTGGTGTTGATCATGTTTTGCTCGTGAAAGAGGTTTAGTCAACGGATCTGCTACATTCAAATCCGTGTGCACTTTACAAATATCTATGTCTCCATCTTGAACATGTTCACGTATGGAGTTGAAGCGACGCTTGATATGCCTGGTCTTCTTGTGAAACCTGGGCTCCTTGGCAAGGGCAATAGCTCCAGTGTTATCACAGAAGAGAGCCATTGGACCCGACGCATTTGGAATGACTCCTAGGTCGGTGATGAACTCCTTCATCCATACTGCTTCGTGTGCTGCCTCCGAGGCTGCTATGTACTCCGCTTCGCATGTAGATCCCGCCACGACGCTTTGCTTGCAACTGCACCAGCTTACCGCTCCACCATTCAAAATATACACGTATCCGGTTTGTGACTTGGACTCATCCGGATCTGTGTCGAAGCTAGCGTCGACGTAACCCTTTACGACGAGCTCTTCGTCACCTCCATATACGAGAAACATATCCTTAGTCCTTTTCAGGTACTTCAGGATGTTCTTGACCGCTGTCTAGTGTTCCTTGCCAGGATTACTTTGGTACCTACCTACCAAACTTACTGCAAGGTTTACATCAGGTCTGGTACATAGCATGGCATACATAATAGACCCTATGGCTGAGGCATAGGGGATGACACTCATCTCTTCTATATCTTCTACCGTGGTCGGGCATTGAGCCGTGCTCAATCTCACACCTTGCAATACAGGCAAGAACCCCTTCTTGGACTGATCCATATTGAACTTCTTCAATATCTTATCAAGGTATGTGCTTTGCGAAAGACCTATGAGGCGTCTCGATCTATCCCTATAGATCTTGATGCCTAATATATAAGCAGCTTCTCCAAGGTCCTTCATTGAAAAACACTTATTCAAGTAGGCCTTTATACTTTCCAAGAATTCTATATCATTTCCCATCAGCAGTATGTCATCCACATATAATATGAGAAATGCTACAGAGCTCCCACTCACTTTCTTGTAAACACAGGCTTCCCCATAAGTCTGTGTGAACCCAAACGCTTTGATCATCTCATCAAAGCGAATGTTCCAACTCCGAGATGCTTGCACCAGCCCATAGATTGAGCGCTGGAGCTTGCATACCTTGTCAGCATTCTCAGGGTCGACAAAACCTTCCGGTTGCATCATATACAACTCTTCCTTAAGAAAACCATTAAGGAATGCCGTTTTGACGTCCATTTGCCATATCTCATAATCATAGTATGCGGCAATTGCTAACATGATTCTGACGGATTTCAGCTTCGCTACGGGTGAGAAAGTCTCATCGTAGTCAACCCCTTGAACTTGTCGATAACCCTTAGCGACAAGCCGAGCCTTATAGATGGTCACATTACCATCCGCGTCAGTCTTCTTCTTAAAGATCCATTTATTTTCTATGGCTTGCCGATCATCGGGCAAGTCAGTCAAAGTCCATACTTCGTTTTCATACATGGATCCTATCTCGGATTTCATGGCTTCAAGCCATTTGTCGGAATCCGGGCCCGCCATCGCTTCTTCATAGTTCGAAGGTTCACTGTTGTCTAACAACATGATTTCCAGGACAGGATTGCCATACCACTCTGGTGCGGAACGTGTCCTCGTGGACCTTCGAAGTTCAGTGGTAGCTTGATCATGATCAATAACTTCCTCTCTAGCCGGTGTAGGCTCCACAGAAACATTTTCCTGTGCTGCGCTACTCTCCGGTTCGAGGGTCATCTCATCAAGCTCCACTTTCCTCCCACTTACTTCTTTCGAGAGAAACTCTTTCTCTAGAAAGGATCCATTCCTGGCAACAAAGATCTTGCCCTCGGATCTTAGGTAGAAGGTATACCCAATAGTTTCCTTAGGGTATCCTATGAATACGCATTTTTCCGACTTGGGTTCGAGCTTCTCTGGTTGAAGTTTCTTCACATAAGCATCGCATCCCCAAACTTTCAGAAACGACAGCTTAGGTTTCTTCCCAAACCATAATTCATACGGTGTCGTCTCAACGGATTTTGACGGTGCCCTATTTAAAGTGAATGCGGCAGTCTCTAAAGCATAACCCCAAAAGGATAGCGGTAGATCAGTAAGAGACATCATAGATCGCACCATATCCAATAGAGTGCGATTACGACGTTCGGATACACCGTTACACTGAGGTGTTCCAGGCGGCGTGAGTTGTGAAACAATTCCACATTTCCGTAAATGCGTGCCAAATTCATGACTCAAATATTCTCCTCCACGATCTGATCGTAGGAACTTTATTTTCTTGTCACGTTGATTTTCAACCTCATTCTGAAATTCCTTGAACTTTTCAAAGGTCTCAGACTTGTGCTTCATCAAGTAGACATACCCATATCTACTCAAATCATCGGTGAGGGTGAGAACATAACGATAACCACCGCGAGCCTCAACACTTATTGGACCACACACATCAGTATGTATGATCTCCAATAAGTTGGTTGCTTGCTCCATTGTTCCGGAGAACGGAGTCTTGGTCATCTTGCCCAAGAGGCATGGTTCGCATCTGTCAAATGATTCATAATCAAGAGACTCCAAAAGTCCATCTGCATGGAGTTTCTTCATGCGTTTAACACCGATATGACCAAGGCGGCAGTGCCACAAGTATGTGGGACTATCGTTATCAACCTTGCATTTCTTGGCATTCACATTATAAACATGTGTAACATCACGTTCGAGATTCAATAAAAATAAACCATTCACCAGCGGGGCATGACCATAAAACATATCTCTCATATAAATAGAACAACCATTATTCTCAGATTTAAATGAGTAGCCATCTCGCATTAAGCGAGATCCAGATACAATGTTCATGCTCAAAGCTGGCACTAAATAACAATTATTGAGGTTTAAAACTAATCCCGTAGGTAGATGCAGAGGTAGCGTGCCGACGGCGATCACATCGACCTTGGAACCATTCCCGACGCGCAACGTCACCTCGTCCTTTGCCAGTCTACGCTGATTCCGCAGTTCCTGCTTTGAGTTACAAATATGAGCAACCGCACCGGTATCAAATACCCAGGAACTACTACGAGTGCTGGTAAGGTACACATCAATTACATGTATATCACATATACCTTTGGTATTGCCGGCCTTCTTATCTGCTAAGTACTTGGGGCAATTCCGCTTCCAGTGACCGGTTCCCTTGCAATAAAAGCACTCAGTCTCAGGCTTGGGTCCATTCTTTGACTTCTTCCCGGCAGCTGGCTTACCGGGCGCGGCAACTCCCTTGCCGTCCTTCTTGAAGTTCTTCTTACCCTTGCCCTTCTTGAACTTAGTGGTTTTATTCACCATCAACACTTGATGTTCCTTTCTGATCTCTGCCTCCGTTGACTTCAGCATCGCATATACCTCAGGAATGGTCTTTTCCATCCCCTGCATGTTGAAGTTCATCACAAAGCTCTTGTAGCTAGGTGGAAGCGACTGGAGGATTCTGTCAATGACCGCGTCATCCGGGAGATTAATCCCCAGCTGAGACAAGCGGCTGTGCAACCCAGACATTTTGAGTATGTGCTCGCTGACAGAACTATTTTCCTCCATCTTACAGCTGTAGAACTTATCGGAGACTTCATATCTCTCGATCCGGGCATGAGCTTGGAAAACCATTTTCAGCTCTTCGAACATCTCATATGCTCCGTGATGCTCAAAACGCTTTTGGAGCCCCGGTTCTAAGCTGAAGAGCATGCCGCACTGAACGAAGGAGTAATCATCGGTGCGTGTCTGCCAAACGTTCAAATCGTCTGGCAGTGCTGGGAGAGCAGGTGGGCCACCTAACGGTGCTTCAAGGACATATGATTTCTTGGCAGCTATAAGGATAATCCTCAAGTTACGGACCCAGTCCGCATAGTTGCTACCATCGTCTTTCAGCTTGTTTTTCTCTAGGAACGCGTTGAAGTTGAGGGTAACATTAGCGTTGGCCATTTGATCTACAAGGTAGATATGTAACATTTAGACTAAGTTCATGACAATTAAGTTCATCTAATCAAATTATGTAATGAACTCCCACTCAGATAAACATCCCTCTCATCATCTAAGTGATACATGATCCGAATCGACTAGGCCGTGTCCGATCATCACGTGAGACGGACTAGTCATCAACGGTGAACATCTCTATGTTGATCGTATCTTCTATACGACTCATGTCCGACCTTTCGGTCTCTTGTGTTCCGAGGCCATGTCTGTACATGCTAGGCTCGTCAAGTCAACCTAAGTGTATTGCTGTGTAAATCTGGCTTACACCCGTTGTATTCGAACGTTAGAATCTATCACACCCGATCAACACGTAGTGCTTCGAAACAACGAACCTTCGCAATGGTGCACAGTTAGGGGGAACACTTTCTTGAAATTTTAGTGAGGGATGATCTTATATGCTACCGTCGTTTTAAGCAAATAAGATGCAAAAACATGATAAGCATCACATGCAATCAAAATAGTGACATGATATGGCCATTATCACTTCGCTCCTTTTGATCTCCATCTTCGGGGCTCCATGATCATTATCGTCACCGGCATGACACCATGATCTCCATCATCATGATCTCCATCATCGTGTCTTCATGAAGTTGTCTCGCCAACTATTACTTCTACTACTACGGCTAACGGTTAGCAATAAAGTAAAGTAATTACATGGCGAATTTCAATGACACGCAGGTCATATAATAAATTAAGACAACTCCTATGGCTCCTGCCGGTTGTCATACTCATCGACATGCAAGTCGTGATTCCTATTACAAGAACATGATCATCTCATACATCACATATATCATTCATCACATCCTTTGGCCATATCACATCACAAAGCACTTGCTGCAAAAACAAGTTAGACGTCCTCTAATTGTTGTTGCAAGTTTTTTATGTGGCTGCTATAGGTTTCTAGCAAGAACGTTTCTTACCTACGCCAAAACCACAACGTGATATGCCAATTTCTATTTACCCTTCATAAGGACCCTGTTCATCGAATCCGATCCGACTAAAGTGGGAGAGACAGACACCCGCTAGCCACCTTATGCAACTAGTGCATGTCAGTCGGTGGAACCTGTCTCACGTAAGCGTACGTGTAAGGTCGGTCCGGGCCGCTTCATCCCACAGTGCCGCCGAATCAAGATAAGACTAGTAACGTCAAGAAGATTGACAAATCGACGCCCACAACTACTTTGTGTTCTACTCGTGCAAGATACTACGCATAAGCCTAGCTCATGATGCCACTGTTGGGGATCGTAGCAGAATTTTAAAATTTTCTACGCATCACCAAGATCAATCTATGGAGTCATCTAGCAACGAGAGAGAGGGGAGTGCATCTACATACCTTTGTAGACCGCGAGCGGAAGCGTTCAAGAGAACGGGGTTGATGGAGTCGTACTCGTCGTGATCCAAATCACCGATGACCGAGCGCCGAACGGACGGCACCTCCGTGTTCAACACACGTATGGTTGGGAGAGACGTCTCCTCCTTCTTGATCCAGCAAGGGGGAAGGAGAGGTTGATGAGGATCCAGCAGCACGACGGCGTGGTGGTGGAAGCAGTGGGATCTCGGCAGGGCTTCACCAAGCACCAACGAGAGGGAGAGGTGTCACGGGAGGAGAGGGAGGCGCCAGGGGCTGGGGTTGTCCTCCCTCCCACCCCTCCACTATTTATAGGGGGAAGGGGAGAGGGGGCCGGCCCCCTCAGATCCAATCTGAGGGGAGGGGCGGCGGCCAAGGGGGTGGCTTGCCCCCCAAGCCAGGTGGAGGCGCCCCCCACCCCTAGGGTTCCCAACCCTAGGCGCAGGGGAGGCCCATAGGGGGGCGCACCAGCCCACCAGGGGCTGGTTCCCTTCCCACTTCAGCCCATGGGGCCCTCCGGGATAGGTGGCCCCACCCGGTGGACCCCCGGGACCCTTCCGGTGGTCCCGGTACAATACCGATTACCACCGAAACCTTCCCGGTGGCCGAAACTGGACTTCCTATATACAATTCTTTACCTCCGGACCATTCCGGAACTCCTCGTGACGTCCGGGATCTCATCCGGGACTCCGAACAACTTTCGGGTTACCGCATACTAATATCTCTACAACCCTAGCATCACCGAACCTTAAGTGTGTAGACCCTACGGGTTCGGGAGACACGCAGACATGACCGAGACGACTCTCCGGTCAATAACCAGAAGCGGGATCTGGATACCCATGTTGGCTCCCACATGCTCCTCGATGATCTCATCGGATGAACCACGATGTCGAGGATTCAATCAATCCCGTACGCAATTCCCTTTGTCTATCGGTACGATACTTGCCCGAGATTCGATCGTCGGTATACCGATACCTTGTTCAATCTCGTTACCGGCAAGTCTCTTTACTCGTTTCCGTAACACATCATCCTGTGAACAACTCCTTGATCACATTGAGCTCATTATGATGATGTCCTACCGAGTGGGCCCAGAGGTACCTCTCCGTCACACGGAGTGACAAATCCCAGTCTCGATTCGTGCCAACCCAACAGACACTTTCGGAGATACCCGTAGTGCACCTTTGTAGCCACCCAGTTACGTTGTGACGTTTGGTACACCCAAAGCACTCCTACGGTATCCGGGAGTTGCACAATCTCATGGTCTAAGGAAAAGTTACTTGACATTGGAAAAGCTTTAGCAAACGAACTACACGATCTAGTGCTAGGCTTAGGATTGGGTCTTGTCCATCACATCATTCTCCTAATGATGTGATCCCGTTATCAATGACATCCAATGTCCATGGTCAGGAAACCGTAACCATCTATTGATCAACGAGCTAGTCAACTAGAGGCTTACTAGGGACATGTTGTGGTCTATGTATTCACACATGTATTACGATTTCCGGATAACACAATTATAGCATGAATAACAGACAATTATCATGAACAAGGAAATATAATAATAACCATTTTATTATTGCCTCTAGGGCATATTTCCAACATATGCAACATTTGATCATATGTCAAAGTTTGAATTTTGACATATGCAACATAGATTTATCAAGAATGCCCCCATTATGGATGTGCACAAGTTGATCCAATTTTTTTCTGATCTCATATATATATATATATTCTTCTATTTGTCACATTGTCTGTCAAAGTATTGAAGAAATCCATGGTTTCATCATTAGCCGGAAGTAACAGGCGTATGATGCTACGAAGCTCTTCAAAGTTGTTTTGGAACGGAGTTCCGGATAGAATAATTCGCTTGTTGGTACGAATTTCAGCAAAGGCCTTCCAAATAGCGATATTCGGAAGGCTCTTGCTGAACTTCTTACCAAAAAACTAATTATCCTATCCGGGACTGCGTTCCAAAATAATTTTGGAGAGCTTCGTACCATTATGCGCCTGTTACTTCCGGCTAATGATGAAGCCGTGGTTTTCTTGAATCCTTTGACACTGACAACGTGACATATAGAAGGGTAGATGAGATCAGGAAAAATATGGACCATTTTCTGCACATCCAGAATGGCGCCATTTTGTTAAATCCCTTGTTTGACATTCATGAGAGAGGCGGTCCGGACGTCGGACATTCATGAGAGAACTTCGGTAACTCTTCAACATGAGGGGGGACGTCGATCAACCCCCTCTCGCCCGACCAAACCCTAGAAGCGTCGAGGCCACCCCAAACCCTAGAAGCGTTGCCAAGGCCACCCCAAACCCTAGAAGCGTCGAGGCCACCCAAATTTACCAAGTTAAAAGAGCGTTGTTGAGGCCATCCCAAACCCTAGAAGCGTTGTCGAGGCCACCCCAAACCATAGAAGCGTCGAGGCCACTAATTAATATTCCTTGTTGTGATTAGCTAGCTAGGTTTATGTTTGCCACTAATATATCCATCTCTCATGTTTGTATATTAATTGCCATGTTGTAATATTTTGCAGAAATTATGGATCAACAAAGAGACTTGGAAACAGAAGAGTTGTTGGGGGACATCATCCTCGGCGGAGGTGATTTCTTGTCGTATCTCAATGTCACCGATTGTCTGGAAGGAGAGGGTGAAGGCTCTGGTGATCTAACAATGGAGGAGGAAGGACATGATCATGATGGCTCCGGTGACCGAATGCCGGAGGAAGAAGGAGACCATGATGATGGCTCCGGTGATCGAACGGAGGAGGGAGCTGTTGCAAAGTCCGGCGAGGTATATGAATTAATTAAGCCTGTGCTGACTAGCTAATTGATGCATTAATTGTTTTGGTATGTACATATATTAACTCTTCTTTCTTCTTTTAAAGCCCTCCGGATCGAGCCAAACTTCGGTAACGAGACGGGGCCCGAAGAAAAGGTTGCGTCAGGATGAAAGGTTCACGATCACAGCAATCGCGAACGATGGCCAGCCGATTGAACCGAGGTGGACCAAGGATGCATTTTCAGCTCAGTGCGGAGCAATTGTTAGGGACAGCATCCCGATGAGCATCCAGCTATGGAATGAGCCTAAGAAGAACGAAGACCCTCAAGTTTCTTATGTCACCGATTGACAGAAAGATGATCTTTGGACCTCGCTGAAGGCAAATTTTACCCTACCGCCAGAGGAGGATCCGGATAAGCCAGTTATAGAGCCACTGGTAAAGGCGTGTGCTCTTAAGAAGATGGCAGATCTATTCAGGAGGTGGAAGAATGAGTTGAAATCAACGTTTGTCGACAAAGGGAAGACTCCAGAATTCACCGGCCGATTTGAGAAGATAAGAGATCACTGGCCCGCATTTATGGCCTACAAGACATCGGATAAGAGTAAGAAGATGTCAGAGACAAATAAGATAAATGCTGCAAAGAAGAAGTTTCACCATCGCACGGGGTCAGGTGACTACCTCAAAGCCTGGCCACTATGGGACAAAGCTGAGAATGACCTGCTTGCTAAAGGGGTCGAACCAGAGACATTGAACTGGCCAGACCGTTCAAGGACTTGGTTCTTCGTGGTTGTGGGAACCTTGGACCCTGAAACAGGGAAGTGCGTTTGGACGGACGAGCAACTTGCAATACCCGTCAAGAAGCTTCAGAAGTGTATCGCCGCAGCGCTGCAAGGGACGTTCATTCCCGACAGAGAGAATGACGAGCTGACCGAGGCCCTCGGGAATCCTGAGCACCCTGGACGAACACAAGGCATGCCAGGCTCCGTTGCGTGGAAGGTTGCGTTTCCCGGCACAGGCGGTTACAAAACCTGGGAGAGGAAGAGGAAACTGGAGTAGATCGAACTGCAGAAGCTGAATGCAATGGTACAAAAGCTAGAGGAACAAGTTGAGAGCCAGCGAGGTGCCGGAGCTACCCCAGAAGCTACCCCGCCATCTCAGCGGAGAAGCAGCGTGGCTTCCACCGAGGTCGTTCAGCAGCCTGACTTCACGGCTCCTAGCTACCCCGTGGATGCTATCACGGAGGCTCAGCATTGCGAGCTTATGACGCAATGGCAGCACCTCAAAGTCAAGGCGGATGTCGGCTCTGTTGCACCTCCTGAACCCAACGCAACTTTTCACTGCCGTCCGATTCCACAAGGCTATGCTGTTGTGATGGTGGATGAAGTAACAAAGGGATTTGAGGAGCTCGAGCTTGACCACCCTACAGGAGAAGGGGATACTCAGCTGGGTCTTGCTCTGAAGACTCCATGTCTATGGCGGAAGGAGCACATCAAGCTTCTGAACTGGACGCCTCCGCCTCCGGCGAGTCAGGGCACTCGGCCTCCTCCTCCTCCTCCTCCAGTGAGTGATCAGGGTACTCCGCCTCCTTCTCCGGCTGCTCCGGCGCGTGAGGACGGCATCCGCCTCCTTCTCTGCCTGCTCCGGCGCGTCCGAGCAGCCCACCTCCTCCTCCGCCTTGTCAGCAACGGCGGAAGACAGAAGCCGCCGCTCCGGCTGCTCCGGCGCGTCGGAGCACTCCGCCTCCTTCTACTACTCGTCAGCAGCAAAGGAAGAGAGACGCCGCCGCTCCGGCTTCTAGCAGTACAGCCAGAGGCGGGAGGCAATACAGATTAGGTCCATCTCTCAAGCCTCTAGAGAAGTTACCATACGAGATGACCGAGGAGGAAAACGTGGAGATCTGTAAAGCCCAAGTGAGGGAATTTTTTGCAAAGAAACCTCCACCTCCGGAGGAGAAGATAGATCCGATGAAAGCGAAGCACACTCTCGATGCCCTGAAGTGACCACCACCGTCTCCGCCGCAAACCAACTATGAGCGCATTATTGAAAGGACATATCAGGAAGCGGAGCGGTCGGGAAGTACTTGCAGTGATCGAAGGTTAGCAGAACGAAGAAGTGGGAAAAAAATTCCCCAACTCGGCGAACAAGCGAACCAATCGTGCCCCCCGCTCAAGGTGTCGCTAATCATCCCGGGATGGTGCCCGGTACCAATCCTGCAGATTACCTGCCCGACAATGCACATTTTAATATAATGGAGGTGGACGAACACAAATACCGGCACGGGAAGCCTCTCGTCAAACCTGGTCATCCTCCTCTAACAACGATGATGCGAAGATTCCATGAGTGGTACGTGGACACCTGCAGCGAGTCTGGGAAGGATACTTTGACGCTGAGAGTTAAAGAGGAGCATGACCTCGTTGGAATTGATCTGTTGTCTGTTCCATTTGAGGAGTTCTTCCAGTTTTTCAATCAAAAGGCCCTCGATAAAATAATCGTCACTTGCTACTGTCTGTAAGTACTACTTCTGTAATTAAGTCTCTATATATAGCTCAGCTCTTTCATTGCATGTATATATAATTATCCTCACTATATTATGCAGATTGAAGATCGTCGAATGCAGAAAAGCACAAATCTATGATATTGGGTTCATTAACACAAATCTCATAGATGAATGGACGGTTAAATATAATGCCAAAGAAACCGAGGCCAACTTCCTACAATCGTTGCTTCGAAATCAAAACAAAGATAAAATACTCTTTCCTTACAACTTCAAGTGAGTGTTACTGTCTTGTGCATATTCGGTTTCCCTTATTACTCGAGGTTATAGTAATGTAATTGATGAGTTATGCAAGCGTGCGCAGCTTCCAATTTATTCTCCTAGAGATTAAGCTTGAGCAGGGACTAGTAACCGTCTTAGACTCGAGAACGAAGAGATCCAAGGAGTATGCGGCCATGACTAAAATGCTCGAGAAGTAAGTTCAATCGATCGTTATCGCACCATATCGGCACTTGTTCATTTCCTGATATCAAGTAATTGTTTTCTTTGTCTGGCAGGGTTTGGAGAGACACTAGTAGAAAAGGCCCATTTGTCCCGGTTCATAAGGCCCATTGTCCTCTTCAGGAACCGGGACTAAAGGGTCGGAACTAGCCCAACACCTTTAGTCCCGGTTCTTAGAACCGGGACAGATGGGGCTCCACGTGGCCGCTGCGCGACCCAGAGAGGAGGGCCTTTAGTCCCGGTTGGTAACACCAACCGGACCAAAGATCATCCACGTGTCAGCAGCTCAGGAGCTGGGGTTTTTGTTTTTTTTTTTGAAAGGGGGGGGGGGGTTTGGGGTTTTGTAGGGTTAATTTTGGGGTTTCATATATTGTGTTAGTTAGCTAATAGCTAGAGAGAAGTGTCCTCTCTTATCTCCATTCTTGGTCGACGCTACGTACTATACGTATAGAGAGGACTCGACACGCTAGCTAGTAAGCAAATGAAGGAAACCATTAAGTACACAAGATCGTCATGAACATATACAGAGAGAAGTGATTGACCTCCTCCTTCTCCGAGAGATTGGTCGAACAACATTTTTTCGTATATCTATCCGATGCCACTAGCTACATATATACAATATAAGATCTCTTAAAATCCCTAACATTTGATGTCAAGTTCCACATGGTATTCTCCGGCTGGATTGATGACGTGGTCAAGAAAGAATCCCGCCAATTCCTCTTGAATTGCTTTTATGCGATCTTGTGGTAGGGGTTCATCCAGCATCTGCCAAATCTAATTTGAAGAAGGGGGTCAATACATATATATGAATGAAACTCAACACAAATGATGGTAATAAAATAAAATTGTGAATATTATTGCTTACGCACTTCATATTGTTTTTCAGAGTAGCCCCGCTTAGAGGTCGTTGCGTTGTAGATGTACTCGCCAACGTAGTATCCACAAAAATTATTCCCGCCTTCCTGCCACAACCACTTTACAAGAAATAAAGGTCAATCAAACTGATAATCAAGCATTATAAATGGTATTGATGAAACTAGCTAGAATCAATGGGAGATGCGCGGAACTAGCTAGTAGTACTTACTTTCGGGTGTGTAAATCGCAGCTGCCCCGGCAGTCCCAGAGCTTCTGTGGTGAACACTTTCCAAACCCTGCGAGACAAAGAAAATAATTACTTGATATCAGGAAATGACCAAAGTTGCCGATATGGTGCGATAATAATCGATTGAACTTACTTCTGGAGCATTTCAGTAATGGCCGCATACTCCTTGGGATCTTTTCATATTAAGTCTAAGACGGTTACTAGTCCCTGCTCAAGCTTAATCTCTAGGAGAATAAAGTGGAAACTGCGCACGCATGTATAACTCATCAATTACATTACTATAACCTCGAGTAATAAGGGAAACCGAATATGCAGAAGACAGTAACACTCACTTGAAGTTGTAAGGAAAGAGTATTTTATCTTTGTTTTGATTTTTAAGCAACGATTGTAGCAAGTTGGCCTCGGTTTCTTTCGCATGATATGTAACCGTCCATTCATCTATGAGATTTGTGTTAATGAACCCAATATCATAGATTTGTGCATTTCTGCATTTGACGATCTTCAATCTGCATAATATAGTGAGGATAATTATATATACATGCAATGAAAGAGGTGAGCTATATATAGAGACTTAATTACAGAAGTGTAGTACTTACAGACAGTAGCAAGTGATGATTATTTTATCGAGGTCCTTTTGATTGAAAAACTGGAAGAACACCTCAAATGGAACAGACAACAGATCAATTCCAACGAGGTCGTGCTCCTCTTTAACTCTCAGCATCAAAATATCCTTCCCAGACTTGCAGGTGTCCATGTACCACATATGGAATCTTCGCATCATCGTTGTTAGAGGAGGATCACCAGGTCTGACGAGAGGCTTCCCGTACTAGTATTTGTGTTCGTCCACCTCCATTGTATCAAAATGTGCATCGTTGGGCAGGTAATCACCAGGACTGGTACCGGGCAGCATCCCCGGCAGATTTGCGACGATATCGCTAGACACCTTGAGCGGGGGGCACGATTGGTTTGCCTGTTCGCCGAGTTGGGGAATTTTGTTCCCTCTTCTTCGTTCTTGTAACCTTTTGTCACTTGAAGTAGTTCCCGACCGGCGCGCTCCTTCCAGTGCCTTTTTCAGAGCGCGGACATGGTTGTCATCCGGCGGAGGCGGTGGTGGTCGCTTCAGGTTCTTCAAAGTGCGCTTCAATTTCACCGGATCCATCTTCTCCTCCAGAGGTGGATTTTTCTTTGCAAAAAAGTCCTTCACTTTGGCTTGACAGATCTCCGCATTTTCCTCCTCGGTCATCTCGTATGGTAACTTCTCTAGAGGCTTGAGAGATGGAGCGAATTTGTATTGCCTCCCACCTCTGGCTGTACTGCTAGACGCCGGAGCAGCCGGAGCGGCTGTGGCTGTCTTCCTTCGTTGCTTATGACGGCTGTCTTCCGCTGTTGTTGATGAGGCGGAGAAGGAGGCGGGCTGCTCGGACGCGCCGGCGCAGGCGGAGAAGGAGGCGGAGTGCCGCCACGCGCCGGAGCAGCCGGAGAAGGAGGTGGAGTGCCGCCACGCGCCGGAGCAGCCGGAGAAGGAGGCGGAGTGCCCTGATCACTCGCCAGAGGAGGAGGCGGAGTGCCCTGACTCGCCGGATTAGGAGGCGGAGGCATCGAGTTCGGAAGGTTGATGAGCTACCCCAGCTGAGTCTCCCCTTCACCGGTAGGGTGGTCAAGCTCGAGCTCCTCAAATCCCTCCGTTATTTCATCGACCATCACAACAGCATAGCCTTCTGGACTCGGAAGGCAGT
This sequence comes from Thinopyrum elongatum, assembly GCA_011799875.1. Lineage (NCBI taxonomy): Eukaryota > Viridiplantae > Streptophyta > Magnoliopsida > Poales > Poaceae > Thinopyrum > Thinopyrum elongatum. The sequence goes on from CM022300.1 coordinate 592,360,384, forward strand.
GAAAAGTTGCGCCGGGTTGAGGAGGTGCAACAGAGCCGACAGCCACCTTGACTTTGAGGTGCTGCCATTGCGCCATAAGGTGGCAATCTTCAGCCTCTGTGATAGCATCCACGGGGTAGCTGGGAGCCATGAAGTGAGGCTGCTGAAGGAGCTCGGTGGAAGCCACGCTGCTTCTCCGCTGACATGGCGGGGTAGCTTCGGCAGGTCGCTGCCTCTGAACTAGTGCTTGTTCCTCTAGCGCTCGTACCCTTGCATTCAGCTTCTGCAGTTCGGTCTGCTCCACTTTCCTCCTCCTCTCCCGGGTTTTGTAACCGCCTGCGCTGGGAAACCCTTCCTTCCACGCAACGGAGCCTGCCATGCCTCGTGTTCATCCTGGATGCTCAGGATTCCCGAGGGCCTGTGTGAACTCGTCGTTCTCTCTGTCGGGAACGAACGTCCCTTGCTGCGCTGCGGCGATATACTTCTGAAACTTCTTGACGGGTATTTCAAGTTGCTCCTTCGTCCAACGGCACTTCCTTGTTTCAGGGTCCAAGGTTCCCCCAACCCCGAAGAACCAAGTGCTTGAACGGTCTGGCCAGTTCAATGTCTCTAGTTCGACCCCTTTATCAAGCAGGTCCTTCTCAGCCTTGTCCCACAATGGCCGGGCTTTGAGGTAGCCACCTGACCCCGTGCGATGGTGATACTCCTTCTTTGCAGCATTTTTCTTGTTTGTCGCTGACATCTTCTTACTCTTCTCCGATGTCTTGTGGGCCACAAATGCGGGCCAGTGATCTCTTATCTTCTCAAATTGGCCGGTGAATTCTAGAGTCTTCCCTTTGTCGACAAACGTTGATTTCAACTCATTCTTCCACCTCCTGAATAGATCTGCCATCTTCTTAAGAGCATGAGCCTTAACCAATGGCTCTATAACTGGCTTATCCGGATCCTCCTCTAGCGGTAGGGTGAAATTTGCCTTCAGCGCGGTCCAAAGATCATCTTTCTGTCTATCATTGACAAAAGACACTTGAGGGTCTTCGCTCTTAGGCTTATTCCATTGGTGGATGCTGATCGGGATCATGTCCCTAACAAGAACCCCGCACTGAGCAGAAAATGCTTCCTTGGTCCGGCTGGGTTCAATCGGTTGGCCATCGCCCTTGATTGTTGTGATCGTGAACCTTTCATCCTGGCGCAACCTTTTCTTCGGGCCTCATCTCGTTACCGAAGTTTGGCTCGATCCGGAGGGCTAGAAAAAAAGAAAGAAGAGAGTTAATATGTGTACATACCAAAACAATTAATGCATCAATTAGCTAGTCAGCACAGGCTTAATTAATATATATACCTCGCCGGACTTTGCAACATCTCCTTCCTCCGTTCGCTCAACGGAGCTGTCATCACGGTCTCCTTCTTCCACCAGCATTCCGTCACCGGAGCCATCATAATCATGTCCTTCCACCTTCATTGTTCGATCAACCGGGCCTGCTTCACCCCCTCTCCCTTCCAGACCATCGTTGTCTTGATAAACGACAAGAGAACTCACTCTCGCGAGGATTATGTCCCCCAACACTGTTCTCTTCGATGTCTCGTGCTCCATAGTTTCTCTGCAATATTACAACATGGCATTAAATCAACTGACACGATGGATATATTAGTAGCAACGTACCTGCTACGCTTGACCTTCTACGGTTTTGGGGTGGGCTCGACAACGCTTCTATGGTTTGGGGGCCTACGGCAACGTCTTCTAGGGTTTCGGGTGGCCTCGACATGCTCGTAGGGTTTGGGTCGGCCGCCTCTCTCAGAATGTCCGCAGCGTCTGGACTGACAAGGGATTTAAAACTAAAAAATGACGCCATTGGTGTTCCGAGTTGTCAGAAAATGGTCCATATTTTTTTTTTTTCCTGATCTCATCTAACCCTTCTATATGTCACATTGTCTAAAAGGTCAAAAATGCAAGAAAACCCTTGACTTCATCATTAGCCGGCAAAAGATGCGGGATGAAGTGCTGATAAATGTTACAATCTCCCTTTTCAAAGTTGTTTTGGAACGGAGTTCCCGATAGGATAAATTAGCTTTTTGGTACAATGTTCAGCAAGAGAGCCTTCCGAATACGCTATTTGGAAGGCCTTTGCTGAAATTCGTACCAAAAAAGCGAATTATTCGACTCAGGACTCCCATTCACAAACACTTTGGAAGAGCGTTCGTAGCATCATACGCCTGTTACTTCTTTTCTTCTGGCAAAGATGAGCCTGATTTCTCAATACTTTGACACAACACACGGATGACATATGAAGAATATATATATAGATGAGATCAGAAAAAAAAATTGGATCAACTTGTGCACATCCATAATGGGGGCATTCTTGATACAATCTATGTCAAAGTCAAACTTGACATATGATCAAATATGTTGCATATGTCCAAAATTCATACTTTGACATGATGTTAATTTTTGCATATGTCAAAATTCAAACTTTGACGATATGATCAAACTTTGAATTAGATCAAAATGTTTGCTATATGTCAAAATTTCAAGACTTTGACACAATATGATCATACTTTGATATAATGATCCAAATGTTCATATGTGTCAAAATTCAAACTTGACAAATTCAAGCAAAACTATGATCAAACTTTGATATATTATCAAATGTTGCATATGTCAAAATTCAAACTTGACATATGATCAAACTTAGTACACTTTCGAGAGAGGGTTGGGTGGACTCGAGAGTTTGGATCCGGCGCGAGGGGGTTGATCGACTTCCCCGCTCCCTATGTCAAAGTTATCGGGGATACATTTTGAGAGAACACTTTCTATTACATCATTTTTAACTGTAAAACGATGAAGTCGCTGCCAACGTGATGATAGATCCATGCCACATTTTCATTTAACAAAAACCTTACTTTCAGAAAAAGACTGGCTTCGCCGCGGGTGGCCGGGTGACGTGGACTCGGTGGAAAAACTTTATGAAAATCATTGGTGGCTGGGCCGGGCGGTTTTTCTTTTCCTTCTTGATTTTTTATTTTTTCCTTTGTTTTTTTCTTATAATGTTGTTTCGTTTAATTTTCACCACTAGTTTTCTTACATATGAAAACACGAAGTTTGTAATACAAATGCCCCTATTACATCTATACATGAACATATACATTGACTATATTACATGAACATATACATCTCTACTGAAAAAAACATCATACATTAATATAATACATGAACATATACACGTTATACATGCCCACAAAAAAAAAACAGAGCACTCGACGCGGGAGCAGGGGAGGGATGGGGGGTCAACACATCCTGTGGGGGGGGGCGCAGCGATTTCTTGATCGGCGACGATGATGGCAGGCTCGGGGGGGCGAGTGTGCGCCGACAAGGTGCGGCGGGCTCTCGCCGCGACGAGTTGACGAGGCGGGGC